>CALNVZ010002974.1:3340011-3359341 GCA_940671915.1 Paracentrotus lividus
TTAGACAGCAATTGTTACATGAATATGAACAAATACCTTGTGTTTGCGAAGTCTTGTGATCTTATCTCTTTCCTATCCATCTCTCTATCTTTTTCTATATTTTTTTCTACTGTATGCCCTGCTCATTATTTTCTTTATTATTCTCCTACCAGGTCCGTTGGTGTATTGTTGGAATGGAGTTTTTGGATCCCTCTCGCTCGTCTCAGTTACTGCATCTTCTTGTCCACCCTATTGTCATGTACAGTGTGATCTTCACCGAACAAACGCTTTTCTTTCACATACGTTTCAATTGTAAGTCAGTAGTGACGACTAAGGTGGACATTACAAAACGTTACCATATGAAAGGCTAAATGTTGCAAACAGCTCAAACCCCTAATCAGGAGTTTTATCAACTACTGCAAGCAGTAGATCTAGTTTTATTTTGCATGCAGGAAGGTACCCTTACAAAAATGTCCTGTGGTATTCCTATGGTATTTTCTGAATGTCATTGGTATTCATGGTATGTTCTGAATGTCCTGTGGTATTCTATGGTATTTCTATGGTACAATCAAATACCATAGAAGTACCATAGGGAAAACCACACAGGAAAAGGGTACTATAAGAATACATACAGCAGTGCTGTGGTATTTGGCACAAATACCATATGTATGGTATTGCTGTATGGTTTTGGCACAAATACCATATGTATGGTATTTCTGTATGGTTTTTTTTGGCACAAATACCATACGTATGGTATTTCTGTATGGTGTTTTTGCACAAATACCATATGTATGGTTTTGCTGTATGTTTTTTTGCACAAATACCATATGTATGGTATTGCTGTATGGTTTCTGGCACAAATACATATGTATGGTATTTCTGTATGGTTTTTTGGCACAAATACCATATGTATGGTATTTCGGTATGGTTTTTTGGCACAAATCCATATGTATGGTTTTGCTGTATATTTTTTTTGCACAAATACCATATGTATGGTATTTCTGTATGTTTTTTGGCACAAATACCATATGTATGGTATTTCTGTATGGTTTTTTGGCACAAATACAATATGTATGGTTTTGCTGTATGGTTTTTTGGCACAATACCATATTTATGGTATTTCTGTATGTTTTTTTTTTTTGGACACAAATACCATATGTATGGTATTTGCTGTATGGTTTCTGGCACAAATACCATATGTATGGTATTGCTGTATGGTTTGCTTGTAATTTGTGCCAAAAAACCATACCGAAATACCATACATATGGTATTTGTGCCAAAAAACCATACAGAAATACCATACATATGGTATTTGTGCCAGAGAACCATACAGCAATACCATACATATGGTATTTGTGCAAAAAAAACATACAGCAAAACCATACATATGGTATTTGTGCCAAAAACACCATACAGAAATACCATACGTATGGTATTTGTGCCAAAAAAACCATACAGAAATACCATACATATGGTATTTGTGCCAAAAACCATACAGCAATACCATACATATGGTATTTGTGCCAAATACCACAGCACTGCTGTATGGTATTCTTATAGTACCCTTTTCCTGTGTGGTATTTCCCTATGGTACTTCTATGGTATTTGATTGTACCATAGAAATACCATAGGAATACCACAGGACATTCAGAAATACCATATGAATACCACATGACATTCAGAAATACCATAGGAATACCACAGGACATTTTTGTAAGGGTACCTTCCTGCATGCAAAATAAAACTAGATCTACTGCTTGCAGTAGTTGATAAAACTCCTGATTAGGGGTTTGAGCTGTTTTGCAACATTTAGCCTTTCATATGGTAACGTTTTGTAATGTCCACCTTAGTCGTCACTACTGACTTACAATTGAAACGTATGTGAAATGGAAAAGCGTTTGTTCGGTGAAGATCACACTGTACATGACAATAGGGTGGACAAGATAGATGCAGTAACTGAGACGAGCGAGAGGGATCCAAAAACTCCATTCCAACAATACACCAACGGGACCTGGTAGGAGAATAATAAAAGAAAATAATGAGCAGGGGCATACAGTAGAAAAAATATAGAAAAAGATAGAGAGATGGATAGGAAAGAGATAAGATCACAAGACTGTCGAACACAAGGTATTTGTTCATATTCATGTAACAATGCTGTCTAATACAGATTGGACAGATATATCATAGAGATCATCAATATACACAAGGTAACGCGTTTTTAGGGCCTGCATTCGATGCTATAAAATATCGATAGGTTTCTGATCGATTCCTGCATTCCTTTAAAATAACTTTAGCAAAAAGAAAATAGATGATTATAAAATACATTAATAAATGTTGAAACAACATGCCTGGATGAATTCTGAAATAAACACAACACAAAAAGAAAGTTCCCCCTATTTCAGATATCAATAATTTTTTAACCAGGAGGAATTTAAAAAAAAAATCTAATTATATGTCCATGTAGGGAATTTTATTAGCCACAATGGGAGCGAATGGGAGCGAATTTTAAGAAAAAAAAAATCATCAAGTCATGCTTCAGTGAGCAATGGTTGAATGCAAAAATGTCATTTTTGAAGTTCGCAAGCCTAAAACAGCAACTTTGAATCAATGATAACGGACCTATTTTCAGATTTTAAACATTTTACACGTTAGAATGTACGCAAAACGTGCTCCCAATACACGGAAACGGAATTTGCGTCAAATTTTACAGTTGAGTGAGCATGCAGCAAAGTGCCAAAACTGCGATTTTTACTTCTTTGCCAAGGTCAAATCGATCAAATATGAGGGAATTCCTGTTTTGGAAGTGTATGCAGCCAACATACATTCATTCACGGTTGAATGAACCCATCAAACAACCAAAAAATAGGCAATTTGAGAATTACGACATTGCATTGCAGTAATTTTATGCACTAGAAAGCATCTCAATAAAACTATTTTTGCATTGTATTTTTATTTTTTGGGCACGTGTAAATGATCCTATGATATTTTTTTACAAATTCATGCTTCAGAGAGCACGTGGGACTGGAAAAGCCCTTTTCTCACGTATGGACTAAAATTCAGATTCTTACTTTGATTGAATATAACAAATCTCTTTGGGGAGTACTTTTGATTTTATTGTCACAAAAATCCCAATGTTTCACGCCTTAGTGGGCACAAGATACAAGAAAATCATGGAAATGAGAAGAAAGTTTGGGGCTTCGTCATGGTTCAGTGACTTTTCGATTACGTAATCTGAATCAAAATCATGTTAGTTTGAGATCAGTTGAAGCTGTGTGCCAAGTTTCGTGACATAACTCAAAGTACACAGTCCGTCATAAAGGTGGAATATATTTTTGCCGCTATAGCGACATGAGTTTGCTCTGACTTTAATTTGTTGAATATGTTTTTCCCTGCTTTTACTTTTTGGGACCCTGGCTATATCTTGGAGATTCTCCCAACCCTTCACGTGGACCTTTTTCCAAAAAAAGTTTTGTCAACCCCCATGATGCCCATTTTTGTCATTTTTTCTCATTTTGGGCCCCTTTTTGTTTTTCCGGCCAATCAAGCCCTCCTCAGTCCTACCCCCAGGAAACGCGACCGAGGTGTACTGTTTTATATTGTTCTTTAAGTTAAATCTTTATTTCTGGGACAGGCTTAGGTCTCTTGTCTAGGGAGGGGTTGAAGTAAAAACGAGATTGGTGAAAATTCGGAATATTTTATTCCATCTTTATGCTGAAAACAAAAGAAATGAAAAACCACCTTTAACCCTTAAATATCATCATTTCCCCTTTAAATTTTTGTTAGCCTTGATGACAAGGCTGTAAATAGTCATTATTGATAATATCTTATTTCGATTTATGTTTGGTTGAGATTTTACAATACAATTAAGGGAAGATAGAAATTTCCATGGTGTAAAATGAATAAAATGAATGTTGAACCCCAATCAAAAATAATTTTGACCCCCCCTAGACAAAAGAGTCGAGCCTGTAACCATAAATCTAGATTTAATTTAAAGAACAATAACAAATCTCCACTCAAGACGTGTTTTTGGGGTAGGACTGAGGGGCCTGGTTGGGTCGCGTGAACAAAAAGGGCCCAAAATAAGAAAAAATGACGAAAATGGCCATCTTTTGGGGTGACAACTTTTTTGAAGAAAAATCCTCGGGAAGGGTTGAAGGAGCGTCCAAGATATACCCAGGATACCAGAAAGTGAAAGCGGTGACAAACACATTCAAGGAATTAATAACGGAGCAACATAATGTTGCTTGAGCCAGAAAAAAATGTTCACCTTTATTGACGAACAGTGTTGTATTAACAATAATCTTCAATGAAATTGGCCGAATTTCATATTTGTCAGGTATTGATTTCCTCTCCATTGACTTATGTACAGAGGTTTAACAAAAGTTTAACAAAAGTGAAGTTGGCATATTTTAATTGTCAGTTTTTGTCCATTGACTGTGAATTATTTTATGAAACTTTGCACAAAGCCTCAACTGGTCTCTAGCTAACTAACTTTATTCAAATACGTATCTAAAAGTCACTGAACCATGACGAATCCCCAAACTTTCTTCTCATTTTCATGATTTTCTTGTATCTTGTGACCACTGGGGCGTGAACATCAGGATTTTTATGAAAATAAAATCAAAGGTACTCCCCGAAAATAATTGTTATATTCAATCAAAGTAAGATTTGAATTTTAGTCCGTAAGTGAGAAAAGGGCTTTTCCAGTCCCATGTGCTCACTGAAGCATGAATTTGTAAATAACACGTGCCCAAAGAATATAAATACAAGCCAAAAAAATGTTTTCAGATGCATTCTAGTGCATAAAAATATTGAAATAACTCTTCCTAATTCTAAAATGGCCTATTTTTTGGTTGTTTGATGGGTTCATTCAACCGTGAATGAATGGATATTATTACATACACTTCACAACAGGAATTCATCATATTTGATCGAATTACCATGGCAAAGAAGTAAAAGTGGCAGTTTGGGCAATTTTTGCACATCCTCACTCAACCGTGAAATTTGACGCAATTTTTTTCCGTATATTGGCAGGCACGTTTGCATACATTCTGACGTGTAAAATGTTTAAAATCTGAAAATGGGTCCGTTATCATCGAATCAAAGTTGCCATTTTAGGCTTGCGAACTTCAAAAATTACATTTTTGCATTTAACCCATTGCTCACTGATGCATGACTTGATGATTTCCTAAAATTCGTTCCATTGTAGTTAATAAATTCCCTACACGGACATATAATTAGATTTTAAAATTCCTCCTGGTTAAAAAATTATTGATATTTGAAATAGGGGGAACTTTCTTTTTTGTTGTGTTTATATTGATGATTTAAAAAAAATATATCGATAATTTCAAGTTCATCGATGAGAAAAAAAAAGTCAATGATTTTTTCATCAAGCCTTGTATCAAATACACGCCATATCGGATTAATAATCCAACTGTTATATAAAACGCCCTTTTGTTACCTCCGTAATCCTGAAGACAGGCAAATATGATCCAGCAGATTGCAATACCCAACCTACTCGGGAGAACGTCAGATAAAGAACCGCTTCTATTTGCGGTACGTAGCGACCATAACCGACCAAATGCCGTACACGCAAGCGAAAAGGGACGCAAGACATAGAATCCACCCACCGATTGCCATGATCTTGAAGAGAGAAGAAATAGTAAAAACACACGATGTTGGAGAGAAGAGTCAACTTTTTTTTTCTTTCTCTTAGTTAAGTAAAAAAACATCTTGAATATATATTCTGTTTTACCATCATTTGCAAAAGTTTAAGACCACCCTAAATTTTTGGGGTATTATGTTTCAATGAGCATTATTCTTTTGTTCCATTGAAATATTATGTAACATGTTTTCCTGTCATGGTTCTGGGATGAGATAATGGTTTAAGCTCATTTCCATGAATGTCTTTGCCTCAGAAGGTCTTCATCTGGCACTTTTGTCTCTTATCCAGGATGGGAAAAAAACAGAGTCTAAGTCAGTTCAGAGGTTAAAATAGTAACCCTTTTCAAGAAGGCTACTCTGAACGCAAGATTAGTGAGAAGACTGGGTGTAGCAAGACTGTCGTCCACAATGCCATTCACAAATTCGAATACGATGGCTCATTTCCGACCGGAAGAGGAGTGGTCGTCCCAAGGAAACAACTCGTTGCGAGGACAACATGATGAAGAGGATTGTTGGAAAGAGATGTTCCATTCCTGTCGTGACATCAAGGCCGAGCTGCAGTCTACTGGTATACAGTCAGTAAGAGTACCATTTCTCGCCGTTTGAGCAAGGAATTTGGGCCTAAAAGAATAATGGTCATTGAACATAAACCCCAAAAATTTAGGTGGTCTTAAACTTTTGCAAATGATGTAGTACAACTTGACTTTAGCGACCATGCTGTTCCACACTCTCTGTCTCTTGCCTTGTACATTTATGGCTTGGTAATCCTCTATCTTCTACTCCTTTTCCTTCAAACTATCATCCACATAGTCTTTTTCTTCCTCTACTTCTCTTCCCCTCTATTTTTCCTGTCAACGACGAATTCCCCAGACCTTCTTTACGTAATAAATGTCCTAGAAATTTTCATTGTCTAATTCTTATACTGCAAAGTAGTTTGGAATTAACATTTGCTCTTTAGAGTACACTTTTCATTGCTAACTCTATCCGTCCATTTGATTTTTAACATTTGTCTAAAGAACCACATTTCGCAGCTGTCCAGACGTTTATCCATATCTGTTGTCATTGACCAAGCTTCCTTTTCGTACATTAAACGGGATGGACATAACAGTGCAGTACCTGTGTTCTGTTCTCATGTAACAACCAAGCTTTCTTTTCTTTGTTTTTTTTAAAGTTGATGTCAGTCCCATTCTTTCACTTTCTCTAACTAAAAAGCTTTTGTAATCCTTGTGTAGATTCTGCTATTAAAACCGTGTCATCTGCGTATCTAACATTTGTGATGTTATATCCTCCTACTTTGGATGCCCTCTTCGCTCTCTAGATTTCTGAGTATGATCTCACTGTATAAACTGAACAGATCTGGAGATATTATGCACCCTGGTATCACACCTCTCTTGATGTCTGTATACTCAGTGATTTATCCATTAACTCTTTTACAGGCGGATTGGGTCCAATACAGGTTCTGTAATAAGTAAAGGTCCTTTTCATATATATCTGATTTACGTAACTCTTGAAACAACTTTTCATGCCGAACATGGTCGAAGGCCTTTGAATAATCGATGAAGCACATAAACTGTATTTCGACAGCTCTTTCAGTAATGTACCTGATAACGAAGATAGCGTTTCTGGTGCCAGCATCTTCCAAAAATCTAAATTGCTCTGATTTCAGGATTTATCCTACTCCTTGCTCTACATAATAGAATTCTTAATATGATCTTGGTGACGTGACTAATGAGACTGATCGCTCGGTACTTCTGACAGTCCACAGCCCCTGCTTTCTTTGGTATTGCGACGAAAATGGATTGAGACAGTTCTTCCGGAAGTTTCCGGAAACCCTCCTTTTTCATTTCACTGCCAAAATCTTCCAACGCTTCTATCATTTCGGTAAATATTCTATCTGGTCCAGCTGATTTATTCTTGTTCATCATTGCCACTGCCTTGTGTACTTCTGACTTGAGGACTTGGGCTCCTTTAGCTGTGGCTGAGAAAATCTGCATGGCATTTTCCGTCTTTGAACAAGTCACCAATGTATTCAGTTCATCTATTCATGATGTCCCTCTTTTGAAATAGCATGATGGTCCCATCTTTTGCTTTGATGCACCCAGAATTTGAAGACCAAGGTTTTCTGTTGGTGAGATCATTTATTCTCTGGTGTGCTTTGTGATTCTTTCCATACTGTTTCCGATTTCTGCACACTTATCATTTAACCATCTCTCCTTTGCCTCTTCACACTTTGTCTTTATTTTTTTTTTCTGTTGAGATCTTTGTATTCCTTTCTTTCCTGTCTTCGATTTTTTTTTTTTTTGACTCTTCTCCATCATTGCTAGTATCCCCTTTCTTATCCATCTACTTTTACGTCTTTTCTCTCTTTAGCACAGTGCATGAATCATAAAGACGATTTAATGATGTTTGGAATAATCGATACTCCACAATTGATCAAACCAAACTTTACACTTTAAAGGGGTCATTGGCCAGATGGGGGACTCTATTATTGGTAGACTGTACATTAACAAAAAATAACAATTATTTATGATTTATTTATTGCATGTACAGATTCCCCAACCTCTCTTCATCACAAAAACCCATCCCATCTTTATTAACAAAACAAATAAAGACATTACGCGGCTCCTGAAACAAAAACAACAACAACATAAAAGTACACAGGGTATATAGGTTAAGAAATGTGCTGAATCAGTGCATAGCTTACCGCAGGCATTTTAATTTTCTTTCCTTTTAGTTTAAAGATGAAATAACCCAAAACCAAGCCGACAAGATATGTCGGGATCCTCGTGTAAGGTTTAGTGTAAGTTGTATCGGCGTTAGGGGGATCAGGATAGTTGTCGCTGTATTTACTGCAAAAAAAAAATAGAAATAAGAAATTGGCAAAATTTATTTTGTCCCTGCCTAATGCATCTATATGACGATGTAACCAAGTTCGAGGGAAATCTCACCATGAAGGAAATTTTCACGATCCGAAAACGCAAAATTTACTTTTACCCGTTTATAGGTGATTTGGTACATGTTTTAACTTCTTAAGGTAAAAACAATTCAGTGAGAACTTTTATTTCAATAAGAAATATGTGAGTTTTGTAATGTTTTCTTTTTGTCAAAGTGAGGCAGTGAAATGTGGTGAGACGGCAGTTGCTCTGGCGATTGTTGTACAAGACTTAGTTTCGTCTAAGATGTAGGGTCATGGTTGCAATAGGGATTTAGGTAATGGTTAACATTAATCATTTAATGGGGTTATGGAATTTACAAAGGAGCAATTTTCACCTAGGCAAATTTGGAATTTGATAGAGATTATGATTTTGAAAGGATTATCAATGAAAGAAAAGTGAAATGGACTTACGGCTGATCATTGGTTGTGTAGCCGTAATACCAGCTGAGACCGAAGAGCGAACTTAGAGATATCAGCATCAGGGATGTAACTAAGGCCATGCCAGCCTTGAAATTCCTAGAAAAGAAACATATTGGTTTGAAATTAATGATACAGCTATATGCTTAATGGATTTATCGAGTGGGAGATAGTCTCTCACTTTAAACAGAATTAATAAATGAAGTATAGGTTTTCCAATCCAATCTCCAATCAATTTGACATTTCTTACAAGCACTTTCGTCCGAAATGTGATCGCGGTTAAAAATCTACACGTTAATTCAACTGTCATATAGCTCCGCTCCATGAGGTATCGTTTAAATTGAATAAACATAAACGAATTCGATTTCAAAGAGTTTAGAATTGACCGGAAAACCTATAGGGGAGACTGGGGTAATTATGACCCCTTTTTACACATTTCCTCTTACTACCATTAAATGAAAAGTCCAAAAATATTCTAATTATGTGAAAATACAGTCAGTCTATATACCTATAATATACAAAGGAAAGTATAAACATGTGACTTCTCATTTGCATATTAATTACCACTATGTTAACAACTTTGTGGGGCCATAATTACCCCAAGGGTTGGGGTATTTATGGCCCCTATTGTCATTACTGTATGAATTAAAAGATATGGTAATGTATAATAAATGTTGTTGGGTATACCTAATACACTTATCAACCACCAACAATGATTTAATCAATAATTGGTTCAGCCAAAATGTTGAAATTTTGCAGTCATAGCAATACATATATTTATGTACATAATCATACAAGTTAATGTCCCCATATTCGCTTATACACTGTTTATGCATTGAGGCCATAATTACCCCGAGTGACATTTTCAATTTGATCTCTCTTTACAGCTCTACTATTGAAGATATTCTGGTGGAAGTTTTTCTGTTGTGTTTGTTAGTTCCTATGGTTTCTGCTTTAATCAAAATTTCATCTTAAATGATTTTAATTAACTTTCCAACGAACAGAATTGTGATTGCCGTACTTTTTAGGCTCCCCTAAGCACAACATTTGAAGTACATAGCTCATTTTTCTCATATGATAGTAGGAAGAGTTTAGCTAGACATTTGTACAAATTTAATTATCATTGTGTAATGCAGCAAAGAATTATAACCTCTCAAAGACAAAGGGGCCATAATTACCCCCCCCAATCTCCCCTAGTTTGTAAAGTTGTATAGCTAATTAACAAAAAAAGAAGATAAATGAAGATAATAGATTTCAAGCGACAACACCTTCCTTACTCCAATATTGCACGAATAAAAGATGAGTGCAATATTATCCTCATGGTATCTCATGAGGTAAAGCCATCCAATATCATCATGATCATTATTATCATCATCTATGACTATTATTCAGAATTCATAAACTGTTAAAAGAAGTACTTGGATTTGACCGTGGTATATAGCATAATATTGCTTTAAATAATACTCGTGACAACTTACTTGTAGAGGAGGATGAGAATGATGGGACTGATGATGAAGAACTGCATATCACAAGCAAGATACCAACCCCATCCCATACACTGAAGAAACAAAAACAATATGATGAATCTCATTATCATGATTATTATTATAATTATTATTATTATTACTATTATTATTATTATTATTATTATTATTATTATTATTATTATTATTATGATAGGAACAGGATCAAGTCGCCGTATTTTCCTTAAAAAGACTTTGCTTTAACAAAAAGGCACTAAGTGATTTCAAGTGCAACTTTTTTAGTGTCCAAGTGTTTTTTCGGATCATTCCTAGTTGTGCCGAGAATGGCTTCTTTTTGAAGATCGTAGATCTTGATGTTCGGGGAGATCTTGGTGATGAGGACTCTCGATTCCCTTCTTTACCATCCCCGTGTGACCAATTATCACCGGGGTGACTTCTGCCTTGGCGTTCCACATTCGTTCGATCATCAATCCTCAGGTCTTGATATTTAGCCGCTTGTCCCCTTTCCTTGACTGCGATGTTTATGTCGTGAGGGACGGATACTTCGATGATGTTAACTTTGTTTCCCTCTCTTACGATGATGTCTGGCTTGTTACAGTTGATAGCTCTGTCTGTCATTATGCCGCAGTTCCAATATATGGTACTTTTATCAGCCAGGGTGATTGTCTGTGGCTGTATGTTTCGCCATGGATGGTCAAATGGTTGAGTCCCACGATTCCTTTAGAAGTTGCCAGTGTATATGCTTGGCAATGTTATAATGTCCTGTGATATAATTTCTGTTTGGGGCCAAGATGGGGCATCCTGATGCCAGATGCATTAGAGTATTCTCAGGTTCTTTCCCACATACTCTGCACGTGTCTCTACATCTGATTGCAGAATGGGATTTCTCATATGCCCGTGTCTTGATTACCTGATCTTGTATGGCAAATAATAACCCTTCCGTTTCTCCTTTCAGACCAGAGAACTTAGCCATCCGTGGGTGTTCTTTTTTGTTAACGAACTGGGCGATTCGATATGTTTTTCGTGTGACCGTTGAGACGTTTTGCCTGTAGATTTGTCTGCAATCTTTTTGTTAAAAGGAACGTTTTCAGTTCTGTTCTCCGTTTTTCCCCCACTGGTAGAGTTATCTGGTGATCAGTCAATGTTCTTCAATGCTTGTTTCGTACTTGAGTAAATTGCTTGGGCTTTGTCATAATCGGTGAGATATGTTTGTTCAATGTATCCTTGGACTGGATAGGTAATTGGCAAGCTGTATTAACTCCATAATTCCCATACCGTTTCTTATCTGCTGAAGACCTCTCTCCAAGGTCCGCGGGGGAGAATCACCTTTCAACAGCAGACTTTTGGGTGGGATGTAGTTGTGCATTGTCAATTGCTCGTCCTTGTCATGACATCGATGCCCTCGTAATATCCTCGATTTTCCAGTTTTATTATTCCAAAACTATACCTTAGCACGGGGATAGCAAGTGTATTGATAGCCTCCATCTTGTTTTTGGCGTTAAGATTCAGATTTCATAATGAGCCTCAGTCTGTGTTTGTACTGCTGTTCTTTGCCTTCTCTTTCATTACGTTTGTGGCTGATGCTGTCATTCTCTATCATGCCAAGTATTTTGTAGGTGGATTCATAACTCGTCAGTTCCATTGATTGATATTCCTCGTCAGAATAGGGGCATATCACCTTTCTCCACCCTTCTTTCCGCGGATAAGTGTAATCTTAGCACATTTTTCAATGCCAAATTCCTCGAATGTCATCTTGTGAATTGTTTAAACAAATGGCTATCAGACTTTGAAGTTCATCATCATTTATTTGGCATACAGCTTGATGTCATCCAATGTAGATAACAAATGATTGTACTGTCGCCGTAACATCATTTCCTTTAGTATCTATATCCGAAGTTGTAGCTTGCAGAGGGAGGATACTGGGTTGAGAGCAAGACAGAATAGTAAGGGGGACAATGAAATCCCTGAAATATCCCTCTCTTTGATCCGGACATCCGTCTACCTTCATTGAGTATAGCGTCTGTTGGTTAGTGTCAGAGTTGTGTTCCACAACTTCATGCTTTCAGATATGCACTGTATGATGTGTGGGTTGATATGAATACACCTCCATAATTTTGATGATCCAGCTGTGTGGTACACTTCGTATGCCTTTTTGTAGTCTATCCATGCATGGATAGATTTGTTTGTCTCTGACGAGCATTCCCGGTGATGCCTTATTTGTCAAGGGTGTGGTCTTGCATCCTTTCTTCTCCCTTTCGGGCAGCCCTTTCTGTGAGACCTCCATGATGTCATTGTCGTCGATATGCCCGCTCAATGTGCCGTGCGCAAGCGGTTGATGTAAGGATCTTGTACATGGTATTGAGGCATGTTGATTGGCCTGTAGTTCTTGGCTTTTGTTGAGTCATTGCCTCTTGTATAGAAGGTATGTTCTTCCGATTGGAAGCCATGCTTGATATGTGTGACTCTTTAACTATGTTCATTGATGGCAATGGTAGGAGAGGAATGTGACTGGTAGCTATATATTTCTTTATCCAGAAATTCTGCGGCCGTCTGGTCCAGGACTTTTTCCAGTTCTGGTGAGCTCTTTATGATAATTTGAAGCTCTGATAATGTAATCCGTCAGTTGCTGAGCTGGTAGTTTTCCCATTTCTCCTTTTTCAGACTGTATCCAAGGAGCTTCCTGTGAATGACATCATTCTCACCATAGGGCCTTCCAGTATCTGCTCGTTTCCTCTGTCGGTGGGGCTTTCTCTAACTTCACTCTTGACTTGATCGTAGTTCAGAAAAAACTTCTTTCTATTTCCATGAAAGAGTTTGTTCTGTCGCTTGAATGCATTAACTCTTTCGTGTATCTCTTGATCGTTGTTTCAAAAGCGTTGATTTCATCTTGAGAGTTTCAATAACAATTATACGAGTCCTCGTTTTCCCGTCTATTCCGGTATTTCTTGTCTAATCTTTTCCCATTACTCCTCATCTTCTTTGATTGCGTGTTTCCCTTCTCCATTTCTCCTAGCTGTGCTACATCTTTGTGTAAATTCTTCTATCTTTGATTGTATCCGCGGTTTTCCATTCCGGGTGTCTTGGGTTAATGTTCTCCATTTTGATTGGGTGAATGCATTTCTAGTCCAATTTTGTTCACATACAGTCCTTGGCTTCCGGCCCAAAGTAGGCAATTTATCATCCTCATATCCGAGGGATTTGGCTCCACCTCTTTTAGTAGAGTTTATCTACTACGCTGATCACTTTCGTGGTTTTGCAACATCTTGTGTCAATTTTTTGGAATGTGCGGTCGGTCACTCATTGGTATTTCCTTTAACATTCTGATAGTTTTTTCTTCAAGGCTATTACAGTTGTTCTCGAGACCTCGGTCTTCATCAGTTGTAATACTGAGACTCTGTTGTCCGGATTCTGTACATTCATAGCATCTATTTCAAGTATATTTGCCCGTTCTGTTTCATTCTCTGTTCTTTGTTGGTTAATTGATACTTCGGGATGATGAACATGTGGATCCTCATTGATTCCATCTTGAAACCGGGGCTCTGCTCTTAACACTTTATCCAGTTGTTTCTAGAAGTGTTAGGGGAACATGCACCCATTTGTTTTCTGCAGTTTTTGTTTATTGATGTTTTCCTTCAATCCTACCAACTTCCTCCTGCATTCTTTGCATTTGTTTTGTACATGATGGCAGGTCTGCAGTAGATGTTTTTTGCAGACATTATTCCCCTGCGTAGGCGAGCTTCCCGTTCTGTTTCAGTTGCGTAAGCTTTATGATTGTCTTCTTTAGTTGGTTGACTATTAGACGCAATCGCAATACTGGATAGAAAGAAATCCCCTTCAGTTACACCTGATAAGTACGTCCTGCTCTAATAATTTCATTTAGTAGTCCAGAAGAGTTAGGGAGGCATACTCCATCCTGGTTGATACCTTTTTTGCCAATTTGCGCCTTCGTTCCTTTTGACATGTTCCGTGGCTCTCTCAAATAAGACTGTGGTCTGGACATATGATGTTTTCAACTATCTTTTAAGCCAGTCGTCTTCATTTTCGGTGATATCTTCACCCCCGCTCAAGCCAATTGTGTATTGCGTTATTAATTGGCTCCATGGTGCTTGACTGAACCTGCGATGTCATTATTAAACTCTGAGTAGAGATGATCACTGCTTCTTGAATTTCCTCTTCTAAGATTTTCATTAGCCTCTTTCTCGTTCTCTTTTCTGGTAGTTTCCGGGTCATCCAAATTTAGGAAGACTAACATCATGGTGATTTCTGATGCTGCGAAAAGGAGCATGCACCTTGTTTGACGCTGACTTCTTTTCTACGCAACGTTCTCTTGTATAGATACCTTTTCTTGGCTCCGTCAAATGCTCTTTTTTCCGTTAGAGTCCCTGAGTTTCAACATCTGGAATTATATATCGTCAGGAAAGAGTGTAGTCTGTTTGCTGTGTTGTCTTTCCTTACTTGGCGGTATCTCAGAAATACTACGTCGTTGGCGCACTCTTCTTTTCGCTTTATCTCTAAGCCTCTGTAAGTTCAATTGTCGTGAGTATTTGTACGAAGAATGCTTTGTTTCATATCGAGCCAGTGCTTTGTTCTCCGATGGAAGAGTCTCCATTACATTCGAGCCATTCATTTCTCATTCTCTTTCTATAATGTCTAGATCTGTGCGCCAAGTCAGTTGCATAGTAAAGCAGATCATGAGCTTTTCCTTTTCTGGTTTTGACCACACTTTCTTCCCTTTTCTTTCTAATTTTGCTGTGTTTGGGAGCATCGCTGTATGCGTAGTGAACAGATGAATCTATTCCCTGTGTGTCGTTTGTTCTGACTTTTTCATTTCATAAGTGACTCCCGCCACTCCTCCTTCCTTTGGTGCGTTCCTCCAGGAGTGGACCTCCAGTACTTCTCCAAGATCTGGTAGAAGTAGTATTTGTGTGTCCTCGTCTCTTTTAGGTGGTTGACAGTCTGATGCAATACAAGTGTTTGAAGAAAGAATTTTCTTCATTTCATCAGTAAGTAGGTCTTCTCTGACATTCAATGTTGTTCTAATGATGAGTGATGCAACATGCGGTGTGATGTTAAGAGATTTTTGCTCCTTCAGAATTTATTTCGTGGTTCTGTCAAATTATGTGACCGTGATTTTGTTATTTCATTATCTCTTGACACAACCATTTTACTTTCCGGTTGAATCTGTCACTTCCACTCTCAGTCATCTGTATTTCAGTATTCATAGGTTTAGCTTTGCTAATTGAATTGGCTTTCCCAATAGCATTTCCCTTCTTTAAGAGGGAATCATCCATGCTCATCGAATCTCCTCTTTGTTTCTTTATCAACTTCATTTCCCATCTCTTTGTCGATAGATTCCGAGTTTTCCACATCGGGGACGATGACATCATGGTGACTTTTTACTGCTTGCTCCAATTGTCTGTCCATCGCATGGAATATCTCAGGAGCAACTTTCTTTGTCGATATAGTTCCCTTGGCTTTATCTCTCATTCTCTGCAATTCAATTTCGCTGAAAGTATTTTGTACGGAGATAATGTTTTGTTTCATATCAGCAAGGGCTTGTTCTTCCGAGGGAAGCATCTCCTTTAACTTTCATATGCCACTCCTGATCATCATTCTCTTCCTTAGTGTCTAGTTCTGTGAGCCAGTCAGTTGCATAGAAGAAGCCAAATCATGAGTTTTTTCTTTTTCGCCTTTTGTCCACGATTTTCCTTCGCTCCCTTCCTCCTTCTTGCACTTCATCCATTTTGTCTGTCTATTTTCGTTGCTTCTTCTCCTCACAATTGGGCCTAATGGGTGAATCTTGTTCTCCTTGCTAATTGGCTTTTCAGAACACGCCGGTTTCTTCAACCATTTTTTGCCTCCCGATCCTGCAGCACGTGGTCAGCTTTCAAGTTCATTCTTTCTTCTCCTACATTCCCTTCCTATGTCTGAACCTTTATAAGGGTCTTCTCTGTAAAGATACTGTAATAAGCTCCGTGCTTCTTATTTCGTGTAGTTTTGTATCCGTGAAAATACTTTGAACGTTAGTATACTCTGTTTTCATATCTGCAGAGAAGCTTTGTTCGCAATTGAAAAAAAATATCGTGGATCTCCGTCATTTTCAAGGGCACGCTTTTCCCTCTTCAGTTCTTCCTATAATTGTCTGTCTCTTTAAGTTTTTTTGTTAGTTGTCTACTACAATAGCAGAAAATAAGTTGTTCCTTTTACTGCTTTTTGACCACCTTTTCTTTGTCGATTTATCAGTTTCTAGTGGTTTTACTTTTGAAGGCTCATTTTGTAAAGCACTGGTTTGGCTCATTTTCCATTCCTAGTACTTCACGCCCACATTGGTTTGTAAGAGACTCTTTAGACCTCCGCATATCCTAAAATATCTGTTATTTCAATTCCTTCCAGGGTTTTATTGTTTTGGTTCTGTGTTCATGCCTACAGTTCTTTGAGAGTTTTTTTATCGCTAAATAGGTACTTGATGGACTCACCTATGTTTTAAAGCAGATTCTCCTTTACATTGTTTCAGATGTGCCAGTCACTCCCATGAATGCGCAACAATGGTTTGCCAAGCGTATGCCGCGTATATCGCTTTGGTTGTTTACGTTACGTCTCCTCTCGGTTGAACAAATTTGTTGAATTTTGCTAAAAAACGTACAGCATAGACTTGATTATTAATCATTACTTTTTTGTTCACGAATCGTCAAACAAAGCACACCATCGGACTCCTGTTCCGTAAGATCTTTCTTTTGATCTTAATTTTCCGCCCAAATGCCACTTTCTGATTTAACCACCTAAAATCATGGCATAGACGAGGCGAATGATGACACGCTCCATTCCAGTAAAGGAGACCTCTTACTTCTTCTATTAATATATTATTATTATTGTATTATTATTATTATTATTTATTGATTATTATTATTATTATTATTATTATTATTATTATTATTATAAATAGAGTACAAAGCGATTAAATTGGAATATTATGGTAATGGCAAGGGGACCAAGATATTGTGTTCGCTTTAACAGGCATCTTGTTAAAAAATAAGAAAAAGGGTTATAAATGTAGTCAGTAAGCAATATAATGCAAAGTAACATTTGGTAAGGTATCAGCTTTTTAATTAAATGATGGCCGTTTGTGATGAGCATTGTTTAGTATAAGACAGGTGCTTACCTGATCATCCAGAACATTAGGCCATGGGTAGAGGGTATTTATGTAAAGTGGATGTGTCCACCACGTCCTCCGACATTTACTCTGGGTCAAATCATAATACGCATCGGCAAGGATACTTTGACCGTCACCGAAATGGGGCCACCACAAAGCCCAAATTCCTATGGCGGCCATGTATACAGGGGTCAGGCGCCACCAGCGGTGGAAGTAAAACATGACCCAGCTTCCAGCATTTGAAAGGGTCTTGTTATCTATCGCCTTTAGTGTCATGTAGCCAACTAGAAATCCGCTGTAACGGTAAGGTGCAATAACAACAATAACAAGGTAGTGTACATTTTTAACTGGACTCGGATATAATAGCGAGATTATCAAATGACTTATTCAATTAGGTTTTATTTAAAAAAATCTCTTTTAGAAAAGTCCGAGGACTAACAACGAGAGTTTACAATATCAAAAACATTTAAAGTTGTTTCAAATAAAGCATATATTAACAGAAAGTCACAAAAATTCTTACATAGCTAATCAACAACAACAACAAAATGTTGACTTCCGCAAAACAATGAAATAAGAGAAAAAGTTGACGGAGTTTCCTCTCAAATAAAAAATAAAAAAAAACTGCGGCAGCTCAGTATGGTGGGGCAAAACGTAGGACTTGTCCCGTGGGACTTATTCTGTTTAGATGATGGTGGTGGTTTGTCGTAGCCGAATTACGGTAGAGTCTGCAAGAATCTTTATCAATTAAGGAAAAATAGCAAGGTCTCGTATCAAACTTTTGTATCCATCACGATGTCTATGATCATGATGATATGAATATACTTGGCTGACTGAGATTTTAATGTTGACTCTTTACCACTAAATATATCACCCCAACTAATATAATTCTTATTGCGTTCTTGAAAAATGTATGCAAACAGAGAGGGGGTGTTTTACAATCTCTCTTCTGAATCTATTGGACATGCTCGGACATGAAGTTGTTGTTCCAGCACAATTAAGATACTATTTGACCAAAGTTTCCTAATTTGGTACAGGTACTAGCTCCAAAAGATAGCCATTCGAATGAATTTATTTACTTGGGGTATGTACCATATAACACCGCGCTAGCATGAGAAGCGACAGCGAGAAAATTATCTGCCAATTGAAGAGCAGTATCAAATCAGCGAATTACGTTCTAGTAACATAATCTGTAAGAAACCAAAGCTGCCGCGACACCGGACGTTTCGATTATTGTACAGTGGGGAACTTTCTGACAACTTGATTGTTGTTGTTGGGTTTTCTTTTGTACAATATTGTGATATAAAAAGGATCAACTAATTTTTATCATGCTTATGGAAACCGGCACCACGGTTTAAGAAAATACTACTCTAGCAATAAAGAAAGCTTTAAACTAATTGTAACGAAGGAGTATTTACCTGAGAACAAAGAAAGTGTCTACAGCAAGGGAACCCAGCCAGATGGCTCCAAACGACATGTGAGCGAATATGACATCAATTGCCTGCAGTGGGTTACCTGTTGGAAAGATAAAGAAAAAGATAGAGAGGGAAGAAGGGGATTTAAGAAGTGTTATCAAGGTTCGACTAATCGATGGATAAAGGGAAAGTGAGGAGGTGAAATACATGATTAGGATAAATAAAGGCTAAAATACTCCAGACGTATAGTCAGAGACGGAATAAACATTTCAGAAAGGATTTATTTTCC
>CALNVZ010002974.1:3359681-3372647 GCA_940671915.1 Paracentrotus lividus
AATTATTGCAATCAAGCTGATGAATGATAATGATAGTTGTAGGCTTCTATCAATTCTTTTGCGATTCAAGCATGATCCAATTTAGTATTTGTCTATTATTGTAACAGGATAGTCCAAGTTTTGAAAACTTCTCTCCGAGATTGCTCAAGTGACTCGAACCTCTATTAAAGACCTGTTTTATGAAAATTCCTAAATTTGAAAGCCGTTCCACACTCTTGATCTTCAGTGAGATTATCAGCAAATTCGATTCCACATCGACACCATATACATAACGGTCAGTCGACAAAAAATGCTAATGGCACTTTAGATGGGTATAATTTTACAATTACATTATTATATCATTTATATTTATACACCCGTAAACTACACTTCATTTTCTGCAACTGGATGAAATTTTATGTGATATGGTCCAATAATCACAAAGATATGAGCCTTTTTTCATCACACACGAGGAAACCTCTCCATCCAAGTTTTGTATTAAGCAGTACCGGGTATATCGAATAGAAGAAACCCAAGTTTGATCATTAATACTTTGAAAAATATTTCCGTAGTGATTATGAAATTTATATCACTGTAAAGTGCACCTCATTACCATTCTAATGATATGTGCCTCGGCTCACCAATATCACGCATCGCTGAACCCCATTGTTCTGAAAAGGTCTTGCAAAATTGTGAGTGTTCACTTTCATGCTCCTTGAGATGCGCTATTTAAATGTGCCTAAAAGGAAACCCAGCTTTGATCATCAATGAGCGTGAAAGTGAACCACTCACAATTTTGCAAGACATATTTAAAACAATGGGTTTTAGTGATACAAGATATTGGTGAGCTGAGAGATGCATCATTAAAATGGTAATGAGTTGCACTTTACAGTGATATAAATTTCATAATTACTACTGAAATATTTGTCAAAGTATTAATGATCACTGAACTTGGGTTTGTTTTATTCGATACATCCGGTATTACTCAATGCAAACTTAGATGGAGAGGTTTCCTGGGGGGCATTTCATCAAAGGACATGTCGGACATTTTATCCGACAAATTTGCTCTCAGCCAATCAGATGAAAGCATTTCAGTAGCTTATAACAGTTTGTCGGATAAAATGTCTGACAAGTCCTTTGATGAAATGCCCCCCAGATGTGTGATGGCAAAATGCTCATATCTTCGTGATTCTTGGGCCATATCACATAAAATTTCATCCAGTTGTAGAAAACGATTTGTAGTTTACGGGTGTAAAGATATAAACAATATGATATTCTAATTTTAATATTATACATATCTAAAGTGCCATTAGCATTTTTTGTGGGACACACTGTATATTCCTTACCCCATGTCAAATTCCCTTTTGATTTCCTCTTGGTTTGTCCTCCTTCTGCGTCTTCCATTTCAAAAGATGTCTTCTTTGGTTCCTCGGAATACGCAGGAGGAGGCAACTTTTCATCGTCTCCTTGATATCCTCCGTTGACCTTTGCTCCTTCTTTACCATCCACCTCCACGATTTCCTCAGAAACGATTTCCTCATCCTCCTTGTCGTCCCCGTCGACCGATGAGGAAGCGATGTCGGATTCGGTGTCGGCTTCGATGGCGTTTTTGGAAAGGTTCTGGTCTTTCACGACGTGGACCTTATCCGTCTTTCCTTTCATCTTGTCCAGGACGAGCTTTTGGAGAAAGACATCATAGAGTGATCCCAAACCAACCATTAGAGCGAAGAAACCCATTAGACAGCTGATTACGAAATAGAATACACAGAATGCTGATTGGTTTAAATGTTCAATTGATGTTAAACTTGAATTTAAAAGGTTGTCAAGAACATTTGAAATTGTATATCATTTTAGGAGGTTTTTTTTTCTTTTTCAAATCATCATCATTCCCATCATCATCATCATCATCACCACCACCACCACCACCACCATCACTAACATCATCATCATCATCACCATTATCATCATCATCGTCACCACCATCACTAACATCATCATCATCATTACCATCATCATCACCATCATCCTCCCCACCACCACCACCATCTCTACCATCATCATCATGATCATTACCATTATCATCATCGTCACCACCATCACTACCATCATCATCATCATTACAATTATCATCATCATGATCATCATCATTGTCACCACCATCACTAGCATCATCATCATCATTACCACCATTACCATCATCATAATCATCATCGATATCATCGTCATCATCATCGTCACCACCATCACTTACATCATCATCATCCTCCTCATCATCATTGACATCATCGTCATTATATACTCACGTGAAACCAATATCGGCTGTGGTCCAGGGCCTTCGCTCTTGACAGTCAAAATATAGAAATGGGTCGACACCCACAATCTCACTCCAAACTAGATGGGAGGGGGGGTCAAAAATTGTTGTACAAAATATACCCATCGTAAGAATGTTTTGTATATAGGCCTACTTAGTTCCAAGAGTATTATTTTTTAACTATATTTTTCATTCGCATGCTGGTGGGGCGGGAGATCTAAATTCTTAATTAGTGAAATTGTTCCATGGAACTTTTCAATGTAATCTTTTTTTTCAAAATAAATGATATATGATATCTCGACACGATATTGTGTTTTTGCAAATGACGAATTAAATGCTGTCATTTGTAAATATTAGATATAGCCCACCATTCTCATGTTGCTTTTCTATCGTATATTAATACTCTTTAAAAATAGAATATTGAAATAGCGGCACCAAGGCAACTGTGTAGCGTACATGATATACAATTTTTTTTTTAATGGGGTTCCAGCCCAACCCATTCAATAAATAATTCTAAGCGACTTCACGAGTTTTACGAGTATTGAATTTTTATTAATTTGAATTATACTTATATGTGGATTTTTGTTGTTGAATTTTTTGCTTCATCAGCTTTGTCTTTCTATATTTATATTTGTTTGTTGGTGTTCTTTCTGTTTATAAAAGATCAATTTAACTGTTCTACTTACATAGCGATGATATTTGGTTTACATCCTTCTCGGAGCAAGTATCAGGCCAGCAACTTCCTAGAGCAAAAAACTAGGGATAACCAGGAATAGCATTGTGAGAAAGACGCAATTCCATAAACAAAATATATCTTTCCATTGTATTTGAAATGGAATATAATCTTTGTGTGCAAAACAACGTAAAGAAGAAAAAGCTATTCTTTTGTAAATTATTAAGTATAAACAATGGTCAAACAAGAAATAAAGAGAGTTATAATCCACATTCACTGACATTGGAATGAAGACTATTAAGCCAATACCATAATCATCATCAATTGAATCATACTCACGGCATAAGATTTTAATATTGAACCCTCCATCCAAAACAACCAAACAAAACAAATCCCCAAGCAAATATGCTTTATTCTTTCGTCAAAACATGTTCTGCTAGTTAAATCTGCAGGCATATGTCTTTGGTCTTACGTCATTAAATGATAGTATTTGTAATTACACTTAGTTTGTTAAATGGTTTTATTTGAATTGAATGATCTTTTCATTTTGTACAACCATCACAACTAATCCTTTCGTCTGACTGAAAAAAAACAACCCCACTATAAATAATTTATTGGTATACGGAACAGGACATTCACCACAATGGAGGATTAAAAAAAACCAGAATGACGTAAAAATGCTTACCTGTCCAAAAATTGTTGCTGGGCAATATTTTCCATTGAATTGAGGCACATTAGAAGTTTCGTTCTTCTCAGTAGACGTACACACCCAGACGTTCCCCATGTCCACAGGCATTCCTGTGTATTCTGCGTCACGTGGGATCCTACCATCAGATGATTTCACTGTAAATAGAAAATGACATCATCATCATCATCATCATCATTATCATCATTGATTAATGTTATTTTCACTAACTGCTGAAAAAACCAACAACAACACGAAACAATATGTATAAGGTTTAGGAAATGCTAAAGGGTCTTTCACGACTTAACGTATACGACTCGAATATGAAAAGCCAAATGGATTGTTCCAATCATTTTATTCCCATTAAGCTTAAATTATCAGTATGAATAAAAAGTCTGAAAGGGAAAGATAGTTTCGCAACAATTCAATTGAGAATATGGAAAATAGGTACAAATTACAGGAACAGTCTTGGGCCCTTCATATTACAAGACAGTCCTAAAGTACACAGTTTGTAACTTACGAACGATTTGGCACCCCACCCTCCCGCAACTGTTTTCGAACCAGTGACTTCCCGACTGCCGAGACATTACATTTGGCGAATGTGTATAAAGTGACACCAACTTGAAAATATGGTAGTAAATGTGGTCTCTCACGTCACGGAAACCTCTCCGAGACTCGGAGACGTCTTCGCGATTAGTCTTGATTCCATCTCAAACCCGTCGCAAACCCATCTCATTGCAAGTGAGATCCCACCATAATTATCACAATGATCATATGCCGTAGTTGTAGAAAAACTACCATAAGAAAAGTGCTGGAAACTCACTTCTTCTTGCATAATAGACTCCGTTGATGACATCCCTGTAGTATTGTCGGACGTCGACGACACACGTCTCTAAGATCTCGTATCTGACCTCATCTTCTCCTTCGAATGTATAGACGAGATCGTCTGAGTCAGTGTTCTTCACTCCCAGTGTGGCTTGCTTCACAAGATTATCTATCTTTGGAAGTTTTGACTCGACGTACTTGTGCAAAAAGTGTAGATGGGACTAATGTATTAATTTGTTATAATTATTAATTTATTAATTCATATAATGTTTGGGTGGGTGATCGTTTATACTAATTCATCGGTTCTCACTATACATTTTATAAAAAATATAATTTCTCCTCCTAATTGGTGAAAAATAATCTCTTATATCAGATTTGTAATTATGAGACTGTGCAAACTAGATGTGTAAAAAAAATTGAGATGAAAACTTACTGTTTGTATTCAATAAAATCTGTTTATGAAGTTTCGAAAGAGATTAATGCTGATTTTTTTTTTAATCGATGTCGTCCTGCAACAGATGAGTTATAAGTATTATAAATACTGTATGGTCAATATCCTGACTTTAATATGCATTAACTGTAATGCAGAACAAAGTCAGTGTATGGGTAAGCAATACAACAAATTTATATGCTTTTGAAAGACATCGCGGCCGTTCGCCTTAGTAATGGTGACATTTACAGCTCGGAAAAAAGTTATTAGACTCTCTTGTCATTGCAGCTCACTTGCTTCTAGAAGCTTCTCTCTTGATGACTGGCTTGTGTTCCTGCATCATGTCTTTTTATTTAACTATAAAATTCAAAACACTGAAACCCTTATGAAAAAGAGCTTGGTATAATAATCAGTAGCGGATACAGGATTTCAGGATAGGGGGGGGGGGGCGCCAGGCCAGAGACGTTGAGGGGGGGCACCGCCGAAAATTCGGATTTTAACATTTACAGTCAATGAGCGGTTTTCAAATTATAAGGGGGGGGGGTGCGTCCCCTGCGCCCGCCTGGATCCGCCTGGATGTTTTCCCGAGCTGTATTTCAAATGTTGGTTTAATGACGTTTTATGTACGAATTATAAAGTGAATCTGAACCTTATAACTACGTTTACTTAATACTAAAGAGAATATTTTACCTCAGTCAATAATTCATCATTGTACATGAAGTTGATTGCTCTCTCGTAGTCTATTCCTCTGTCAGCTAGAAGTTCCTTAAAGTTTGTCAAGACATCTTTGCCTAAGATGGTTCAGCAAAAACAGTAAATAATACAAAATAATATCTTAGTAGAATGTATAGTATTCTTTCAAGACTGATATCATTTCTGTGACACAGGATTTTGATAAATGTTAATGTATACTGCTTCTTTTATAGAGAAAAATATAGGTTGATTTGAATAAAATTTCAGATAATCGGGTCCAATGTCTACCGTATGTGAGTTGGATTCAGAAGCGGGTATGCAGGTTCAGTTTGTTGTATTGTTTAACAGTGAGCTTAGTTCACACACACACACCACACACACACACACACACCACACACACCTACACCACCCCTACACACACACACACACAAGCACATATTATTGTACAGTACCTAATAAATTTAAGAATTCAATCCTTTAAAAAAAAATCGAGTTTAAAATTTGAAAAGTTCAGAGCATATTATTCATCCAATTAAACTCCTTTAAAGCATGTACTTACTCTGTTCCAATGATTTTTAACAGCGGCGAATTCTGGACTAGCCTGTCCGACTGCTGGAGCCAAGTAGTTCAGAATTACTATTACTGTCGCATAGACAAGAAAATATCTTTGTAAATTCCCATCTTTCCTTCTTCTACTCTTAAAATAACTGTTTTTGCATCTTATATTGACCACACATAAACAGCGTTGGTTGTTACAATAATCTCAGTCGGTTGTGAAAGAACAATGATCGTAATTAGGTGATCAATCTATGTTTATATGCAATCCGTTGGATACTCTGTCATTGTAAGGAGACGTAGGGATAATAAATTTCTTTTTTATCATAGATTACATCATTGCAACACCCTTTAATCATATATACATGTACAAGATTATTCAGATAAGTCTGTTTCTTCCTTTACTTCTAATCTACTTCTTTAAATCTTGAAAGAGATTACAATATTCAGGCAATTCTGCTCCTTTTTATAATCATTGTAATTGTACTATTTGCTACATTGAAATTGTTTTAGAATATTGATGGCTCGACGTTTGAAATAGTAACAAATCTTAGATACTTATTTTCAAAATTCTATTGTATTTGTATAATTGGTTTTTCTGATCTCTTGAAGCAAGGTTGGCTGTGTGATAAGCAGAGAATGTGACGTCATGTTAAGTTTGAACTTTGCTCTTCATGGCGCGGTCCACTATAACAGACAAGTCCGTGAAGACAATCAATCGCAAAGTGGCACTAACCAATCCCAATTTTTGTTGGCATGCACTTTTTGGGGAGGGAGTTATGAGTTACATCATAGCCTAGGTGTGTCCAGAATTGAACCAATATTTGATATTGAATTGTTCCACCTATACCGCTTTTGACTTTGTGGAATGATCATGATGACAACATGACTAATCTATATTCCTAATTACCCTAATTTGGAGTAACGATAATGGATCTCTTCTTTAAAAAAAAATATAGATACACTGTCCGTCATAAAGGTGGAATATTTTTTTCTGGCTCAAGCGACATTATGTTGCTCCGTTATTAATTTCTTAAATTGTTTGTCATCGCTTTCACTTTCTGGATCCTTGGTATATCTTGGACGTTCCCTCAACCCTCCCGGGATTTTCCGCAAAAAAGTTTGTCACCCCAGAAGATGCCATTTTGTCATTTTTTCTTATTTTTGGGGCCCTTTTTGTTCACGCGACACACTAAATCTAGATTTATGGTTACAGGCTCGACACTTTTGTCTAGGGGAGGGTCAATTATTTTGATTGGTTCACATTCATTTTATTCACTTTTACACCATGGAAATTTCTATCTTCCCTAAATTGTATTGTAAAATCTCAACCAAACATAAATCAAAATAAAATATTATCAATAATGACTATTTACAGCCTTGTCATCAAGGCTAAACAAAATTTAAGGGAAAATGATATTATTTAAGGGTTAATGATGGTTTTTCATTTCTTTTGTTTTCAGCATAAAGATGGAATAAAATATTCCGAATTTTCACCAATCTCGTTTTTTTACTTCAACCCCTCCCCTAGACAAAAGACCTTAGCCTGTCCCCAGAAATATAGATTTAACTTAAAGAACAATATAAAACAATACGCCTCAGCCGCGTTTCCTGGGGGTAGGACTGAGGGGGGCTTGTTCGGCCGGAAAAAGTAAAAGGGGCCCCAAAATGGGCATCACGGGGGTTGACAAAACTTTTTTGGAAAAAGGTCCACGTGAAGGGTTGGGAGAATGTCCAAGATATAGCCAGGGTCCCAAAAAGTAAAAGCAGGGACAAACATATTCAAGAAACTAAAGTCAGAGGAAAATCATGTCGCTATAGCGGCAAAAAATATTCCACCTTTATGACGGACAGTGTATTTACTTCAACAATTATCAAACAATTAAATTTAAAGATGATAAAGTTTGATTTCAATTTTAGTAGATATAAAAAAAGAACACACAAAACAAATCAAAACAAGACCCCTGCCCGCTTCACCAATGGGATTGTACCTGTACACCCGCACTCATGCGATTTACCTCGCAATATGCTTCACTTGATTATGCCTCATCATTTTGTCACTCATATGGTGCATCGGTATTGTCTTCCAAATTTTCGAACACAAAGTCAATAAAAATGTGAATTAAACGATGTTTTAAGATACATTTATTGCTAAAAATTATTTTGGAATTGTTTTTTTACAATGAAGTTTCAAATATTAGTAATATAAAAAAAATAAAAGAAAACAAAACACTGAAAAATGGTAACCCACCCCACTACACTCATTTGGGGAAAATTTGTGTTGAACCGAAGGCAGATCATCTCAAATCAACCGCCAGGAATGAGTCTAGATTTGGGTCTATTGTAGGTACAGATCATGCCAAATAACAAAGTTATATGTGAGATGTTCAAAATAATTACTTAATAGCAAAAGACGATACGTCCCGGTTTCATTTGAAAATCAAGAATCCCAATATGACAAGAACATTTTATAAGACCTACATATGTATACCTGAACCATGTCACTTATCTAAAATCAAGCATATAATATTTTGTATTCTTTATTAATCGTGCAAAAATGTTTCAACGGTAAATAAACCATATGTAGATATGAATGCTGTCAGTTGACCTATGACCTCTTGAACTTTCCGAACATGACCTTTTCTATTCCCACCATAGGTCCTTCCACGAGGAGAGAGAGGATGAGGGCGGCTGCACATGAGAATACCACGTTCCCAACATACAGATATGCCTGTCATGGAAGAAAATAAGCAATATCGTATCAAAACGAAGATAAAAAGTTATATTTTCTCCTTTATAAAACAACAAAAACAGGAGCTTTAATCATATCATTGTGTTAATTTGTAGTCGGCAAATTCAGCTTATATGGGCAAATGAAAGCAAACAATATCATTTGATGCATTAGTTCAATGTATTTAATGTATCTACTTTTTAAACAAATATGAAAGTTTACTCAATTGCAGCTCAGAAATTGATTGTGATAGGAAGTAAAACTAAATTGAGTCAAAACCCTGGAGTCGTCTCCTAATGATCAAGAACTGAAATTTGCATCTATAATGACGCTCATGATGATATTGAATATTTTTCGCTCAATTAAAACAACCCTGTAAATTTGCAAAAGTCATACAGCGTCTATTTTCTTTGACTAGTGTTATTGCACACGAGCAATTCGTCAATTGTAATGACTTACGATTGAAATGTATGTGAAATGGAAGAGCGTTTGTTCGGTGAAGATCACACTGTACATGACAATAGGGTGGACGAGATAGATGCAGTAACTGAGACGAGCGAGAGGGATCCAAAAACTCCATTCCAACAATACACCAACGGGACCTGATAGGATAAACATAAAAAAATACCAAAAATAATTATAATGTTCGCAATATTCCTTTACAAACTATCCTTTAAAATAAATAGATACTCGTTTTTCATTGGAGCATGTGTATATATGTCTAAATGTTGTTGCCGACTGTACAAATGACCCCTTATAGAGTATTTAAATTGGCCGAAGAGCCCTCCCCGTATTATTAAAAGGAATTTCTCTTCAATTAAACCTGGATCCACCTCGAACTATAAACTTCCGCACACGTCATGATTAAGAAAGTTGTCAAGTCGGAATTTATATTTACGTGACATATATCCTAAATCTTCTAAGTATTGAGCAAAGTTAAAGATTTGTCTTTTTATTTAATTGCTATTTCTAACTATGGATATCCTACCTCCATATCCCTGCAGACATGCGAATATTATCCAGCAGATGGCCACACCCCAACCCAGGCGGGAGAATGTCAGATAGATTACCGCTTCAATTTGCGGTACGTAGCGGTCCGAACCGGACCATGTACCGTAGACTACCGCAAACAGTGAAGCGAGAGTTAGTAGCCACCCGGCTACTGCAACGGACTGGGAGAAAACGAAGGTAAAAGAAATGCAATTTTCATTATTAATGATGATAATTGAGAGCAGTACAAACAATCATTATTTTAAATCCTACAAATGTCTAATTATTATATCAACAATTACCTTTATCCTTATTGTTTATCCATAAATAATTATAATCTCTAGTCTTTTATAATCTCATGTGTACTTGTTTTACTGTTTGTTATTGATTTCTGTACTCTATTTTCTTGAGAGCGTTGACCATTCTCCGGAATGAATCACACTATTATTCACATCTTCTGATAATCAATCTTTTAACATGTCTAAGAAGTGCTTCACTTGCTTTTGAAATAAAAGAATATTAAGATCTTAGATAGGAAGCTGCCTCTTACCATATGCATGTTGACTTTCTTTCCTTTCAAGGTAAATATGATATACCCTAAAACCAAACCGGCAAGGTAGGGCGGGATCCTGGTGTAGGGTTTAGCGTAAACTACATCAGCGTCAGGTGGGTCGGGTATATGGTCGTTATATGCACTGAAGTAAGTGAAACAATTTAAAATGAATTTAATAGTTTTATTAGACTAAAAAGGGGAACTTTTAGAGGGTATAAAAAAGATGGGGAGCACAGTGCCCTTGTTTCACCGCACCTGAAACAGGCCGAAACATTGATAATGCCGACCACAACATAAAGAATTCCAAATATGAATGCAAACTTGTATTAACTATATCAGAACGTTAACCTTATTTCGTCGCAAGGGTTTGCGAAAAGGTGTATCATAGTTTTGCTACATACCGTGTATAAACGGGTGAACTGTGATTTTGATCATTATAAATTTTATTCTTATGTTCTTTATTTTTATTATGTGTATTTGGTTAACAACTTTCTTTTTTCTTTCTTTGGGAAACCCAGTATTTTAGAATTTGAAAGAGTTTTATGATTAAGGTTAAGATTGAAAATATGAGAATCAAAGAGAACTCACGGTTGACTATTGATGGGATACCCGTAATACCAGCTGATACCAAAGAGCGATGAAAGAGATATCAGTAATATCGATATGATGAGTGCCATACCAGCTTTAGAATTCCTGGATCGGTAGAAACACAGATGCCAATAGAAAGATGATGGAAAGACCAATATTAAAGTCGGTATATTCATTAGCGATGTCTACAAACGATGGCATTCAAAATGAAACATAAATGGTCCATCCCATACTTTTTCTATTCAGCTAGACTTTTTATGGCAGATCTGTTTCATTGGAAATACATCATTATAAAACTACGTAACCTTTACACTCAGTCACGCACTCCACCATCATATACACCTTCACACACCATACCCTACTCACAGACATCCAAACCCTCCAAAACCCCCACACACGCTTGCTCTCGATCCCTCCCTCTTATCCTGTTTTCGATACACTATATGAGAGCTAATGGTAAACATAACAACTTACCTGTAGAGGATAATGAGAATAATGGGGCTGATGATGAAGAACTGCATGTCAAGAGCAAGATACCAAGACCATCTCATACACTGGGAAGAAAGTAAAATGATATGTTTGAGTATTTATGCCTTTTGCACTTGTGATAAATGCTCCACGATCAATCCTTAAACTATTCGAGTGGCTAAAATTAGCGCTGGATCGACATAATACTTAACCCTTACCCTTAAACATGAAGATTGAATCTAGGAGAAAAGGGTGACAATTGTATCAAGGAGATGAGGATGACGATTAAATCAAGGAGAATAAGATGACGATTGTATCAAGGAGAGGAGGGTGACGATTGAATCAAGGAGAAGAGGATGACGATTGTATCAAGGAGGAGAGGATGACGATTGAATGAAGGAGAAGAGGATGACGATTAAATCAAGGAGAATAAGATGACGATTGTATCAAGGCGAAGAGGGTTACGATTGTATCAAGGAGGAGAGGATGACGATTGAATCAAGGAGAGGAGGATGACGATTGAATGAAAGAGAAGAAGATGACGATTGTATCAAGGAGAAGAGGGTGACGATTGAATGAAAGAGAAGAAGATGACGATTGTATCAAGGAGAAGAGGATGACGATTGAATGAAAGAGAAGAAGATGACGATTGTATCCAGGAGAGGAGGGTGACGATTGAATGAAGGAGAAGAGGATGACGATTGTATCAAGGAGAAGAGGGTGACGATTGTATCAAGGAGGAGAGGGTTACGATTGGATGAAGGAGAAGAGGATGACGATTGTATCAAGGAGGAGAGGATGACGATTGTATCAAGGAGGAGAGGGTTACGATTGAATCAAGGAGAGAAGATGACGATTGTATCAAGGAGAAGAGGGTTACGATTGGATGAAGGAGAAGAGGATGACGATTGAACGAAGGAGAAGAGGGTTACGATTGTATCAAGGAGAAGAGGATGACGATTGAACGAAGGAGAAGAGGGTTACGATTGTATCAAGGAGGAGAGGATGACGATTGTATCAAGGAGAAGAGGATGACGATTGTATCAAGGAGAGGAGGATGACGATTGAATGAAAGAGAAGAAGATGACGATTGTATCAAGGAGTGGAGGATGACGATTGAATGAAGGAGAAGAGGATGACGATTGTATCAAGGAGAAGAGGGTTACAATTCAATCAAGGAGAGGAGAATTACGATTGAATCAAGGAGAAGGTGATGATTGTAAAAAGGAGAGGAGGTGACGATTAAGTCAAGGAGAAGAGGGTGACGATTGAATCAAGGAGAGGAGGGTGACGATTGAATGAAAGAGAAGAAGATGACGATTGTATCAAGGAGAGGAGGATGACGATTGAATGAAAGAGAAGAAGATAACGATTGTATCAAGGAGAGGAGGATGGCGATTGAATGAAGGAGAAGAAGATGACGATTGTATCAAGGAGGAGAGGATGACGATTGAATGAAAGAGAAGAAGATGACGATTGTATCAA
>CALNVZ010002974.1:3374091-3425325 GCA_940671915.1 Paracentrotus lividus
AAAGGGTGACGATTGAATCAAGGAGAAGAGGGTGACGATTGGATCAAGGAGAGGAGGGTGACGATTGTATCAAGGAGAGGAGGGTGACGATTGTATCAAGGAGAAGAGGGTGACGATTGTATTAATGAGAAGAGGGTGACGATTGAATCAAGGAGAAGAGGATTACGATTGAATCAAGGAGAAGAGGGTGACGATTGAATGAAAGAGAAGAGGATTACGATTGAATCAAGGAGAGGAGGGTGACGATTGAATCAAGGAGAGGAGGGTGACGATTGAATCAAGGGAGAGGGTGGTGGGAGCGGAGTGAGGGGGTAGCAGAGAGAGGGTGGAACGGAGTGGTTGAATGTCCAGGAGGGAGGGGGGGTGACGATGAATCAAGCAGAAGAGGGTGACGATTACGGGGGTGGGGGTGCGGGGGGGAGGGGAATCATCAGAGAGGGTGACGATTTTGAATCAAGGAGAAGAGGTGACGACTGAATTCAAGCGAGAGAGGGTGACGTATTGGAATCAGAGGAGCAGGAGGCGGTGACGATTGAATCAAGGAGACGGAGGGTGACGATTGCAATCAAGCAGAGAGAGGGTCGACGATTAAATGCGGGATGGAGAGGAAGAGGGTGACGACTTGAATCAAGGAGAAGAAGGTGACGATGGTGCGAGTCGAAGGGGAGGGGAGAGAGGGGGTGACGATTGAGATCAAGGGGGAGGGACAGTGGAGTGCGGAAGAGAGGAGAGGAGGATACAGGTTGTATCATGGAGAGAGGTTGACGATTGAATCAAGGAGAAGAGGTGACGAGTGTAAGTTCAGAGGGGAGGGAGTAGCGATTGAGAGTGCAAGAAGGAGAGAGGGAGTGAGCGGGATGGTAGTCGGAATGGAGAGGAGGTTGCGATGAAGTGTGCAAGGAGAAGGGTGACAGTGTGGAATCAGGGAGGAGGGAGGGGCCTGAGTGCGTGAGATCAGGAGGTGAGGTAGGGTGACAAGGATTGAATCAAGGAGAGGAGGGTGACATTGAATCAAGGAGAGGAGGTGACCGATTGAATCAAGCAGAGAGGGTGAGGCGGAGTTGAGGGAGTCCGAGAGGAGAGGAGGGGTGAACGATGAATCAAGCAGAAGAGGGTGAACGATTAAATCAGGGAGAGAGAGGGTTGGACGATGATCAAGGGAAGAGGGTGACGATTTGATCAAGGAGAGAGGATGTACGATGAATCATGGAGAGGAGGTTGACGATTGAATCAAGAGATTGAGGGTGACGATTGAATCAAGGAGAGGAGGGTGACGATTGAATCAAGGAGAGGAGGGGGTGACGATAGAGTCAGGGAGAGGGAGGAGGGGGTGGGAGGCGGATGGAGAATGCGAGAGGGAGAGGACGATTGGAATCGAATCAGAGGAGGAGTGGGACGATTGAATCAAGGAGAGGAGGGTGACGATTGAATGCAAGAGAAGAGGTGACGATTAAAGTGCATGGAGAGAGGTGACGGATTGAGGTCAAGGGAGGGAGAGGAGGGGAGCGGATGTGTGGGGAAATTCCCCCAAGGAAAGGGAAACGAGATGAACGATTGAATCATGGAGAGGAGGGTGTGACGATTGAATTCAAGAGGGAGGGTAGTGTGGGTGAGAGGCGGAATAAAGTGCGATTTGTATCCAAGAAAATGAGCGGCTGACGATTGATCATAGCGAGAAGACGGTGACGGGAGTGGGTAATCAAGAGAGGATGGGGGGGGGTGACTATTGAATCAATGAGAAGAGCGGGGGTGGGGGGGGGGGGGGCGGGTGGGGTGGAGGCGGGAGGTGGTGGGTGGGGAAGGGTGGGCAGAGGGGGGGGAGGGTAGGAGAATGCCGCGGGGGGGGGGGGGTGGGTGGGGGTGGGAGCGGGACGAGGAGGGTTGAAATCCAAGGCAGGAGGCGGGTGCGCATTAAAAGCAATGGAGAGAGGGTGACAATTTAATCAAGAAAAGGGTGTATCGTCAACAAGAGAGAAGGGCTGATAAACAGATTTTTTAGACAGGATAGATTTCTGTGGGGTGGTTTTTTTCAAGGTTTGTTTTTAAAGGTTCATGAAGTATATGGCGTTTACAATACCTACTAACCGAATGTGTTTAACATTGGGCCACGGTAGACGCGTTGTTTATATACAGTGGATGAGTGCCACACAGTTTTTTCCTACACCATCCTGTAGAAATCATAAGTTTCGGATCTGGCCACGATACGTTCGGCCATCACCAAAGTGAGGCCACACAAAGCCCAAATGCCCATGCGCGGCCATGTTAGTACAGGGTGGGGGCGGCACGCGGACGCGGTGAAAGTAGAACTGACCGCTTCCAGGGTCTTAAGATCTTCCTGTCTATTGCTTTAATGTCATGTAACTGACTAGGAATCCACTGTAATAGAGACAATTTAAACAATGTGATTTTAGCTTAATATAAATGTATACATGTATGTATTCATAAAATATCTCTCATTGAATATGGCATCTTCCTTAACCCGTAAGTTTGGTAAATAATGTTATTCATAATTTGAATTAAGGTAGCTATGCCTTTAGAGTGCTGGGCGGTAAATATATATAAAAAAAAACCTGGACAGAGTTCCTATTCATGACAGTTTAACGCTTCCCATAATTTAATTATCATTTTTTATTTTTAGGATCTGATATGAAGTAAGAAACATAACCTAAGCACAAAAAGGTATCAAGAATTAGGCTTCCCGGATGTGAGTGAGATTGAGAGTGGAGCAGTGGTTTAGTGATGGACATCAAATGTCTGCAGTGGGTTACGTTTTAAAGAGATAACAGAATACGACATAAAATGGCTATTATTCACACTTAAAAGGGTAATCGTTCATTAAAAAAAATGATGAATATACAACCATATGGGATCAGACGACTATTCATATCCTAAAAAGAGAACGGTGTGCCATAATTAAAAATACTGCGTGTTTCTAAGGTTTGCTATAATCTAAATATAAAAAATAAATGTCACTATAACGAAAAAGGTTGGAGTTTTAAAGGGTCAAGCCCCTTGAATCCTGCCAATCTCCCGTTCATCATCGCCTAAAGACCATGATGTGGTGGGGGCAGATCGGAAGATGTGAAGAGGAGGTATGTTTCATAAATCCTTTTCTATTATTAAAGCGAATTTTATCATGAATATGCGAATTTGGAATTTGTCAGAATGGCGAGTGAACCATTTCGGTCTTTAATTTTTTAAACAGTATTTCTTTTAATTAAATTGTAATAGGCATCATACTGTAAAACAAGAAACAAACTGAGATACTCACCAAAGACGATATGTGGCGGTGTTAAGAGGAGTGACAGCAAATTGACCCAGAAGAATCTGAGACTACCTATAGTCGATTAAGACTTCACTGTGTTTGTTGTCTTCTGGTGGCACGTTAAGCGGAGCTTGAGGTGTATCACAGGGGAATGACATCATGATGGCATGAAGGGAGAGCTGAAAACAAACAAAAAGTTCGGCAATCCTGCTATAAGGCCAAAGCTCTATGATATGCTTTTCACGCTACGAAAGTCTATCATTGCATTCACAATAAAGTTGACTATTTGTTGATAATATTTTGAAAGATTGCCAATTGTGTTACAGTCGGCTGTTTTAGGTAGTATTTATAAATATGGATCATTTTCGACAAAGAGTGAAACTTCACAGATCCATATAATAGATGAATAATAACATAATAGAAAAGGGGATTCGTCATCGGGATTCGCACCGCATTTATATGTGATATTAGTTACATGCAAAGAGTCCATCAGTGGAATTGATGTGGATGCGTTATTAAGTTCTTTTCATACCCATTTAAGTTTGTGTTGATCGGATTCTCTGCTCTGATGTGCTCGTCTGTCTATCATCTTGCCTTCAACTGGTGACGTGTGCTTTCGTCCTTGTTTGGAAGAGCGACTTCTGCATCGTCCGCTTCATAACCCCCCGTTATTCTGAGCGCTCCCTGTTTTGTCATCTCGTCTCCCTGGCTGATACCTCTCTCCTCTCTCATCTGTACTCGTCTCCGACTACGTCTCACTCAAGTAGCCGGACGATAGGGCTGCACGGACATACTTTATTGGTCGACCTGCGTGCGGTGTTACATGAGCCTGCCCGCACTTTAGTTCTATTTATTTAGTTTGCTTCTTGTCTTTCTCCTCTCATTATCCAGGACTAGCTTTTCGAGGAAGATGGTCGTAAAGGATCTCTCTGCCTACCATCGAGAAAGAAGCTTAAGATGACACAGCTGATTTACAAATAAAAAAAGACAGACTAGGAGTTACTATGTGGTTTTGTTTTTTTTACACTCGTGTATAACCGGCGCGGATCCAGGGTTGCAACGTTGCCATGAGCGAACCGTGTCGCTTGCGTGCGAGACGGGTGAGTCCGCACCTCTCGTGAACACCGGGGGGAGGGTTTCGTCGGAGAGAGGCTGAGGGGTGGAGTTGCAGGGAGGCGAGTAAAATTAACACACCATTCGGGAACAACCGGGGGGGGGGGGCTTTTGCTCGAAAGGCTGTCGTGAGAAGGTTCGACACCAGTTCGTTTTGTTATGAAAGATTTGACATGAAGTGAATGGAACCGCAATAAAATATTAGTAGATATATATATAATAATAATACCCAATTTTCTATCGCGCCTTTCCCAAATATACACAACAAAAAGTAATCCCCCCCTAATCAAAATGATGTAACTTTTGACGAGCTTGTTTTTGTACGATAATTGTGAGAGGAGGTGTTTATGCACTTATTAGGTACCTCCTGTGAAAAAATGAACATCGACACTTGAGACATAATGAGTAATCAACGTTTAAAGCAAAAATAGACATTTTTCAAAGTCACAGAAGGTCGATTTTAGTGCTGTAAATAACAATTTTGTAAAATTTTTCTTTTACCTGTGTTTAACATTTTGGTGGATTTATCTCAATATTGTGACTTCAACACCAATCCGCGATACATTTCACTACTTTTTATGGTATGAGGAGCAAAGTAGTTTAGAGAATTATGTTCAGCCTCCAAAGAAGTGTAAAATCAACAATTTTATTCAAAGAATTGACATCAGATATTATCTTCAACATCTATCGACACATTTGTGAGAAATTGAGACGACGTGTGCGTGCGTGCTCATGGTACGAGTGAGCACACTTTAAAGGTGGCTTTGTGACTTTGTATTGACAATTTTGCCTTTAACGTTGTTTATTCATGCATGACTCAAAGGTTTTATCTCATTTCGCACTAAGTTGTAGTCGATAGTGTATAAACATAACGCCAACGAGCATTACACAAGACCTTTTGTTAAAAGTTCCAGCATGTTGATTTGGGGCTTGTTTTGCTTCGAGATTGTACAGCCATGTCAACTGGAGAGGAACATCAAAATTTTAACAAAATTGAATTCATCTAATTTCATGAGGATTTTTGTTATTCTACTGGGAATTTTTCACAAAACTTGGCACACAAGTTCAGGGTTGGTGCTAACTAACAGGAACAAACGCTAAATTGAGCTATCTATAAGATACGTGGGGCCAAATATGAATTCCTTGCTTATTACATTGTTTTTCTAATAACTTCTGCTCACTGAAGCATAAAACACTGGATATTTCGTGAAACTCGATTCACAATGAACTATCAAGAAGTCTGTGACATTATCCAAAGTAAGCGATTGAATTTTAGTCCACAAACGAAAAAAATGGCTTTTCACGTTTAAGGTGTGCGATGAGCATGCATTGAATGAACAATGTGATTGACATATCGACATTAGCACCAAAAAAATTTGATAAAATGATTTATGCACAAAATGGAACAGATCTAACAACTAGAATTTTGAAAGTGCTCCGTTTTTGTTTTTATAAGTTTCATTCACCGTGAATTGATGAATATTGTTTAAAAACTCTTCCAGATTGCATATTCCGTCATAATCAATCATATTTAAAAGTAAAAATGTGTGAAAAATTGCAGTTTTTTGCAATTTACCTCGATGTATCAATACCGTGGAAATTTAATGCAAAAGTCGTTTGATGTGTTAGAAATTCAAGGCAAAACCCTCTGAACATATCTTTGTTTAAAAGATTGATTTTCCAATATTATTGAATTAAAGTATGAAAGCTACGTTGGACTTGTCGAAAGTGACATTTTTGTCTTTTGACTTGTGCTCATTGAAGGATGGACTTAACAAATTTCAGTAAAATCCACCGAAATGGTAGCTGATAAAATTACTACAAGCACATGTAATGACATCGTAAAACTCCTCTTGGTTCAAATTACATCATTTTGATTAGGGGGGGACTTACTTTTTGTTGTGTATATAATAGGAGAAATAGAGGCGAGCTTGCTTTGTCTTGTAATTCATAATTCTAGAGAGATAGAGAAATAGCGTGTTTTCTTTCTGATATAATTCCAATTTATGGTTTAGAAAGGCTCCGGTCCAACAATATTTACAGCCTTAGAAAGAAGAGAATTTTGATAGCCGTGAGCATGGACGCTTATAGTAGTTGACACAGACACATACTGACCCCTTTTTTATATTTGATAACCGATCCGGTTATCAAATCATAGAGGATTGTATCGGAGGTGACTCAAAGGCGCGCGCCCCTGCACTCCCAGTCTCATGCCAAAAGTCTTTCGTGCAATCTGGCATATATAGGCCTCTTATAGGAGGAACCAAACAAAGTGCCAAACAATCGTCGAAGAATGGGAGGGGTGGCAGTAAGAAAAACATTGCTTCTCGAACGGAGTCCTGTTATTAGAATGATTTTATTTCAGACACAATCTTCGCAGGATCAGACGCAAGTTTAAGTTTCCGCATGGGAAAGTGTGTTGTTGTTGTCGCTTGATGTTGAAAACAAAAGAGACGCACTTTCTATAATAATTATTTGCTTGACAGCGCGCGTTATGACATATATACATTATTTAATATAGTGACTGTCTCGAGTAGGGGCAATAGTTGTCTTTCTAAAGCTCGAGGGGGCCTCCATCTAGCTATGACCGAGGCCCGAGGTCAGAAAACCCCGAGAGCTTTAGAAACAACTCATGCCCCCGAATATTAAGGCAGTCACTATATATTTTATATACCGAAGAAAAACCCCATTTTTTGCCTCAGCACCAGGCGTAGCACAACCCGCAGAACAGTTATCCAGCTCCGAATTTGGCAGTTCGTTCACGCTATGAAGATTTAGTATTAGGCCTAGTTTCATGTAGGTATTCTCAAAAATTGTACGGCAAATGTTCACGGAATTTTTAGTGTTCTTACTATCTGCTGCATGAATTAAATCACGCAATTGATCTTCATCCAAAAGTTCGAATCGCGGAACGATGTCCTGTGCTATAAATCACAGATCGTATCAACAATTGACTGCGGTTGAAAAATTACTATTAAAAACGACTATTGAACGATGACTATTGAACGCTCAGCCTCCCTGGCCAGGCCTGTCTAAAACTATGACCAGACTTTTGACCAATCAGAGGACAGGATTATTCAACATTCTTAAAGTGAGTTATATAATTATGTATATTACGCGGCGCTTTGATTAGTCGTCAAATTTGTAAACAACTCAACAGTTGTTTTCTATTTAAATGCATTCTCCCACGACTGGCTCAGGTATACAATTTGACGAAAGGGTTGCTATCTTTTTATTCTCAGTTCGACATAATATATTGCAAGATTTCTAACATGACACCAAGTAATCAAAACATTCATTTAATCCTCTAATTCTTTCTTCTTTCTTTGTCATTTCTTCCTTCTTTTTTTCTTCATAATTTAAGATCAAGAGTGGGGCGACTCCGCCCGATATCGACGCTATATATAAGCCTATAGGAGCGGCCGGCATTCATGGGCATCACTCCGAACTTGAGCTGGGGTGGGGCGGGGTGATATGGTGAGAGTGCCTAAGTCTGCGCGGTGCCCTTTTCTGCGCACTCACGTAAATGCGCAAATTTTATAGAACAAAACCCCTAACTAATATCCTCAACAATCCATTTGGATACAAAAAAACTGCGAAAAAATTGATTAAAAATAGTTTTCAGCAAGTTATATTTGCTGAAAATTTCAACCATTCTCAAAAAAAGAAAGTCAAAAACTTGCGTGCGCTTGATTTGCGTGCAAAATGAGTAAGTGCGCAGACATGGGCACTATTAAACTCTGCAATACAAAATGACAGCCCTTCGAAAAATCGTAAAAAAAACATTGTTCTTGTAAATTTATTCTTGAGATTTTTTGCTTCTTAGATCAATAGAATATGAAGAATGGAACAATATTGATGAATCTTAAAATAATACTTTACTTATTATTGAAACTGAGGTCAAATTTTAGGTGCGCAGACTTGGGCACCGCCATCATACAACATGGACCTCGCCTCGGCTTTTCAGCTACTTTAATACTCAAAATAATTTGAATAAGAATAAGAATACTATAGAAAGTGTCCCTTTATTTATTCAATATATCCGCGCTCGCGGATAATACATCTTAATGCACAAATATCTCCAATTTTGAGCTTAAAAATTTCGGCTCGCGCTTCGCGCTTGTAGATACCAATAATTCAGTAGGGTAGGCCTACATAGTGCGCAATTAACTCAAATTTTTACCTCCAAGTTTTCATCTCACGCTTCGCGCTCGCGGATACTAAATATAGTCTATGCTGCACAATTATCTCAAATATTTTCGGCTCGCGCTTCGCGCTCACTTTGCCTTTTTGTCATTAATGAAATACAAAACACATTCTTAAAAGCATCAATTAAAATGCAATTTTTGGGGCGGCCTCCCCCTATTCATTCCGGAAAAATAAATTTCCTCCTTTATGCCTTGGTTTTCTCAATTGACCCCTTCAGGAAAATAATGCCCGTTTCCATCGTGACCCCCCCCCCCCCCTCCCACTTTCTTTCAAGTTTCAAAAAAATTCGTTGCTCTTGGCATAACAACGTATGGCCGTGGAACGTGCTTGATTAATAACAATTGCCATTCTTCCAGCTAGGTCCCGCTACAAATCACACACTGCCGCAAACGGTCTTGCGAACCGACTTCAGCAAAACGCTCACGCTGACCGCCCTGGTTAATTCTACATGCGGCGGCCCCCCCCCCCAGACAATCCCCAACCACCTCCAGGCAATAATCGAACCCTTCATACGGCTCCGGCAATTAACAGAATAACATATTCAAACTCAACCTTAAAGTTTTGTTTCTAAATCTATTTTCAGACTTTTTTTATCCTATTCTCTTTATTTACTTGAATCTTATCGGTTTTAAGTGGCACCGGTGCCCATCCGATAAATATACCTCCTATTATGTCTATTGTTTTCATTATGGGTAAAAATAAAATTGTTTAAATTCCCCGTTTTAGGTCAGTGTAGGCCTTATCATCGGGGAGTGTTTTGAACTCGCGATTCGCGCTCGTTTGCTCGCTCCGCTCGCAGGATTTTTTTTTAAAGTTGGGCCCCCCCCTCATCCTAGATCCGCCGCCCTGCCATATCATTCCGTGCATTCTAACCCATTCAGGGCGCAAACAACAACACCCCCCAGCCCCCCCCCACCGCGCCACCCCACCACACACACACACCACGTACCCCATACCCGACACCGCCGGACCCGTCCACAATTCCGCGAACACCATATGCAACTTATTCCCTCAGTTTAATGAGTTTGATAACGGCACTAATTTTAGGAACCATGAGCACCTATTCTTTTACCCGGAGATTCGCCCGTTTGTGAAATAAATTTTCATCTACAAATTTATAAAAAAAGAGTCAGACACCAAGAGGGTAGATTCGTGGTGGAAACACCAAATTACTGCAGTTCGGAAAAGAACCAGACTCGGTAACTTAGAACGGTACATCGGAGACACGAAAACATCCCCATAATTTTACTGACTCTGAAATGGCGAACAACTACTCCCCTACTATCATTTCCCTGTATATGCGTTCCAAACGGTGCCCGACCTTCGGCACGCATTAGATCAAGTCAGTCGTATAACTCTACAATACTGATATCTTCGTATCAGTCAGAACCATCGTCCCCTTATCGAAACCTATCGCCCGCCACCCCGAATACACCTCCCCTTAATACCCTCTGACCTATTACATTCCGACCTACCTCTTACACTCAGCGCCTCCCTTGACGTAATTCCCAACCGCTGGACTCCCAGGCCCGCGAACACTCCTCGCTCGCTGATTACTGCACTCGCGTCGGCCCTCCCTGTCCCTAAGATACATTTTGCCTGTGTCCCGTTTCATGCCATTGACCTAGTCGATCCACTTCCCCGTGATTTGAATAAAGGTCCTCACCCCCGAACACTCAAAATCTTTAACTTACAGGATGCCTCGTTGAAAGTAATGCACACCCCCCACTGCCCCCCCCCCCTCGCATCCCCTCCACACGACTACCACGCCCCCCCACACCGCAAATGAGACAAACGGCACCACAACAAACAAACGAAAAACCACAAACTCCGTCAAACAACAACAAAAAAAAAAACAACAGAACAAAAACAAACAACACCCGTAAACCGATAACACAACCAAACAGCAACAACGTCAAAGGACAACATAAAAACCAACAACAAACATACAAAAACAAACAACGAAACAACTATAACAAAACAAAAACACACGCGCAATCAATTGAAACAACAAAAACAGAACACAACTACCACCACACACGATAACAACCAACCCCAAAAACAAAGAAATACCAAAATCCAACCACAACCAACACAATAAAATCCACACGAACACCCAGAAAATACGACAACAAGAGGACACAAAACAAAACAAGAACAACAACCACTGAAACAAAAACAACCGAAACAACCGACAAGCAAAAACAACAAACCACCAAAAAAAAACCAAAAAACGCCCACCAAACAAAACGAAAAAATCAACGCACAAAACATTAAACAGGCAAGGAAGCAGAAAACAAAAAACACAAAACAAAACTACAACAAAGACAAAAACGTGTACACAAAAAAAAACAATGCAAAGCCAAACACACCGGATAAAAAACGAAACAAACCAACACAAACATCAAAACCAAAAACAAAACGAAACAAAACAACAAAAAACACCGAACACGAAAACACAAAACACACAGACAACAGAAACAAACACCAAAAAACAACACACCAAACCAACCACACGGTACCCCACAACAAATATACAGCAACACTCAACACAAGCAACAAACAAAACAAACACCACAAACCAAACCCAAAACCAAAAACAAACACAACCACACCTCAACATCCCGTACCACCCCCTCTCAAGTTCTGCCGCGCCCCGGCAGACAGGCTTACATGTCCCTGATGCGGTCCAGACCGTGAACCAAACGGCACAGAGTCAACCCATTATTCTTTATGAATCCATCTCGCCCTTCGTGGCCAGTACCATAGCTCAATTTTCGAGCCAATAACGAACCTTTTCTACTTCTTTCGGCAATAACGAACCCCCTTATTTCAACTAGGATATGCGCCGGAATTACGAACCTTGTCCTGATTTTCGGATCGACCAATAACGAACCTTTTTCTATTTTAGGAATAACGAACCTTCGGAATAACGACACTACCCCCCCCCCCCCGTGCGGACTATCGGGCTATAGCCGCCTTGGGGGGGGTCTAAAATTATGAACTTCAATATCAACAACAAAAAATGCAAGCTCTCCCTCCTCTTTCTCCTATTATAATCTAATTAACATATATTGTATTATTAATGCATAATTTTCATCAAAACGACTGGTTCAGAAAACTACTCAACACAGCCTTTCGAGAAGAGCCCCCCCCCCCCCCCGTGTTCCCGAATGGTGCGTTAATTTTACTCGCCTCCCTCAACCCACCCTTTCGAGAAAAGCCCCCCCCCCCCCCCCTCCGACCCCCCCCCAGCGTCCCCCCCCCGCGGTTCACGAAAGGGGCTGCCGGCCATCCCCCGTTACCCATCCCCTGGGTCCGCGTTAACGCAGCACGATCCGTTGCCAAGCCGTTTATTCCACGGGGAGCAGGGCCCGCCTCCCCCCGCCCCCCACCGCCCGCCTCCCCCCGCCTCGCCCGCCTTTAACCTTACATTTAAAAAAACATTGAGAAGAAAATGTGCATAAAATCGGGTATCTCCCACGCTATTTTCTTTTTAAATTAACGGGGAAAAATATAATCACTACTGTCATTACAAATATTACTACAATAATCAAATTCATCGTCATCGTCATCATCATCACCACTACCACCATCGTCATCATCATCGCCACTATCGTCACCAACATCATACATCGTTAACATCACCAACACCATTGTATTACTTTACGTATACTTACGTGAAACCAATATCAGCTGTGGACCAAGGTCTTCTTTCTTGGCAGTCAAAATATAGAAACGGTTCAACATTGACCATCTCCTTCCAAACTATTCAAAAATATTTGAAATAAAATATGTTTATCTTTTCTCTCTCTCTCTCTCTCTCTCTATGTCTATGTCTGTGTTTGCTGGAAAATTCATTCAGATCCATTCTGCAACGAAGGTAATATGCTGTCATTGATTTTGTCCATTATAGGAATGAATTCTTGTCGATATGTTAAGGATTCACAATTCATGTGAAATGCTTATAATATTGGAAAGGCACTACGATGATGAAGAAGAAGATCACAAATAATATTACCTCTATTTGTATTGTTAACATAGTTTTTAGAGGGACTCTCATTGTAACGTGCTGTGGCGAGGGATGAATTTAACGTGCGTGAACAGGAAAGTTAGTGGAAATTTGTAAAGAAACAACTTGAAATAATTATGGTCCACAGATTGAAAATGTCTCTCTACTTACATAACGATGAAATGGAATTAACATCCATCTCCGAGCAGCTATCCGGCCAACAACCTCCTAAAATAATACCCTGCGTGGATGATGATATCATGGAATTGCCGTAAAATTATCAGATTCAGATTTATTTGGTGTAAGAAAATATATTATACATTACAATTACTTGATAGTGGAGTTAGCAATGTAGAATGTTTTCCAATTTCCGTTCTCTTGATGAAAAAAACTCTATACGACATGACACGGTTCAACACTATTTTACCTTCCCGGAAAATTAAATATATATCTTTCAGTTTGATGTGACCTTATCGAACTTGGTATGGACGCAGTGATTACAAATAGTTATATTAATTGTAACATCAGTTAAAAGAGGTCTTAAAGAGGGAAAGTGATTGTATCACAGACAAAAATATATAACGAAACCTGATAAGGATGGGAAATATTATCATATCATTTATGAAATCACAAGTGCAGAAGCTCACCACATCTGGTATTGTAGAGGCGCAATACTTTCCATTAAATTGTGGCACATTTGAGGTTTCATTTTTCAAGGTTGAAGTACAGAGCCAGACATTGCCGAGATCTTTAAGATTTCCAGTGTATTGTGCGTCACGAGGTATTCTACCAGCAGCTGATCTCACTAGAAAGAAATTGGTTTGTTTATGATAAGCAATTACATTTGCAAAATAATGAGAAATCACATAATTTAAGCGTATTTCCTATATTATTCTTATTTTTTAAAGCTTTTTTTTTATAGTTCTTGTAATTTCAAAAGTTCTTCACAGTCTGTCCAATTATCTGTGCATCTGTTACTATCAGCATTGATAACGATTCATACTCACTTATGTGATAATATATCAATCAAGGATTATAATTGATATCATCATATCTATGATTATGTTAATAATAATTTATCTTGCATATGAATGTATAAACTTTTTTAATTAAAAAAAAAAGAGATAAAATCTACATGTATAAAATAAAGGGTCAAATTGACACAATTTATTTCCCCCCCCCCTTCAAAAGAAAAAAAAAAATACACACACAAGTAATAGAGAAACAGAAAATGTATCGTTTAAAAAGAATAAACAAATTAAAGTACTATGGCGATAATAGTAAAAAAAAATGACTGGTCGCCATTAAAAACCAACAAACAACAACAACAACACAATTCGGTACCCATACTTCATTCCGCTTGGCAATGCTTGGGGTTATTTTGACGCTTCAAATAGATTATCAGGAAGCAAACTCACTTCTTCTCGCGTAATTAGACTCGGTGACGACATCCTTGTAGTATTGTATGACGTCATCGACACACGTCTCCGAGATCTCATATCCGACACACCTTCCACTTCGAAAGCATAGACGAGTTTGTCCGAGTCAGTGTCATTCTTTGTGAGGAGTTCGTTGCACCCCCGATCGTCTATGTCTGATAGTTTGTCGTCAGATACTCAGAGAAAAACAAAACTAATTACTTTACAGAACATTAAACCCGAATCCCAGGAAAAGACGTTTACAATAACTGTTTCATTAAAAATGAACACGATTGTGGTTTTAAAAAGCAGACTAAGTTTATTTTGGTCTATCACATACAATAATGAGTAATCAGTTAAATTATAGCAGTTTGGGTGTCTCTTTGCAGTATTTTACTGAATATTATTCGAAGATGATACAGATATAAATATACAGTGCGTTCCAGGTAAAAGTAAACCCATCTTTGAAAGCCTCGTATAAAAATTGTATTACTTAAGTGTAAATCATTTTATATCATATAAAAAAGTAACTCATATCATATCCAGTGATACCAAAACCATACCTCTAGGTAAGGTCAAGGATGACGGACCCACTCGAGTTCTAAAAAAATGTCAAAAACAAAATGTTCCAAGTTTATCAGAAGCAATCCTGGCTTTCTGATCATTGATTTCTTGTGTGAGGTCAGCCTGCCTGAGTCCATTCATGAGGACAAGGATTTATTGTCTATTTAAATGCAAAGCTGTTTCTCCTCAAACATGGAACATTAGTGAGCTTTCGCTGGACTACGGGAGCTTATCTAGAACGTTAGCATAAAGAGGGCACTATTCAAAATGCCTGCAAATCCTCGTTTTCTATCTTCTTCAGTAACTTTGAATAAAAGTTTCCAATGGTAACCGCACATGTTCCCTTTGGCTTGTGAGATATTGTAACGTCTATTGTTGCAATACGAATTAAATCAAAAGGCTACTTTACTGGGATACCTAGTTCTTTCTTTTTTTCTCATACCAAGGTTTATTGTTGTCAAATGCGTCTATGCGTATAACAGCTGACCTAAAACATTGCTGATATAAAAAGATAACCTACCGCCCTGCCATTATGATTATCAACTCAAAGTATGCTTCTTTTATGTTTTAGCAAAGGGGAAATGCCTGTATACATTCCTATCAAAGCTCTCGCTTATTGGCTTAAACTGACTCTCCGCTGAGAACCTATACGTTCTACGTTTTGGGAAGAACGTACATTTCCCCAAAATAGAGTTGTAGATTTTGACAACGGGGAGCTATCTCTTGTAGCTAGGGGAAACCCTCGTTGTGCACACGAAAACTTTAATGTAAACGCTTGCCAGCCGTTCTAGCAATACCAGTTTACACACTCCTTTTCCTGTACTAACAGTATGCAGGAGTTTGGGTTTGAGCTATTTGAAAATAAAGCCTTTCATAATCTAACGTTCTAATTATCTCCTCCGTAGTCCAGCGAAAGTCCTATTCCCATTTTGACGCTATTTTTAAAGCTCAAGTGCTCACCATCCATCACAACACAGGTATAAGTTTGGTATCATTAAATAGAAAATGTTTACTCTTTATTCGAAATGAAAATATGAAAATTAAGTTTACATGAGGTTCCGAAAGTTGGGTTTACTTTTTTCTGGGACGCACTGTAACATTTACCTCAATAAATAATTGGTCGTTGTTGATGAAAGCAATGTATTGTCATAGTCTAGTCCCCTGTCATCCAGGATCGTTTTAAACATCGCCAGCTCATGATTGTCTGACAAGAAAAAATATATATAACATTACGGTCTTGAATATTGATGTACGTCATCAAGGAACATGATATAGACAAGTTATTGTAGCAAAGAAACAATCTCCCTTTGAAGAGAAATGATTTTATATGGACCTTGGAAAACCACAGCACCGTTCGGTCTCCAACTTTGCGTGGAACTAACGCCTGAAAGTCAACAGTGAGCATCATTTTGAATAATTAGTGTGAAATTTATTTCTCCAAACAAAGACGATGCATTGGAATCAACATAATACTTACTGCGTTCAATTGACATCCGGGATATATCCAAAGCCAGATTACCTGCCCAATAGCCGGTGACAGCAATCTAGCAGATATATGTTGACGTGAAGACAAACAAAACTATCCGAACTATCGTCATTTTTCGAATTATTTCAATTACTTCTTAAAAAACATGATCTGTAGACCATATTCACAACTATTTCTTCACGTTTCAAATCTAATCAAAGTTCCAATGTGCATGGTAATGTATTGTGTATATATTTAAAGTAGCATTCCCTTGAAATGGAATGTTTACCATTATCAAAGTACATATATTTAAGACTGTTGACAAGAGTTATTATCTCGATTTGTAATCTTCCATGATTAGCAGGTGAAAATTAAAATCGTAACAATTGGGAGTTAATGATCATGATCTAAATATTTCATGGTAGAGTTTGAAACAACTCAGTCAAGCATGCACGCTCATACACACACACACACACACACACACATACACACACACACACACACACATACACACACATACACACCACACATAAAAAGATCGAAACCACACACAAACAAAATTCTGACAGCAATCAACAATGCAGAGATGCAACAATACGAAATAACGCAAATGAAGCAAATATCTGAAACAACTGAAACAAATGTCTTGATCAAAAAAGAAAAAAAAAATGATTTGTATGCATTCTGAAAATTAAACGACAGAGGAAAATGTTATCATGCTTTCTTTCAAGGTGCATAATTTTAGAAGAACAGCGACCTTTGCAAGATTATAGCGGAATTGCCTCAGGAGGTGATCACTGTTGCGAATGGTGTCGCCACCAGTCACAGGTCCAATCGCCTATTAGTTCTTGAATTGTGGCATCTGACGCCAAAAAATGGTAGCAAAATTCCAATGGCCGCTTGATTTTCAACTGAAAAGTAAGGTTCACATTAGTGACTGTATCGTGTCTTCTCTTGTCCAAAGACAGACTATGATCATTGGTGTAAAACCTTGTCTAACCAGTTGAGAATTTAGTGACAAACGGAATTGTGTTGCTCCCCTCTTGGCGACAGAAGCGACAATACAAAAACCGACAATAACTTAGGCCCGGTGACGACAGCCAGTTGGTCAGTTGTTTAATTTGGGGCAGGCCCTAAAGCAATGAGAATGATGGCCCATTAGCTGCCATGGATTGCTATAAAATAGGGGGAAATGTGTGTTAAACAATATTTTATAGTTATGGAAATATATAAACTAATTATATCAAACTCATTACAATTAATAATGTTTGTGAGTTAATAAATTTACATCGCGTGAAAAACTTACCTATGCGAAGAGCTTCTGAGGTCAAGGTTCAAACAGTCTGACTTGCAGAAGCATAGGTGAATTTTCCTGCTGATACGGTCTGGAACCTGAGCTCTGCAGGACATTCAGCCATGCATAATTGGTGATCTTTGCATTACCAGAGTTCTGGCTTAGCAATGTTATCATTTCGAGGTCTGATCAGCACAGCAACCTGCATATATATGTACCTGTTTCTACAACATTATTCTTATTATACTCTATTATTTAGATTAGTGTACCACGTGAAAACCAAATCACTCTTCTCGAAGCATGCTACGTATGAATTCAAGGAACACAGCTGCTGTCGTCTCTGCTCAACTTGTCGCTGGCCTGTTATAAAGAACATAGGCTTTGCAAACCTGCTCGATTGTGATTCCTGTAATAGTTCTTCGAAGGAAAAATAAAGCTTGTGATCTGTTAACAGATGGTGAATTTCTTCAAGGCCAGGTTTTTCCCAATTACATTGGTATTCTAAATGAAGTTTCATAAATCAATATTTCGCATTTAATGTTGCCTCCGATTCAGAGCAATTAATATCCACAGCGCTCATCCACCCAAAATCTATGGAGTAGAAGAAATGTACAGGGAAATACAGAAGCGGTCGTTAAGGAAATAATGAAAAAAATAAAGTTGGGAATTCCTTTTGACGACTCACGTGACATGGATCTTTTGCAACCAGCACTGCAAAGACCAAGATCTGCTGTCGCCAATGCTATCCTACAAAAAAAGAAGAGAAAATTTTTGTTGAACAGAAGAAAATTGAAGGGAGCGAAAATCCTGACTGTCGAAGATCTCACTGTGAAAAAAAAAACATTTTCTTCCAGCAAAGACTCGAGCTCACTAGAAGGTCTCCTCAGCTCATAGTCATTTGAATGTCTTATTTTCGCGTCACTACTAGTCCAGATGCTGTCCCTTCGAAATTTACGATTCCCCCACGCAATGCGCAATCCCCCGGAGATCGCGCGATCAGAGGGGATTGCGCATTGCGTGGGGGAATCGTAAATTTCGAAGGGACAGCATCTGGACTACGTCACTACCTGCAAGTGGATGAAAATATTAAATGATTTGAAATGGCTTCTTTAAATCCTGTGAATAGACTCTTCTCTTGGCGGCACTTCAATTGAACTCTCTGTCACTTTCAGTAGTGGATACAGCACCAGCTCATATAAAGTATTGTATCGGTCCATGCTCAAGTATAATAGAGCCGTTATTGTCCCCAGATCTTTTTTTCTCTCCTTTTTTTTTTCTTCTGTTTTTTATATCTATTTGAATGTGTGTGTTTGTGTCAGTATGTTAATATCCATATGCCAGTCCAATTTCCCCTTACGATGACCGTACGACAAGTCAAATATAGCCATTTTGTCTATTTTGTACGAACCGCATGATAGAAAAATGTGACGGCGCCATTATTTCTTTCCATCTCATATTTCTCTCTAGCTCTCTCTTTCTCCTTCTCTACTTAATTTTCATTTCCTCTCTTTCTATAATTTGAAATTTGCCTCCTGTCTGTTCTTTACTGTATAGTCATTCCTCCTTTTTGTTCAATCACTCTCCGCGTCTTCTGTCCTTTTCTTTCTATAATGAACTCCCTTATTTGACATAATTCTGAGATGAAAGCTGCTGTGTCTACATTAATGTTAATATATAAAAGTGGTGTGCCTATTCAAAGGCCACGGGGTATATTTTGAAAAAAGGTCTGGACTAAAAAAAAATCCAATAAGATGTTAATTTTGCGGGTTTTTTTTTTTCACTTCTTATACTGAAAACACAAAAGTGAATGAAGGGATGAAGGATTACCTTCTACTGTAACAGTTGCTTCATCGCACACTTTTTCGAGTGTCCCATCTGATATCGTTATTGTTACATAATGTGGTGGTGGTGAGATGGTGAGCTCGGAACCATAAGTAGAATTCCCATCGTATTCTCTCATCATTGTGATACTTCCATATGGCACATACGTCATAGACTCTGGTGGGTATGTTATGTTGAATGTTGAGGGTTGGTAAGTATAGAATGCTTGCCCAGGATCAGTCCCCACTGTGAGCATTATGGTAGGAGGACACGTGATTGGGAGCTCCTGCACTGTGATAAAATTGAAAATAGTCAATAAAATATTTCCAATAAAGACGAGAATTGTTGTTTTTATATTTATAATACCTCCTAATACATATATTTGTGTATGCGTGAGTGTGTATGTGTGTGTATATGTATGTATGTTTGTGTGTGAATATAAATAAACATATTGCGGTTATCATTGTTTTTTCCAATACTCACAATTAACAGACACTTTAAATGTACAGTTTCCAATCACAGTTGATGTCGACGTAACGGCCGTCACTGTTACTTCCGCAGTGCCCACTGGTAGAATGTTGGTAGGACCATACTCTGGCGGATCATAAATAAATGTATAATCTGTGGCTCCATAAACGGTGATGTCGTACGTATCAAAGACGTTGCTTGTATTTGACTCAACAGACTTACATGTCACATCTTGCATGGCTAGAAATTAAAGAAAACAACGAAACGATGATCTAATTTTTTATTTATTTATTTACTTTTTGCGTACCACACTATTTATTTTTTATTTTTTTAACCATCCATGATTATTCAGTCACCGCGATTCACATTGTTCTTGACCGTGTTCCCACTGAAAGAGGGGGGGGGGGGGTGGAAGGCAGTACCACATTTGAACAATTTCAGTTTCAAATGACAGATTATGGTCATCCTGGTATAAATTTTTTTTTCGTGTTCTGTACATGGATAGGTGTAAGTCATGTAAATGTTTAATACTTAAAATAATGTTTGCATACCCAGTACAACTGTAACGTTGAATGAACACGATGCGCTGTTTTCGGCAAGGTCAACGACAGTGAACATGTAGGTTGTTGTTCCAACAGGGAAGCTCTGCCCAGGAAAAGGCACCACTGCAATAGATAATCTATCACGACCAGAATTATCCCCAAAGCTTTTTGGAAAAAATGTTGTGCCAATACCGGTATGGTCTTGGAATATGTACTCTGGACAGGCAATAGAAGGGGGCTCTCGATCTATATAATGTTGATATAGAGACAAATCATTTTGCATTATTTTAAAAACAAAAAGAACCAAATTGGTCAATTGTCAAAAACGAAAATGGTGTAAGGTTGTAAACCAGGATAACAGGGCTCTACCGTCCTTCGATTTTGGTATTGTGCATAAAGTTATTGGTTTTACTGGGAATTAACGTATACACTTACTTTGAAATTGAATTGAGTTCATTTATTATTATTACTCATTTATTCTACTTCTAAATAACAAAGTAATAATCAAATTACAACAACAATAGCTTCATAATAAGAAAATGCATGAGATATGCTCTATATATATTTTAAAAAAAAGAGTTAAGATAGTAGGTTTACGATACTTGATCGAGTTGGGATAAAGAAATGGGCTTGCAACGATCGTCTGCGCGTTCGCGGGTGGAGCGGGGATTGCCCCACACTTTCGTGAACACCGGGGGGGGGGGGCTTTTCTCGAAAGGCTGTGTTTAGTAGTTTTCTGAACCAGTCGTTTTTATGAAAAAAATATTCATTAAATAATAACAATATAATATTAATAGATTATAATAGGAGAAATAGAGGAGAGCTTGCATTTTTTGTTGTTGATATTGAAGTTCATAATTTTAGTGTTCGTTATTCCGAATGTTTGATTTACTAAAATAAAAAAAGGTTCATTATTCCGAAAATAGAACAAGGTTCGTGATTCTGAAAATAGAATAAGGTTTGGCTTTCCGATAATAGAATAAGGTTCGTTATTCCGAAAATAGAAAAAAGGTTCGTTATTCCGAAAATTGAGTTGTTACTGCCAGAGCGAATGGATTAAGATAGTTGGGGACTGTGTTTTGGTCACCTATGAATAACCTCCAGATGAGGGGGATTTTTGGGGGTCGGGGGGAGGGGTGTCATTATTTAACAGCATCTGCTGTATTCTGATGAATAGGGGGAGCGCCCCAAAAATTGCAATTTAATTAATGCTTTTAAGAATGTGTTTTGTATTTCATTAATGACAAAAAAGCAAAGCGAGCGCGAAGCGCGAGCCGAAAATATTTGAGATAATTGTGCAGTATAGATGATTTAGTATCCGCGAGCGCGAAGCGTGAGATGAAAAGTGTGAAGTAAAAATTGGAGGTAATTGTGCATTATGTAGGCCTACCCTACTGAATTACTGGTATCTGCAAGCGCGAAGCGCGAGCCGAAATTTTTGAGCTCAAAATTGGAGATATTTGTGCATTATGGTTTTAAAAGATATATAGAATAAAGGGGCACTTTCTAGTATAAGAAATTGTAGATAATTGTGTATTATAGACCCTATTAAGTATCCGCGAGCGCGAAGCGCGAGCCGAAAAGTTGGGGTTTAAAAGATATAAGAAACTGATATATTGAATAAATAAAGGGGCACTTTCTAGTATTCTTATTCTTATTCAAATTATTTTGAATATTAAAGTAGCTGGAAAGCCGAGGCGAGGTCCATGTTGTACCACCCCCGCTCGTACCCCAGCTCAATTTCGGAGTGATGCCCATGAATGCCGGCCGCTCCTATAGGCTTAAATATATCGTCGATATAGGGCGGATTCGCCCCACTCTTGATCTTAAATTATGAACAAACAACAACAAAAAAATGACAAAGAAAGAAGAAAGAATTAGAGGATTAAATGAATGTTTTGATTACTTGGTGTCATGTTAGAAATCTTGCAATATATTATGTCGAACTGAGAATAAAAAGTATACAATTGTATTACAAATTTGCCGACTAATCAAAGCGCCGCGTAATCTACATAAATATGTCATACGCGCGCATGTAAGCAATTATCATAGAAACGCGGTCTCTTTTGTTCTTCAACATCAAAGCGCAACACACTTTCCCACGCGTAAACTTAAAACTTGCATCTGATCTGCGGAAGAATTGTGTCTGAAATATAATCATTCTCATCACGGACTCCGTCCGAGAAGCAATGTTTTTACCTAGGCCCACCCCTCCATTCTTCGACGATTGTTTGGACTTTGTTTGGTTCCCTTCTATATATTGCCAGATTGAACGAAAGACTTTGCATGAGACTGGAGTGGAGGGGGCGCGCCCCCGAGTCTCCTCCGGTCACATTCGTCTATGATTTTTGATAACCGCTCGGTTATCAAAATATGAAAAAGGGGTCAAGTATGTGTGTCTGTGTCCAACTCCAAGCGTCCGTGCCTCACGGCTAAAAAATCAACAAAAATGCTACTTTTCTATTTAAGGCTGGTTAAATATTGTTGGACAAAGCTTCTAAACTTCTATGCAAATGTGAATTTATTCCGAAAAGAAAACACGCGATTTCTCTTAATTCAATTGTTCTATAATGCTTGGGGGGGGGGGGGTTCTATAATTTGAACTTCAAAATCAACAAAAATGCAAGCTCTCCTCTATTTCTCCTATTATATTTGGGAAAGGCGCGATACAAATATTGGTATTATTAATTTTATTATTATTATTATCTATAATATTATATTGCTACTATTTAATGAATAAGTTTCATAAAACGACTGGTTCAGAAAACTACTAAACACAGCCATTCGAGAAAAGCCCCCCCCCCCCGGTGTTCTCGAATGGGTGCGTTTATTTGACTCCCCTCCCTCAACCCACCCTTTCGAGAAAAGCCCCCCCCCCCCCGGTGTTCCCGAAAGGGTGCGGCCATCCCCGCTCCGCGAACGCAGACGATCGTTGCAACCAAAGAAATGTGTTTCGTGCCATACATGTATAACTTCAATTATGCTTATATCCGGGGACAAACGATATTATCAATATTATTGATGATATCGACTGATATTTTCGTCAATTTTACCTTCTACTGTCACCGTTGCTTCATCGCACACTTTTTCGAGTGTCCCATCTGATATCGTTATTGTTACATAATGTGCTGGTGGTGAGCTCGGAACCATAAGTAGAATTCCCATCGTATTCTCTCATCATTGTGATACTTCCATATGGCACATACGTCATAGACTCTGGTGGGTATGTTATGTTGAATGTTGAGGGTTGGTAAGTATAGAATGCTTGCCCAGGATCAGTCCCCACTGTGAGCATCATAGTAGATGGACACGTGATTGGGAGATTCTGTACTGTAATCAATTGAAAAATATTTGTTAAAATAGTACAAAACAAGAAATGCTGTTTGTATATAGTAGCGGATCCAGCCTTAGTTTCACACAATTAAAAGTAACGACCCCTGTCCAAACATCATAGAGCCGCTATTGCTCCAAGACAATTGGGTCTGCACAAACTTTAGAAACTATGGAAGCTGTATCCGCGCCTGGAATATTCTTAAACGCTCTTCTGTGTATTTCATCTTTATCATTTATTTTTCCACTTAAAGCATAGGCCTACTCACAATTACAAGTCACATTGAATTTGCAGTTTCCAATCACAGTTGACGTCAAAGTCACGGCCGTCACTGTTACTTCTGTCGAGCCCACTGGTAGGATGTTGGTAGGACCATACTCTGGCGGGTCATAGGTTAAGGTATAATCAGTGGCTCCAGTAACAGTGATGTTGTACGTAGCAAAGACATTGGTTGTATCTGATTCAACAGAATTACATGTCACATCTAGAAATAAAACAACACAACGAAACGTAGATCTCAATTTGTTTTATAGGTTTGAACCTTGATGTGTTTCATCCATTATATTTACCTCACTACTTTTTTAATTGGTTAGCCATCGTAATTATCATTGTTCTTGACCGTATAGACCAGTTTACTAACATATTAAAATCTTATGCTTACTTTTTTTTTAAAGGTTGTTCTTGACAACCTGAAAGCTTTCCAGAGGCTTGCCCGACATAGCAACAACTACTGTATGCAAACTGGATTCCATGTATTTTAGTTCATTATTTTATTACAAGTTGTTTGAATACGTACCTTGTTATGTCGCCAGGAAAGGGTATGCATAAACTTTGAATACGTTAGTAAACTGGTCTATATCCACTGGATGGAGGGTGGGGGGGGGAGGGGGTAACACCCCTGGAAATTTTCAGCGGCTATTCTGTCGCGCGATACATGCTTACGTGCTCGTTAGACTAAAAATGTCTCAAAAACAAGAACTTGTGCACACAGTCGATATAAATGAACAGTTCACCCCATGTTCATAAAGATATGTTAACTTTGACTTTCACAGGTTAAAATTAATAAATTCTAACACAAATCTGATTGAAAAAACTTTTGTTATAAGTTTGGAGAAAATAAATAAAAACAGAAAAGTTTGTACAGCAAAGAAATACACATTAAATCAATGAAATAATAAAGTACATTGGAAATTGAATTTGACAGTGGCGGATCCAGGAATGGAGTACAAAGAGCACCATTTTTATACAAATAATTTCCTCATGCCCTTAAAGTTAAAGCCATGCTATGATATTTATTCACTTTGGGGTACTTACCTTGGCCGAAAACTCCATGGCAAAACATGAAGAAAATCCCACATATTAAAACACGTGCCTTTGTAGCACTTGAATTATAACAAAGCTTCATAATAGACTCAAATAATATGTCTCGAAAGCAAGATATAGTCACAAGTCAATTGTGAAAACATTCAAGGTCAGATAATACGGACACTCAGATATAAGAAGTGTAAGAGATCACAATCATAGTCCTCAAAGTTCGTTGCAATAGTTTTAAAAAAAACAGATGCAAATGGCTTCAGACGCTTATTCGGAAACAAGTGTTTAAAGCGAGCAAAGCACAACACTTAAGTTAAATTATGATCCTCCAATCACATACCTTGCCAAGGGTTGCAATGTCTGAGTGTCCGAAGTTGTGGTCCGAAAATCAAGCCAAGTGTTTCTTACATGCAATATCGTTATACCACACGTACAAGCAAGATGTTTACTGAGTGTTTTACACAAACGAATTACAAATTCACGTCGCACTCTGCCTCGAAAGTGCAAACTATTTGCCTATTGACACAAAAAATTATCCTTCAATATTTATACTTTTGTCCAATATTCTATTCAGATTGGCAATGATTCTATTGTTGGATGAATCGCAGCATGTATGAAATATTCCACCCGTATGCAGCTAATCCCTCCCGCATGCATCAATGCACTTCAAAAGAAGTATTGAAAGTTCTATGAAGTGGTATATACAGTGAGCATTTTTTAATTGCCAAAATTGGTTATATATATTAAATTTAGGTATGGTATCTGTATTACACTAAAATATAAAAATCGAGGAAGACATTTAAAGTATCTGTCTTCTTACAAGACATGTGCCTTGTAACACAAAGGAGGTATAATCAATCTTACGATTGATTGCAATGCTCTTCGTACACGTTTTTCCACAGACTTATGATTGATATATTTTATGTTACAGGGCACAGGCGTTCTAACATGTCCTAAACATTTACAGACACACTTTCAACAAGACGGAACGACGGATACATGCAGGATTGACACATTTGGCACACCAGGCAATTTGAGAGGGGGCAGTCGATATATTTTTATATTTTTTTGTTTGTAGTTCTAACACTATTTTTTCAATTCTGTAACATGAAATGCCCCCACCCACTTTGGGGGCGAATGCCACTTGTATCTCCCGTAGGCCTATAGTGCCTCCACTGTCAGTTGTAAATGTTATCAAACGTTGACTGAAAAAAAGACTTGTTCTGTGGGAAACTAATTAGTGTCAAACTCAAGGTTCAGGGGCCGTGGAGCGTTTTTTGAAATTGGGAAGGGACTGAACAGAAAGCTACGTGGCTGAACATACGATAACGCATTCTCTGATGGCAATTTATCACAAATATTTCTTACAAAAGAGATCGTACCGGGCACCTGAGAGAACACAGTAAACCTAAGGGAAACACACAATTCGCCTTGTATATTTATACATTGAATTATGAAAAAGAACTTTGAGAAAAAGAAAACAGATTTCTATACAGCTACAACTATGATAACCATAATATTTAACTCGTATATTTTGAAATGAAAGTATTTGGAAAATATACAAAAATTTGCACTGATCTAAATTGCTTCTCACTCATTGTTGGGCATTCATTTTATATGGGATATTTGAAATAATTGCTAGAGAAATTAGTATGCAAATTCATTTTGCCATCCACTAATTACGCATAATTAAGCCCCAACATAATGTAGTTTATTACTTCTTTCCTCCGAAAATCCGTAATTTGATCTGACTTCTCATAATTACCACACACACACACACACACACACACCCATACAAACCCTCACACATATACACACGCGCACACACACCCTCAAAGACACACACACAAACACATGCGCGCACTCACACAACTTTCCACACCCCCTACTTTTACCAATAAACACCATAATTATGTACACAGTTGTTCTCTTCAAACAAATTTATTATTCCTTATATTGTTGTAATCAGATAATAATATTCATTTATTTTTTAATAACATTAATGAGCAGATGAAATCAAATTCAAGACAATGTCTACAAACCTAGTTTCGGGGAAAAGCTACGAAATACATCGATGTTTATTGAATATGATTTAATTTGAAAAAATATAGCTTTTATCAATAGTTTTTAGCAGAGACGGAAGCATCAACGAATAATACATAATTAAACTCCATGGTATGGCCCTAATGGATAATTATGAATTTCGTAAGGAATTTGCCTACTTCATGTAATGTTATGGGCTGCTAGCTCATCAATCGCTTTGCTTGTGCAGTTTCTGTAAATATATCTGACATTTTACTTTGCATGAGTTTTATTTTTTGTTCACATATAGGTTTTCCCAGTCACTTTCGTACATATATCATTTAAATCTATTTTAAGATCATTCAATTTCACCGCAGTTGTAATCGTTTGGGCCAACCTCCATTCAAACTTACATTAGGTTCGTTCAATTCCTTTATTTATGCAATGAGCTTTTTAAATGTGCCAAGTCGAGTTTAAAAACTAGCATAAGCGTTTAAAGAATTTTTATTCAATTTCATTTTTACTTCGTTCGAGATTTGAATCCTTGTAAAGCATTCTTCGAATAAGTAATCTAAGGTTAGACAAAGAACACTTAACTTTAGAATTGGAAATGTTTTATTTTTCTTTTCGCTCGCTTGAATTAACTATCCGTGCAACACATTTAGAAAAAAGTCGTTCACATTGAAACTTTATGCATAGTTTATTAGAAATATGCATTCAAATTCAAATGGGGATGGCCTCGGACTTTCTTAGGTCATTCAAATTCATTATAAGGCAATCATGTTAAAAATAAGTGTATTATATTTAAGATTCATTCGTCAAGAAGACATGATATTATAGCATATGAAAACGTGAACAATCAAAAAGGACAGTGTTATTTTATACCAAACACGCACAGTTCCACTACAGTGCACTAACGACCAGAAAGAATCTTACGGGAAATGTGTGTACTGGGTATAGACTCTCTCTACGTCTGACCGTCGATATCGCGATAACAATGCCCTGAATAAAGACCGTGTAAAAGGAGAGTGCAAGCTGTGCAGTCAGGATAGAAGTATTTTATCATGATATTTTTTTTTATGATATCAAAAACGCGGGGGAAAATATTGACCAATCACAAAGAAGTTAAAATCATTGGAAAGAGAAATTAATATATTTACTTCACTCAGCGTAACTAGGAAATCGATGCGCTGCTGAATTTTACAGAAAGCTTTTAGTGACTGCTGTTTGACCAAAATATCATTTTCACACAGAAAAACGACCCAAAAATGACTAAAATGGGAGATTTTAAAGCTCAAAACGCGAGGGTTAGGGGTAAAAAAATATTCTTCCCAAGGTTTTATCTTGTTTTATATACATTAACCCTCATAAAACCTGTGTAACTAAGTAAATGATCTTCTCGATTTTTTTTTATTCCAGTATATTCAACAAAACTCCCGTTTTTCGGGCATTCCTTCCATTGACAATCGGTGCGTGAAAATGGTTTTCCTAGAAAGAAGCCCCAACGTTTTCATATGATTATCAAAACGGTTTACAATGACTTTATTTACCATGCATCCATGGATAAGTCCCTCATAGCAACGAAAATGAAATAGTGGATGCAAAGACAAAAAGAAAGAACACTGAACACGCACAGGTAATTTCTTATTGAAAGTAATACCAAGACTTGTATGTTTCCTTATTAAAAATTAAGAATTTATATTCAAATGGACCTATTATATACAGGACGTAAAGATTAAAAGAAAGAAACAAACAAAAACAAAACAAATGTTTCGTTGATATATTGAGTTATGCGAATAGAGCAAAATACAAACACGGAACAAATAGACAGCAGCCTTCATTATTTATTTTTAAATGACCGGTTTTTTGTTTTGTTTTGTTTTGTTTGTGTTTTTTTGTTTTTTTTTTTTTTTTTGGGGGGGGGGGTTTAAAGCCCCAATTGTAACAGTAGCGGATTCAGAATTTTATGGGGAGGCCAAAATTTAAATTTCAGATTCTTGTACAGTCGAATTCATTTTGCGTTAAGCTGGCGAGCAAAAAGGAGCGGGAGGGTAAGGGGGGGGGGGGGGGTAGGCGTGGAAAATATTTCGGCATTCGGTCATCCTCTCAGTCATCATATATCACCGTGGTAGGGGTAGGGTTAAGTCGGTCATCCATTAATAATTTTTTCCGTGTTTTAATTTTTTTTTTATACCGTTGGCTTTTCCGCAAAACACCCGATTTTAGGCACTCTTTTCTCAATTATGGGCTCGGGTGAGGTGAGGGGGGTGGGTGTGTTTCCAAGCTCATTAGGCTCCTTTGGATCCGTGCCTGTGTAGCAACATCTTATTGTAGCTACCACAGGATCTCCCTGAACGAAATCGTGTATCCGTTATAATGACATTCAAAATCATAGTTAAAAACCATGATGGAAGGATAAGCCTAAATAATTATATGGCACATCAATGATATGAAAATCTTGTGTAATGCGAAAATATTTAGAGAATCAAGGGGAAACACAAAAAACATAAATCAATTTTTAAATTAAATTGAAGTTTCTTTAAAATTGAATTCCTCAAAATGAAATTGATTGCCCGAACAGACTAATCGGGCTCTGAAAAACGATGCCTCGTTAATTTGAATGAACATAATGCGAAATTGTTCGTACATTAATGAACTTGTATGCGCGTTTAAAGAACTTGTTTGCTGTATAACTAAAATTAAGTACGGGGAAAATAAGATTGAATGCAACACATGGAAATGGTTTTGCCCCAATTATGAAATCAAATGCTCTTAAAATAAAGCTTCGTGACTATGAATGAACTTGATTCCCCGTATTTTAAAATCAAAATTGCGATATCGATCCGGAAAAGGTATCGTTTGAATTTGAATGAACCTTCTATAGGTTTGAATTACAAACCTATAAAATTGGGCGGGAAAACCTATAATAGCCTAAATGTATATGAGAAGAATTATCTGACAACAATTAAATCCAATTATAGACTCACACCAATTTAGATTTTTAAGAGTAGCTTATAGAATTATTAAAAACGGTGTCTTCAAATCTTAAAGGGAAATTAACAAGTTAGGAAATCTTTTAATCAACAAGTATTTTACAAATTTATTAACTCTTGGAATTTTTTCATTCCCATGGTAACTTCAACCAAAAAAAATTAAAAATTAAAAAAAAAATCAAAAATCAAATCTATAATCACACTGTCATATAATGCTTTATAAAATGTTAATGTCAAAAGTTGACCTATGACCTCTTGAACTTTCCGAACATGACCTTTTCGAGTCCCATGGTCGGCCCTTCAACCAGGAGAGACAGTACCAGAGCGGCTGCGTAGGAGAAGACCAAGTTGGCAACAAACACATACGACTGGAAATAAACACACAAACGAAAATAAGAAACACATTTATATTCAATAAATATAAACACATACAGTAAATATGTATCCATACATTATCTTCTAATTATCAAATACATAAAGCTGTGATTTATAAACCTAGTGAAAATTATTGATCTATAGAGGGACTGGTAAAGTTAAATTTTTTTCCGCAAGACGAAGCCCCAAGAAAAAAGGTAACATCTCAGTCTCTTGAGTGTTATATAATTTCTACCAAACTTTTGAACTTAATGCTTGGTTTATTTCCCATTGAGTATCGGTGACCTGCGCAGCGCCCATACTCACCCACGACTATTGCAGGCGGTACGGTTATGAAATGCGAAGTCCAAATTTCCAAAATCTAAGTTAGATTTGAAGTTCTTCAGTTCAAAGTTACTCAATAGAGACATTCTCCACTTTGCAGGAATCATGACAAACATCTAATCCAATTCTTACCATAATATTTTCCCCTTGGAATTATTGTTATAATTGTCATTTGATTACTTATGTATATATAGTAGTAGTTTACCCCCCTGATGGAAAAAAAAAACACAGGGTCCCACAGTTTCAGTTTTTCCATAAACGACACTGTGAAATTGGATCAAATCCACACAGTCGTCATAATTATTGTTAATGACTCAGACACTGTGTTCACATAGTCGATTGTGTGAATTTGGCCCATTTTCAAAGTGTTCCCACAGTGTGTACACACTATGATTGACTCCGGCAGGGCTCTATTTACTCATTTTAACTGTAAACTTACTATGTTGACGTAGCTGAATTGGAACAAAACATCATCACTGTAAATCTTGCTGAAGAGTATGGCAGGATGGATCAAGAAAGCACAGTAGGTCAGTCGAGCAAGAGGAGTCCAAATCTTCAAACCCAACATGACGCCAATGGGACCTAATGGATGAATATTGATCTTGCAGTCATACACATATAAGATTTTAATATACAAGTATGCAATTCGAGAATTCTTAGCGTCACTTAACAAACTGCTTTTTTCTGAAAAGAGATATTCGTCTTTCCTTAAAAGAAGAAGAAGAAGAAGAAGAAGAAGAAGAAAAAGAAGAAGAAGAAGAAGAAGAAGAAGAAAAAGAAGAAGAAGAAGAAAAAGAAGAAGAAGAAATGTCGAAGCAGAAGGAGACGTAGAAGGGGAAAGACAAAAACGATCAGCAAGATTGTCTCTTAAATAATCACATTTGGCAAATATTTGCCTACGGGCACCGCAAGCTTAACGGTTGCGACCACCGCGCAGGGGCCGCGGAGCGCTTTTGAAAGTGGAGGGGCTGAACCGAGAGTGGGGGGGGGAGGGGCTGTACAGTCTAAAAATCACAAATGTATGGTAATTTTTGCGTTTTTGTACACGTTCACTGAAAAAAGTGGGGCCGCATGAGAAAGGTAGCGGGAAAGAATACCTCCATAATTCTGTAGACAAGCAAAGATGACCCAGCCGACAGCAGTACCCCATGCTACACGATGGAAGGTAAGGTACATGACCGATGTTTCCTGGGCTACATAGGTCCTCTGGCCTGGTATCCAAACTCCATAGAGGACGATCCAGAGAGTGATCAACGCGGCAGCCCATCCAGAAAGCACAATGGGCTATGATAAGCAAATGATAATGACAGGAATAACACATTAAAAGAAGAAATTTAAAAAAGTATATATTAATTACTAACGTTTATATCACGCGGTCGACACATGGACAAGACTGTCCCAGGATAGAAAAAAAGATGGAAAATCGAGAAGAGGACTACATCAAGCAGTGTATAGACAAAGCCTGGTAAGGTGAGGTGATATTCAATGACATCATTGACTCACTTTGCAATTACCAAAGCGTAAAGGTCTGGATTGGTGGAAACTTGTTATCAGTCTAGTATGGGAAGGAAAGGGAAAAGCCATTCAGAGAACATCCAATGAATTAATCAAAAGTGGGATCGGCCGTTATTGGGAGCCAAAACCTGAGACTCAAATTATCTGTGGAACATACCAGCGGCATCTTCAGCTTCTTGCCCCTTAGCTTGAAGATGACGTAGCCTACAACCATACCGACCAGGTATGTAGGGATCCTGGTGTAGGGTTTAGCATAGGTCGTGTCTGCATTCACAGGGTCCGGAACGTTGTCCGTATAGGGGCTTAGGAAAGAATTTTTAAAAAGATGGATGAATTATTCGCCATTATTGCACTCTCAAACGCAGTCTCGTCACCAACCCCACCCTTCCCCTCCTCTCTTTTAAGCACTTATGGCCCCTTGCAAACATAATGGACGGTATTCTCGTAGGGTGACTAAAGTTATAATAGTAGGCCTACTAACTTTAGTCACCCTTCGAGAATACCGGCCAACTAAGGGAGGTTGTCGTTATTTGGGTACAACGGATGTCCTCCATATACAGGACAAGTACTGAATCGTTGACCACGTTTTCTCTTTGGGCCTTGGCGATTAGATCTCTGTGCCGTTGGTATCGTTGGGCAGTGGCTTGAATTTTGAGTAGAATTTGTAATTTCTCCTTATTTAGTTGATCTGGTTTAAACAATGTGTGATTTCCTAAATACCCGCCGTGGATCGGTTTCGTTCGTCATCTTGATTACTGTTTCCAAATATTCAAGCCCTTGAATGAGGTTCACCCTGCATCCGTTCAAGCAACATCGGGGTGGTCTTGGGGTGAATCTATGGACATCTTATGTTGTGATCTCTGTGTTATTAATATTGTTAAAATACTTAATTGTTTCGACCCAACAACTTTGACAACGTCACGTGCGTGACAGCAAGCATTGTTACTCTTATACATGTATACCAGGGGAGCATTTCATGAAACAAATATTCTCTCATTCTCACTGACAACTGTTATAAACTACTGAAATGCTTGCACCTGATTGGCTAAGAGTAAATTTGTTGGATAAAACGTCCGACAAGTCCTTTCATGAAACACACCCAGGTACTTACTCTTGGGGAGTGATGGTTAATCCATAATGCCAATTGATTCCAAACAGTGCTGATAGAGATACAACCATGAGTGACGAAAGAAGTACAAGGCCTGCTTTTCCATTCCTCATTATAGTTATAGAAGAAAGACAGAGAGAACGGTGGAATTTAAGCGTTGATATGAATGGAGATCAATATGATATTTAGAGCCTACTCATTTTGCGACAAAGACAAATAAGGTTAAGCTAAGGTACAGCTAGGTACATGAATGTATTCATGGGTGTCGATTGTGGGGGGGGGGGATGGGGGGATGCACCCCCCCCCCCCAATATTTTGGTATCAAGAAAATAAAAAATATCATATTATATGTAAATAAATCTACCCATTACAAATTCATTATCATATAAAACACTTTTATGACATTATTATATTATTTTGCAGTCTAAAAAGCATATTTCTGACATTCAAAAATCCAAAATTTTCTAACTCTTTCGTTAATCTTCCTCGTGTGTGCCTGATATACATTAGTAATCATGTAATACACTGTATACACCATGTAGATAATCGAAGCACAGATGTTTCACTATTCACAATGAAAAAACAAAAACAAAAACAAAAAAAAAACAAACAAAACACATTAGAATTGATGATAATCAGGGGCACCGATCCAAAGGTGCATAGGGGACAGGTGCCTCGATAAAACTGAAGGCATAAGTATTCCTCTCAAAAATCCACGATGGTTTTAATAAAATAAATAATGAATATTGAAAAAGTCTGTAACATCTAACTCGGCTCTTCATCCACAAGGTAACTTTTTTGGACTCGGACCACTGATTATATAATACCCTTCCTCTGTTCTCCGGGGGCTAAATGCCCTCTCTCCAATTAAATCAATCAAATTTTAGATAAATATTAATAATTGCCTGAAAATGTTCAGCTCGCGCTTCGCGCTCGCATAATATAACTTATTATGACTTTGTTCATCTTTTATGCATGTATTAACGTCACGATGGTTTGTTTAAAACACCAACTCCCTCCCCATTTCGTGCTCCCATGAGGCTACAACTATCTTGTTTCATCAGGTCACTTTATTATTGAGAAAATTTTCAGCTCGCGCTTCGCGCTCGCACAATATTGCCCTAACTGGAATTCGCCCATATAGATTTACGTTTGTTGGCATGACATTACGTCATGATGTTCCGCTTCTAATCACCAGTTAAAGCTCCCTATATAGCCCTCCCTCCATCAATTTCGCGCTTATAATCATGTAACACTACAAATACTATGTTTCAGTTCAATATTATTGAGAAATGTTTAAGCTCGCTTTTCGCGCTCGCAATACAGCCCTATAAATTCAAAGATATACTAGTACTCTGTGCATGTGTGTATATTCATAGACATTACATCATGATGGCCCCCTTAATAAACCAGATAAAGTCCCTTCCCCGTTTCGAATTTGCATTATTCTATAATATATCTCCCATTTCTTGTCACTATTATTGAGAAAGTTTTCAGCTCGCGCTTCGCGCTCGCATAATTGATTTGAAAATATGTACTATTAGACACTGACATACATGCATATTGTCTGTAGCCATACATCATCATGGGCCCCCTTGAACAAACCAGTTTGAGCCCCTTCCTCATTTCGCGCTCGCATTATGCTACAAATGCCTTTTTATGTCACTATTATTGGGAAAATTTTGGGCTCGCGCTTCGCGCTCGCATTATACAATACATTTTTCCATATTTATATCCATGTGTGTATACAAGCATTACCCCACCCCCAACAATAGACACTATGATCATATACAATCGTAGGTGTCACATTGAGGATAAGTCGAAATATCGACAATCATCCCCCCCCCCCCAATCGCCAAAACAAATCGACACCGTTGAATGTATTATTATAATAGTAATATTTGTTGTTGGTTTAAGAGTACTAGTGATAATGATGATAATGTTCATTTGAACTGTGTCATGTTTATCAGATTGAAAGCCTGGCGTACCATATTCAGTATTACAGAGGATTTTTAAGGCCAAATTATTACAAGTACTACAATTTATTTTAACGATACACTATGTCTTCATAACCTTGGACCAACTTCCAAAATTCATTGAACTCGCCAAATATTTATAATATTTGGTAGCAACAAGGGGGTATCCACGAAGTTTTTATAGATTACAATGTGATTAGTTAAGGAAAGTGAGATAACCAGAAAGATTAAAATTGGACGAGTCGAAGACGAGTCCAATATTTTTTTTAAAGGCCATCCAATATTTTTGTATCAACCTCAAGGCCATCCAATATTCTATAAATATTTATCTTGAGCATGGCTACGATAACAGCACTGTAGGATTTTAAGGGATAAAATTCCTGCCAGCTATGTGGACTTTTATCCTCTTCTTCTTTTTTAGTACCTCACCTGTAATCAATATAACCCCAAAATACTCCTCTAGACATATGATTACCAATGTCTCATGGCACAAAACCATACGCAATGTAGGCACACTCGATTACTCTGATGGAAACTTACTTGTACAGAACCATGACGATGAGGGGGCTAATAATGAAGAACTGCATGTCGTTGGCAAGATACCATGACCAACCCATACACTGTTTAATAGAAAGAGAAAGGAGGAAACAACGCTAAACGGTTCGTTGATTAACTGGATACATTTCACAGTTAAACAACACGTATTAATTTGGTAATTGTATCTCTCTAACTCTTTACTGCAGACTAGAATGGCTGTTAAGATTTTTTTCTAAATCATGCTATACAGTAGCAAATCCAGGATTTGAAAATAGAGGGGGTAAGCCGCTAAAGTTTTATTATTTTAACATGACTGTAAGGTCTATGAGTGGTTTTCAAAATTATAGAGGGGTCTACGTCCCCTGCGCCCCCGTCTGGATCTGCAACTGCTATGTTTGTTTGATAGTTTTAGTACTCCAATATGAATAGCGAAATGTAAGCAATACTTATACTGATGTATTGCAACTCTCATTAATGATCACACTTCGGAAATATAAAAAAAAAGTATGCTACAGATGAAAAAATGAATGAATGAATGAATGAATTTATTCAAAACCAAACATATCATACATTGATTACAGTTAAAATACATTTACAGGAGTTTTGAATATCAACATGAGTGGTTTTTGGACCCCAAGAGAAGGTGACCCGACATTTGCTCCTGCGACAATTGCTCAGGGCTTTATTTCGTCTAAGATATAGGGTTAGGGTTAGGGTTGTAATAGGGATTTATATTAGGTTTAGGGTTAGGTTTAGGGTAGGGTATAGTGTAAAGTCCCTGGTTGAAGTTAGTCATTCGATTAGTGTATGGAATTTATAGCGGAGCAATTGTCGCGGGAGCAAATGTCATGGATTCCAAGAGAAGCTAGGCTTGTGAGAGAAAATAAAAGCCATAGCTTCATAACTAACCGAATCATCCAATACATTTGGCCAAGGGTACAAATTGTTGATGTAGAGTGGGTGAGTCCACCACTGCCTTCGACAAATGGACTTGACATATTCATAATAGACATCATTCAACCATCCGCCTTGGCCGAAATGCGGGACCAGAAGAGCCCAGATACCCATTGCTGCCATGTAGACAGGTGTAAGGCGCCACCAACGATGGAAGTAGAACATGGTCCAGAAGCCTGTCCATTGCGTAGCACTTCGTTTTTGGACACTGTCAACCTGCTTGAGGGTCAGGTAGGTGACTAAGAATCCACTTTTTTGTGTGTGTAAAAAAAAAAAGAAATCATGATATGAAATTAATGATTAAGCTCCAAAGTTAGTGACAATAATAAGTCAACGTAGATTAAATTCATATGCAATAAGAACAAAATTTAGATTGCCTTGAATTGGATACATGGAAATTTTGTACTGGAGCTGAAGAAAAATATCGAATAGACAAGTTTAATATTTTCAAGAAATTTATCATTTTCTCATATAAATTGACCATTATCACGACAGAACAATAAAAAAAACGTTGTTATCTGCGACCCCCCCCCCCCCCGTTTATTTGCGAAACCTCGACCCACTGCTGAAATATCTTTTGGCATCAGCCCGAAAGCTTCTGCCACAAATAACCTACCTTAAGACAAAGAAAGTATCAACGGAAACCGTCGCATTGGAGACTGCGTAGAACCCTAACTTCTCTATGATTCCTAAAGCCTGCAATGGATTTTCTGAATAATAATTAAAAAAAAGAGTTATCCAAAGATAATCCTTATTTCCCGACCATCACCTGATGTGTTTTGTTCAATCGCCTCAAAAATCAAACAAATTGCGAGTTGCATAAATCTGTACCTGCAAATTGCAAATAACTATTGATAAATAAATGTTGATAGTTGTTTTTTCTTGACAAGTTACGAATTTGGCAGGCACATGGTAAAGACCTGCGAATGAGATAAGTATTTTGGAGAAATGTGGGCAAGCAACATCCATAATCATCCGAAGAGAGACTGGATTGGGGTACAGTGTTCAAATTACTTGTTCAGACACCCTAAAAGTGCCTCTTGGTCCTATTTTTTCGAAAATATTTGGTTTAACGGATAAAATATCCCCAGTAAAGATCTAGATTTCAAAATAAATACGCTATGGTGACTACGACGTACCACGCAAGCTGCCTATCAACATAGATACAACTCTTACGCCGATGCCAATCGATCTTTAGTTCTTGTGTATCATCATAAAATGATATTTAATGTATTCATATTCAAGATGATTAAAAAAAAAACAGCTTTGCTTACTGAGTGAACTAATGTAGAATGAACAGGAGTGACCAAGAATGACCCAAAACATACTGACGACCCTCAGTCCGTTCAGAACCGCCATGGTGTTTTTGGTCTTCTTGGCACTTAAGAGCTTCTTGCAGTTATTCACAGCTGAGAATGACATCATGAAGGCATTAAGGAGAGCTGGAAGAAAACAAACAGTTCATTCCGATTATTCAAAATAATTTGTTTTAATGATGGTATCAAGGATATTGGTTCTCTCCGATGTCCGATTCCTACCTTGCAGATCACATATCAGCTTTTCTATGTATGGAGAAATATGTTTCTAAGGTTGCAGATTCCATCCACGTATCCTTCACGTTGAGCGATGTCTAAAATTATGGTGTTAATATGCATCTCGATCAAGAGACTTCCGAACGTTTCTGCACATGTCGAATTCCTTCAAGGTTTACCCCCTTCTATTTTATATAATAGAAGAATATTGTGAAGACTTAGAGGCACATTATCTTACCCCATCCGAGATTGCTCGACTTCTTAGGCGACTGCGGTGAATACGTATTCGCCTTCGATTCGCTTCTGGGACTTTTATACGCCGGTGGCTCCTTTTCAACATCGAAATCGTAGCCACCATTGACCTTCGCCCCTGCCTTCTCTTCGAGGACATCATCGGCGATATCACCGGTCTCATCAACGGACTGACCATCGAACGAGGTCGTAGCGACGTCCGACGAATCGTCGTCTGTCACCGTCTCGTTTTGGACGCAGTCGTCCCCTACTGCCTTTTGAGACAGAAATTGGACATCACCCTTGGGATCTTTGGCACGCATCTTAGCTAGGACGAATTTTTGCAGAAAGATCTCGTATAGTGACCCACATATGACCATGAAAGCGAAGAAAGCAAGACCAGTTCTACAATTTAAAGAGGAAGGAAACGGTATATTATTATGATCTGAATAAAATGGTCTGAAAGCATCGAAATTTCCCGGTATGACCTACCAAACTGATGATAGTGATCATATAATTGAGTACCTGCCTATGTTGTAATAAAAAAAGAGCCTGAGATTTCGATCCCAGGTGAATCTTCATTGGAACTTATGTAATACGTTTTGAAAATTAGTAGGTATGGACGATACGGTTTATTTAAATAAATGATACGAAAATTATCCGGCATTTTGATTCATACATGAAATTCGTTCACTGTCTCACAATATAAAGTACGAATGCATCTGCACGTATTTCATTATCATAGGACTCAATTGTGTGTTAACAAACACAGATTATATTGGGTCCTTTGATGATCGAATAAACATAAATTACTTCCCATATATTATCAGAACTTTGTTTTTACCGTCACTGTAGTTATAAACCAATGAATCTGGAACTACAAACTATAAACATAATTTTGTTTGGTCTCACGTGAAGCCAATGTCAGCTGTGCTCCAGGGTGTGGGCTCATTACAGTCTATGAAGTAAAAGGGCTCGATGCCGATTAGTATCATTACTAAAACAGAACAGGAAATAAGGGATAGAAAAGGGACATATTATGATTATCAAAATTGCCCAACATAAACTTTGACAATCTTCTTATAAATAGTTGTAAACTTTGCCTGGACATACACATAGATGTTTTGAGAAATGTTTTGATACAGCAATAGGTCATCATCATTATCACGACAATAATCCTCATCATCATTGTAATATCCATATTCTCCATCTCATAATGTATGTATTAATCTTTGTTTTTATGCCGATCCGGAGGGCTATCTAGTCTACAGTCTTAAAATACCTACATATAAATATAACTAGTGTCCCTATCAACCGCAAATTTTGGAGGATATCATGTGGACTTTCAATCTCAAGCAGAATCCGTGACACTGACTATCTAGTGATCGAACGAAGGCAGTCAGCAAATAAGGACAGGTATATTGTTTTTTCTCTCTCTCTCTTAAATTTAAGGTAGGGAGAGGCCAATTACTTCTAGCTATTAGTTATATTCATATGAGTGTGTGGAAGGTGCCAGAATAACCCTGTGTAAGTGTGTCTGTGTGGGGGTGTGTGGGTGAGGTTGTGTGTGTGTGTGTGTGTGTGTTTGTGTATGAAAATAGGCCTAAATAGGCATGAAAGCCTACTTACACAAATATGACAACACATTTACAGCCTCCTCTGTGCATGTATCTGGTACACATATGCCGATGCCAGCATACTGCAAGAAAGATCATGAATAAAATACATTTATTTCATTCTTTTTAATAAAGTGAACAGGCCCGATAGGGGGGGGGCGCCGAAATTTTCCGATTTTAACATGTAGAGTCAATGAGCGGTTTTCAAATTGTAGGGGCGCGTCCCCTGCGCCCCCGCCTGGATCCGCCACTGAAATATACCTAACTAATATACATTGAAGGTCATTATTAACAATTATTCTTTTGCTATATTATATTATATTATAGTATTTTAGTTCTTACCAATTGATATGTTGTTGAGTAGCAGTACTTTCCGTTGAAAGATGGGATTTGTGATGTTTTATTTTCTTTGACACCCTGGCAGAGCCACCTGTTGCCTGGGTCTTTGAATAGGAGCGTATAAAATGCGCTTACATCCAGTTTACCTCGGGCAAACCACACTGAAAGTAAAAAATGAACAAGAAAATAAGAGCGACGAATCAATAAGATGGAATTTTGACGTTAGTAAGCTGTTTGAATGAGATGCGCTGTCATTCATAATATGAAATGTTTGTGCAAATATTAAGTTTGCAAATTCTAGATAGAACATGAATTGTATTTTTTAATGGATTATCCTTCTCTCAATTTCAGATAGGTTTTGAATCCATGAGGGGGTTCGCTTAGTCGTTAGAACATTTTTTAATGGAAGGATGTAAAACACATTGCCAAATCTGCAAGGTTTAGTTGGCAAATTTTGTAAAAAATAAACTGTTCACACATTGTAGGGTTAGAAACATTTGTGTTATAAAATGTTATTTGTTTAAGGATAAAATGTCGGCTTAGATAGGCTTGCGATGACGTCCGTAAAAAAAAAAAGCTACTTCGAACTGCGTAGTCAACTTCCTGATCAAGATCGCCAAGCCACGTGATTAGATCTCTTAGACATGCTACCAAAACTTCTGTGTCTGGTTGCCCGGGTTCCTCGTCATCAAACACGTAAACTTGGTCACCATTCTCCCTCTCTTGTAGCCTGCCCATGTCCCTGATTGCCGAAAACTTCTCAAGTATCAGCTACAAATCAAATAGGTGAAATAAAGAGGAGAAGCAATTCAAACGCAAAATGAAAATTGAAAGTCAAAAAGGTAGAACAACTGTCAAAGTCAAAAGAGTACAAAATTAACACCAGCAATGCGAAAAATGCTTATCCAAATTTATTTATTTATTGTCAGTAAAATAACAATTGCCGTACATCTGGCACCTGGAGAAGGAACGACCTGTAATAGTTCAAATTGGGAGCTAGCTTGCATCATTTCCCTATCGCTTTATCATCATTATTATTATCAACATCATATCATCATATGTTTTTGGATCCTCTCCCTAAGTTTCCATATCCTCTTTCCTTCTCCAGATCTATGGTGCATCGAAAATGCTGTATTTAGCATTAATATTATCATATGTAGCATGTTTATACGAATGTTGTTTGAAAACATTGCGGAGAAGCTAGACCCTTACCTGGGAGAATTCCTTATCGTTTCCATGAGTTCGACAACATTTTTCAAATCGAGACCTCTATCTGCAAACATCTTCTGCATATTCTCCAATCCATGTTTGTCTGTTGTATGTCAGGGTAGAAAATATGCAAGAGTTTAAAATTAATTAAAATTTTTATTTTTGACAGCTGTAATGTCAACATACATATTATGTATCCCATACAACTTTTTAGATTTTTTTTTCATCATATAAATAACCTACAAGAAAACTTTTAATCATATATAACATTTTCATAAGTATCTTTATATGATTCGTTCCTCATTTGCTGTGGATCATGACATTGATATAGAGATATTTGATATTTAACAATTAATAACCCGAGTTGAAACGGAATTCGATAAGCACGACCTTAGAAGGACAGGTTAATAAGCTTATCACTGATAGTCGTGATTGTGTAAATATCAAATCATTAAGTAAATCAGGGAAATACGTAAATATAAACTGATAACTATACGTGTGCTTCTTCAAAGTTTCTAGATTGTAACCATCATGTAAGGACTAATACATAAAAAGTATAAGACTAAACATTTTATTATGTATTATTTTATTTGTGGAAATGATTTTATCTACCCTGTATTGTGAAAGCAATATTAGGATTCATAATTGAAATAGAAAAAGATAATAACGAATAATAGAGTTCGAAATTTCGTCGTAAATCATAGATGTATAATCTCATTATACGTATAATGTTGTTATGTAAACATCAGTGCTCCAACCATCATGAAATGGTAACAAAAAAAAAAAAAAAAAAAAGACGTTATACTCACTCTGTTTCACATATTTGAAGTATTTATCTAGATATGGATCCGCCCCTGCATGGACTGCTGTTGAAAAGCAGACAAAGAGCAATGTTCCAGCAACAAAATATGGCAGCAACCCTCCCGAAGTCGCCATGTTTTATTTCGTCGTGTTACCAAGCTGTCTTTGGACTGGTAAGCGATATACTAATTTGTAGATTGTTCGTTAAACTTTGATACGAGGATTAAGAAGCGTGATTGGAAGAAGAAACAAATCTAAGTCCATTATGCAACAGTTACTATGCATAGATATGACGTGCCGTTGTGCTATAAATGCTCAATAGAAAATAATCGATCTATTTTAAATTTCAGCTGGGGAATTAGTAGCAGTTTTTTTAATCTATATTGACAAAATAACTTGGGATATAATTTGAATATCTAAAGTGCGGACCGGGTATGAAGGTTGTAATATTGTGTTCAAAAAAATGTCTTGGTTGACTTAAGGTCAATAATCGATGCTCCCGCTCAAATATTGTGCCTTGAAACTACTTTTTATGAAAAGTTACAAGGAGAAAATTTTTTATGGGAAAAGTTTGACTCCCTCCTTGACCTTTAAATAGAGCAGTAAGGAACAATCATTTTCAGTTAAGTTATTTCGGCATGAAGGGCCTGTCATATTTACGATGGTTTATCTCTTGACGATAACGTAGCCATGTTGATATTCATTATCTTCCATATAAGGAAGTTATTTTGACGTCTTGGTTAATAAGTGATTGGAGAAAATATACTGCGTCAATATGATACACTCTGCCGGAGTTCTTTTGTTCTATTTTTGTTTGTTTGTTTTTACTGGTCTCGAAAGGATTATGCTCAGGGGAGAGAAGAAATGAAATGAAGAAAAGAAATGAAGAATATTATATAAATAGTGGACACTCTAGAATACAATATACTGGATTATATGTACGACACATAATAAATTATCCCAAGTGCGTGTTTGTTTCACCAAGGCCGCAGGCCGAGGTGAAATAGATTTGCACGAGGGATAATAATTGTAGTATGTGGAGTTCATATAGTCCAGTGATATTGTATGATGGGACTTTCACTGTTTATTGTAATAAATAGACCCCAAGATCTTTGACCTTACCTAGTCTGGTTTTATCTTTGCCAAATTTTTGGTGCTAATTAAGCTATTGTGACGTACATTGTTACTCCGCGTATCCATTGTTATAAGCTTTTCTGCGCACCATTTTACTGTTATTACGCGGGAGCGCAATAAGGCAAACGATAGAATCGATACTCTCTCCATTCATTTACCACGGGCTTTACCCTACAAAAACCGAAAGTTATATTGTACATATGTACAATATAACAAATTGAAAGTAGGTCACGTGGTACTGATCTATCTCTTTTTCTACCACTATTTACTATAAAAATATATATGATTGAGTGGAATCCTAAGCAGGCCTAATATTCTGTGGGTTCAACAAAGGGGACGTCAAATTAAACAGAAACAGGGCAAATAAATACACAGGGGGCGCAATCCAAGTTGATAACTTTTTAAAAACTTCTTTGAATGTATAATTGTGATAATGACGATTTGGCCCAGTTTGTGGTGTACAGTCTGTATTTAAAAAAATGGTACGGTCGGGGGAAAATTAGGTATGGAATCTTTTTAAACGTTATGTGTATATGGTATCAAATTTGAGCCAATATAGTTTTCTTGCTGATGCAATTTATTTCGAATAATTTGCTTTTGTACTACAAAAGTTATGGTAATTCCAATATCTAACTCCATAATGTTAACACCAGCTTGGTGTGCATATTTAACACCAGAGTTTTTTGCAGTGTACTAAGTAGTTTAGAGATATGAGTGTATATTTGGAACTTTAGGTGAGCATTGGTGACGTAATCAATCAAGACAAATATAGCCTACTCCAATGTACTCGTCAGTCTTGTTATGCCTGCAGCCTGCTTGTATTTTATTTGATAGAATTTGGCCTTGAAAGAGATATCGAGATTAAATCTTTGCAGGCCTATTGGGTTATATATTGTCTTTCAAATGCATGCTTGCAACGCCAATTGATTTGATAGATTTTATATCCAAATTTTCCTGATAAACTGAGAACAACGTCATTATTTGAAATCTGTATATTATATATTATATTTCTTTCGTAGCGTTTGCTGAAATGTATTTATTGATATTACTTTTATTTTATGAAAGATTATAATTAACATCGACATTTGTTTGTTTTGTTTTGTTTTGTTTTTTCTTTGTTCTTGTTTTGTTTTTGTTTTTGTTTTTGTTTTTGCTCTTTTTTTCCTCTTTTTTTTTGTTTTTGTTTGTTTTGTTTTTGTTTTTTTGTTTTGTTTGTTTGTTGTTTGTTTGTTGTTTTTTTTGTTGTTTGTTTGTTGTTTTTTTTTGGGGGGTCAGACGAAGTAGAAATTACCCTTATTAGAGCACATAATGTCTGTTCTAGAATGTTTCTTCTTCTAGTGTTGTTATATTACATGTATGTATGACATTAGCGACCATTCTGTGCCGTTTAATCCTCTCTTTTCTGTGCGTATTCTATGAGTTCTAGTATTGATTTCCCACTCTATCGGGCTATTCTCCTGAGCTTTGTCATTCTCTGTCTTCCTCTTGTTCTCTTTCCTTCTATTCTTTTAATTTGGTCAAAGTCAATCTTTCAATTCTGCTTTCTGGAGGCAGTGACCAAGGAACTTGGGCTAATGGTTTCTGGTTGTTGTAAGGCGTTTCCTTTTGAATTCCTTTTGGAATTGCCATGAAATTATCAGGAAATCCGCATTAATGTGTGGCTTGTCCAACTTATTCTCAACATTCTTTTTAAAACATATAATAACCGATGCATTGATGCGTTTTCTATTTCTTTGGACTATTAATTTTATTCAAGAGACCAACATTGTCATTGTAAAAAAAAAAAAAAAAAATGTGAAAATAAAAATAAAATAAATAAAAAATAAAAACGACTCCACATTACAATTAAAGAAAAACATACATGTAGATATATTTAAATTGAATTTAATGTTGATATGAAAAAAAATGTTTTAAAATGACATAGATTGAATTCAAGAAGGCGGTATTGCAGATTACCGGATTGACTGTCACAAAAAAATTTCTCCATTCCCACAGTGTCTGATTTACTGTGACAATATCATTCGTTGTGCTTAGATCAAATCGTAATTTGCAACAACGCCTGATTCTGATCACATGTCTTACTACGTATACATACCTAAAGTTGATTATGCAAACCTCAGAATAAAATGAATAACTGCTAGCGTATTAATATCATTAAATAATGTCTTAGACAAACAAACATCTGAAAGAGTATTAATACATGGTTTTAATTAATCGAAAAAGAGACTTAAACGTGTAATAATGTCTTATATTGAATTATACAGGAATTGGGCATATTTTCATCAAGGGCGATGCTCGAGGTGCTACAAACAGTATTATTGACCTCATATAAACACGCTGGCTTTTGAAGCACAATAACCTCTATTAAGAAAAGAAAATACTAAATTACCCTTCTCGGAGTCCATTGGGGGCCTATAAGGCAAATGTTGACCCTGAATGGCGGTATTGCCCCGAATGACCCAATACAGGATCCTTTTGACTAGTCTTTTTTTTTAAGTGTAGCATTCGAAAAATACTGTCATATCATACGCTTTGTATTACGCCTTGGTTGAGTGTTGCAAATACATATTGATGAGTTTGGACTCGGACCATGTACTTTATGACCTACAGTTAGACGACTTATAAACAATCGCCCACAATAGCTTAAAAAGCTATCGGTCGTTTTGATTTAACAGTCTTGAGGTCTTCTTTTTTTTTTCTTTGATAATTAAATCAAGTAGAAAAAAAAATCCTCTCCATGTGTTTGCCCGACAAAGCAACAAACACTATCACATTACTTAGCCGGAACGGAAATGGTCAAACTTGGTTTAAGAGGCGTGGATCGGGGGGAAGGGGGCACAGCTTGATCTCACCAAAAGTTTTAGCTTTAGAAAACAGGGAACATAAAAAAAATGGTCATAGACTCTTTGGTTTCCCCAATAATTTTTGTCTGGAAGGATTATTCTTTTCCTGATGTGTATTGATAATAGCACCATCCCCGCCCATGCCAAATTCTTTGGGCTTGTGTTCGCAAATGACATAATGCAGAAATACCCCCCCCCCCCCCTCTGTGACTGATGTAGGCCCCCATGATATGGATGATAGGTGGTTCAAATGACATCCCTAAGTTGATGTCATTTGATGTCAAGTATATTGTTTATTACGTGACGTACTAATTATCAGCTGCTGCTGGACCAACATTTGCCTCTAACCAGTCACGTGCCTCATGGGTCATCAGGTGGACAGGATTCTGCATCTGCCCCAGGATGGAGTTGCCTATGTAAACCATCTTCCCATCGCGGATGAACATGACACGGTCCGGGTGCACTCTAAACATACGGGCAAATAGTTCGTCCATCTGATCCACCACCAAGCGGAACCTTGTTGTGTCTGTGACGTCGTCAGTCATGCAGTTGTTTTGTGTCTTTGCGTCGATTTTCAGAAGGTCCCTGAAATCGTAGTAAGGAGAATAACGTGATTATTTAATTTTTTAAGACTGCAATTATTGCATTTATCATTATGAAATGTTTGATAACTATGATAAGTCTGTTTGGCAAATAAATTGACAGATATCATTTTAGTAATGTAAGAATATGCCAATGTGCCTTTTAATGTCTGTTATCATATTGCCTCATCATATTGTATAATTTGCAATATAATTCTTTAAAATCAGACGGAAAATTGACAAATACATAAATCTGTATACCTCAGCTCATCTCATTCCAAAGCGATCTACTTATAGGGGACATGGGGACAACCTATTTCTTATATTCTTGTTTTGCTTGACGAATCTAAATCACTCTGGCAAAAAAAAAAAAAAAAAAGAACAAATAACATATAATATTGATCCGTTACTGTTGCTTACTTTGCTGCATCAATCCTGTCTTGAATAGAATGGTGATTCTTTATGTAGCTGATGTTATGGCCCATCTCCCAAGCTCCTTCAGCATGGGCTTCGGCTATGTACACGGCGAGGAAGTCGACCTGGGATCGGTAGTCGCTCACGAGTGCCGCCAGCGTACCACCTACTACGCAGGCCTATAAGAAACAACGAAAGATGTCGAAATAAATGAGCTCTAACCAACTGAACACGGGATAAGCTAATTGTGATCTCCCTTAATTTTTGAGAGTATGATGAACTTTGTATCAGGACAACTATCCCCTAGACAATTACCCCAGGACAACTACCCTCAGAAATACGGTTAGGGTTATATTTAGGAAGTAGATTTTGGGAAGGGGGTAGACGTCCGGGGGTTTATTGTCCAGGGGGTAGCTGTCCTTGAATTGATTAACTTTGGTACGAATTTACTATTACAACATCCCTCCGATAAAACGTAAATGCAACCTCCAAGCAACCTTGAAATCTATTAATTAATAAACATGTATGAATAACGATCGTCACATTATAAGTAAGTCGTGCTTCGTAAGAGAAATATGTATAAGTTTACAGGAGAAGAAAGAGTAAAGGCTGAGGTAAACAAGAACATAAATAACAATTAAGACAACACAAAACAAAGCAAAACAAAACATTGAGAATTATAGCAAATATTGATATTCTTTCTCTTCACTCTCTCTCTCCTCTTACCCTAAGCGGGGGTCAGGAGCCTGATGAAGCCAGGATCATCAGAGGTCTTTCCTTGTTGATATGGAGATCATTCAGGTTCACGGTTTGACCTGATAGGGTTACGAGCTGGACGTCGGGCACCTCGTCGCCCACGTCGACGAACCTCGGTGGTGGAATGTTGAGTGCTGGATTGTGAATGAACGAGGCCAAGCTAAGGATCTAAACATATGAGGAATCATGATTATTAATAAAAGGATTTTTTAGAGAATTGCACCTAAATTATTAGGTAACGAATCTTGGTGCTTATACATTGTGAATAAATACATTCAAAGTTGAAAGGTGTAAAAAAAAAAAAAATAAAATAAAATAAAAATGTAAATAAACAAATAATTAAAAAAGGAATAATCAAAATACATTATACGTCAATAATAAATTATAATTATATCAACAATAATATGTAATTTTAATTCATTGTGATATTTCATCACGAGGTGATATTCAATTAGGATATTCAATTAAGTGATATTCAATTAGGATTTCGTGAAAGGGTCGTTCACCGTTGAAGTACTTTTGTTTATAAGTGGGGGTGGTTGCGATTGTATAGCTTGGTTATCAAATCTGTATTCGATCCAAGGTAACAAATTCAGTAAATACAAATACCAAAGGAGGTTGAAAATTTTTTAAAAATTAAATAAAATAAATTTTGCATGGACCCAAACTTCATTGATAAAACAGCAGGAAATTATTCAAAATAACTTTGTAGAAAATAAATTATATTCTAAAACCGATGTCAAGGAATTAAATTTACCTCTGGACAATCTCCATATGCAGTGAACATGAGGGGTAGGATGTATGGGATCTTTCCTCGTCCAAACATGGGTTTTAAGTGACCTAGGTCAAAGCGGTCCAGCGCTTGATAGGTCGAATGAAGCCATACTTTCTGAAAGAAAGGGAAGAACAAAACTACGTATATATGGATATTGCATGTTCTTCAAGAAAATTGCTTTAAACTCTTATTAAACAAATAAACGAAGTTATAAAGTGATTAACATTTACACTCAGGATTTAAACCATCATCATGATGATACATCCATATCAGGACAATTCCCCCAAGCAATTACCCCATGACAATATTGTACCCCCAGAAATATGGCTAGGTGTAGATTAAGGGGGTATATTATTTGGTGGAGGTAATTTTCCACAGGTAGTTGTCCTGGAACTTCATACATCACTTGCATAAATGGGCTTCAGCAGAAAGGACAATAATTTGATTGCAGCAATTTTTTTTTTCACTTTGTATTCTATAATTATGAACTAAAATATGAGGGACGAACTGTTGTTTTGAGATACTACTTGGCATTTTAATTAAAATTGAGAAGCAGATAATCAATGCCAAATGCTTAAAAAAAATCATTTCAATTTAAACATAATACTCTACTTTTTTAAATTCATATATTGTCGTTACCTGCATTTCCACAAGGACATTCGGATCGCTGAAATCCAATCTTTCATCGAACATCTTCATAGTCTCGGGAGATCTCATCAATCTCGTATACTCCGAGAAAACTTTGAAGGCCTGAGCTGGTTCGCCGAGTATCTTGGGCACTTTCGGGAGGTCGGCATTTCCAGTGGCTTTGAAATTGGGGAAGTTAGAATCTAAACTTGGGATTGATTGGTCGACATCAGGTGGAGGTGTCTTGTCTGGACTTTTATGGTCCGACATCTTTGATGTCGAATGGTCGACGTTATGGGTGATGTTTCAAGCCTGTAATAAAAAATATATATATATATATATATAGTGTGTCACATAAAAAATGCTAACGGCCCTTTAGATGGGTATAATATTAAAACTACGATATTATATTATTTATATCTCTACACCCGTAAACTACGATTCATTTTCTGTTACTGGATGAAATTTTATGTGATATGGTCCAATAATCACAAAGATATGAGAATTTTTTCATCACACATCAGGAAATCTCTCCATCCAAGTTTTATATTAAGTAGTACCGGGTATATCGAATAAAAGAAACCCAAGTTTGATCATTAATAATTTTATAAATATTTCAGTATTGATTATGAAATTTATATCACTGCAAAGTGCAACTCATTACCATTTTAATAATATGTCTCTCAGCTCACCAATATCACGCATCGCTGAACCCCATTGTTCTGAAAAAGTCTTGCAAAATTGTGAGTGTTCACTTTCATGCTCCTTGAGATGCGTTATTCAAATGTGCCTAAAAGGAAACCCAACTTTGATCATCAAATGAGCGCCAAAGTGAACCACTCACAATATTGCAAGACATATTTAAAACAATGGGGTTCGGTGATACATGATATTGGTGAGCTGAGAGAGGTATCATTAAAATGGTAATGAGTTACACTTTACAGTGATATAAATTTAATAATTACTACTGAAATATTTATCAAAGTATTAATAATCAAACTTAGGTTGAGTTTTCTTTCTTTCAAAACAGAACTCTGGGAAACCGTTTCAATTTTGTATTTTCTTTATAAGATTTATAAGAAAATATCCACGTCATATAGGCCAACATTGTTTGAGAAGCAAATATGATGGTGAATAAAAAGTGTGTGCACAACAGGGTCGTGGAAGCTTACAAAGGGGAGTTTATGAAAAGGATTGTTGATATTCCATCGTCCCGGGATTTATTAGCTTTTCTTTGTACAATATACTTGCATGCAAAGTGTAACATTCTAGTTTCAGCCTACTTATATTTTGCACCCATGACTCAGGCCTATATTCAGTTTCTTTGTCCTTGTAAAAATAAGCCTTTAGCCGATGACATTGACATTGGAACACGTTCGAAGGTCAAGTAAATTAGGTAAATGCAGTACATAATATATTAAACCTTCATCGACTCGGAGCTTTTGTGTATTAATGAAGCCCCGACATCAACGAAATATCTCTTTGCTGATATTAGATGATTATTATTTGGAATGAAAGGTATTGCTCTAATAGGTGCTGTCGATCCGTGAAGGAAAGCGTATCTTGTCAGCTAGTTGTGATGCCAATATTTTTATATTTCTTAAACTACAATTCGTTTTCTACAACTGGATGAAATTTTATGTGATATGGTTCAAGAATCACAAAGATATGAGCATTTTGTCATTACACTTCAGGTAACCTCTCCATCCAAGTTTGTAATGAGTAGTACCGGATGTATCGAATAAGACAAACAACG
>CALNVZ010002974.1:3428655-3460307 GCA_940671915.1 Paracentrotus lividus
AGAAATTGGCCGAATTTCACATTTGTCAGGTATTGATTTCCTCCTCCGTTGACTTTATGTACAGAGGTTTAACAAAAGTTTAACAAAAGTGAAATTTGGCATATTTAATCGTCAGTTTTTGTCCATTTGACTGTGAATTATTTTATGAAACTTTGCACTAGCTTCAACTGGTCTCTAGCTAACATTGATCGTTACCTCAAATTACGTATTTGATGATTATTGTTAATTCTACTGTGAGTTATTTCACGAAACTTGGCACACAGGTTCAACTGATCTCCACCTAACATAATCTTGATTCAAATTACGTATTCGAAAAGTCACTGAACCATGACGAAGCCAGAAACTTTCTTCTCATTTGAATGATTTTCTTGTATCTTGTGCCCACTGAGGCGTGAAACATCGGGATTTTTGTGAAAATAAAATCAAAAGTACTCCCGAACAAGAATTGTTATATTCAATCACAGTAAGAATTTGAATTTTAGTCCGTACGTGAGAAAAGGGCTTTTCCAGTCTCACGTACTTACTGAAGCATGAATTTTTAAATAAATGCCATAGGATTATTGACACGTGCCAAAAGAATATAAATAAAACCCCAAAAAATGCTTTCTAGTGCATAAAATCACAATGACTCTTCGTAATTCTAAAATGGCCTATTTTGGGGTTGATTGATGGGTTCATTCAACCGTGAATGGATGGATATTGGTTGCATACACTTCCAAAACAGGAATTCCCTAACATTTGATCGATTATACCATGGCACAGAAGTAAGAATCCCAGTTTGGGAATTTTTTGCTGCATGCTCACTCAACCGTGAAATTTGACGCAAATTTCGTTTCCGTATGTTGGGAAGCACGTTTTGCATACATTCTGACGTGTAAATTGTTTAAAATCTGAAAATGGGACCGATATCATTATATTAAAGTTGTGATTTTAGGCTTGTGAACTTCAAAAATTGACATTTTTGCATTCAACCATTAATCACTGACGCATGACTTGATGATTTTTCTTAAAATTCGCTCCTATGGTAGATAATTAAATTCCCTACATGGCCATATAATTAGATTTTTAAAATTCCTCCTGGTTCAAAAATTATTGATATCTGAAATAGGGGGAACTTTCTTTTTGTTTTGTGTTTATATATAGAGAGAGAGAGATCTATACGAGGCAGTAAGAATTTTATAGTAATTTCCCAAGATTTTATGCTTCTGTGAACGGGAGCATCGCTGTTTACTTATACTTTTCTTTCTCAAGTCAACTCGATTTATGTGTAATTATTCACCAGAAAAGCATGATATGCCTACGAACTGCACTTTTAAACAAGCAAACCATATGCCAATGGCCATTTCTCTTTTCTCCTGGCTTTGTATTCATTTACCAAATTTAACAAGGAGATTCTCGTCGGTATTATTTCACCTAGTCTTAGTAATACAATCAAGGAGATTATCCTTGCAATGATCAACAAATCTAGATAGGCCTATTAAAATCTATAATTTAATTCAGTTTTATTTTATCAGGGTGGTCTATTCATTTTAAAAAGTTCTTGCCGAGAAAGCCATGTCGCTTGAAAAACTCAAAAGACTCATAATATTTTAATGGTGTTAGCTTTTATTTTTCACCTCTGTCATTTTTCCCTGTTCATCATATCTTATTAGCTGCTTAGCCGATATATCCCATAAATATGCGATTCCAATCATAAATATTACATTATAAGTGAAAGACTTGGTACAATATTTTTCTACATTCCAAAAAATATCAACAATATCATTATAATTCATAATTTAAAACATATCTGAACTAAAGTTACAAATAAAAATTTCTCAGGAATGTAAATGATGTATTTTTACATTTAAAAATATTTTGTATTTTTATATTCATAAATAGATATAAAACAAACTTTTATTCAAAGCACATATTTTACATATTCGAACAACAAAAATACATTTTCAGCCTCAGTTGATAATACTTGATTCATACTGCATTAAATAAAGTTCTCTATTTGGAATAATTGTTATTCGAGTTCATTGTATTACTTTGGTAAAATAGAATGTTATCTCATATTCAACCAATTAATTTATAACAAAACGGCTATAAAACGATCCCTGGGAAACTCTACGCCTCAGTGGACATCATGGCATGCACCTTACGATTGGAATTCATAATGCCAGTTTGAAAGCTTAGCACCTGTATTTCATTTAATTTTGCAAACACTTTTCTAACTTGGATAGGAAGGTTTATTGTCCATTGGTTAATTAATATAATTAAAATTCACAAAATGAAAATTATAAAATTGGCGATGGGGAAGAGAGCAAAAAATAAGTACTCATATCAAGATTAGCTAGACCTACAAAGACTGTGTTGTTAATTTAGCCACAATGCCCAATTATTTAAATAATTATTTATGTTTGTTAAAACTTGCTTAATGTTATGAAATGTGGAGGGGAAAAAATCATGAACTTGTACTGTACAAAGCAAATTAGAAGCGAAGTAAATTAAAAAGTTACTTATTTCTCTTTGACAGAAATTTTAAAATATCAACATTTCAGTGCTATTTGATTTTTCTCAAACCATTAAAAATGTAATGTGCTTATTAATATACAAAGGTTGACATTTCATTTCAAAGCAATTAAATATAAGATTTTAAAAGAATAATAATTAATGGAATTTTCAATTGAATTATAATGCTCATTAAAAAAAAAGAGAGATAGAGTGTGCATATCACAAGCACAATGCAATAACAATATAATGTATACAAGTAGGATATACACTGAAATAGAAATTTAAAAACTTAATAACATAGCAAGTATTGCACAGTTATTTAGATTATTGAACTCGTTGATATAAACCCCTCCCAAAAAAGTTCTGCAAATCGACTTTGGGCCATGATAACTTTTTATATATGCCTTAGTTATTCCTGATATTCATACTATTGGAAAGATAATGTATTCCCCTTTTTATTGATATCATATTTGTAATGATTGTGTCATGCTTCAATGCACAGATTATCAAAATATGGGGAAAAGTAAAAAGTCAAATGTTGTAAATTGCACTTTTATTGATCACTTTCCGCAACGCCGATTTAGACCCTGATAACTTTTTGGGTATTTAAAAAATTTTTATTGGATTTTATACCATTGTCCAGTTTATTTATTGCTCTTTTTATTGATTTTCCCTAATTTGCCATGGTGATGTCATGCCTTGGTCCACAGAACCCCTGAATGCCAATTGAATGCAAGGCAAAGTAAAATATAATGTCCAGTTTAAATGTTCTGTAACACAACTTTGAACCTGGGTACATTTTAATATGGGTTTTAATCATTATCAATTTTTATAGCATTGAAAAGTTCATTTATTCTTCTTTTTATTGATACCCTATTTGCAATGGTAACATCATGCTTGAATGTTCTTAATTCACGAACATACTGTGAAGTAAAAAGTGAAAAGTTGCGAAATGCATTGTTGTTGCTCAAATTGAATAACTCCCAATTGACAATAACAGTCGCAATAGGCATTCAATTTGCAACATTTGACTTCTGACTTGTCTTATTATTCAGGTGTTCTGTGCATACACGAACAATACTATTGTTGCAATTATGGTATCATTGAAAAGGGGAATAAATGAACTTGGCAATGGTATAAAATTTAATAAAAAAAATAAAATACCTCAAAAGATCAGGGCCTAAATCTGAGATTTGGAATACAATTTGTTCAATTAAAGTGCATTTTCCAACATTTGACGTTTTACTTGTCTCCATATTTTGATATTCTGTGCATTGAAGTGTGACATAATCATTACAAATAGGATATCAATTAAAAGGGAAATAAATTATCTTTCCAATGGTATGAATATCAGGGATAACTAAAGCATACCTGAAAAGTAATCATGGCCCAAAGTCCATTTGCGGAACTTTTTGTTAGGGGTTTACTTTAAAAATAATGTTTAGGTATATATTCGAGCAAAATAAAAACATCTTCTTTCTTTTCTCTTATATATTCGTGTAAAACAGAGGGCATGAGGGCAAAACTTGAAACAAGGGAAGAGAGTACAAGTAAAAAATAGAGAAGAGGAAGAGAGGGGAGACCAAAAAAAATAGAGAAAATGAGAAGGGGAAGAGGAGAGGAAGGAAAAAAAAAGAAGCTAAGGAAAACAAGAATGGAAATATAAAAACAAAGAAAGAACAAATAAAGAGGTGCAGCATACATGTATTTAAAAAAATAGTAATGAAGGCTTAGTGGCTTAAGACAGCAATACACAACCATGACTTACTTGAAAGGTTAAAATTACAGATCCTTAAAACGTATGAAGAAATATTAGAAATAAGTTGCATAAAGTCCAAGGTATTTTAAAGAATTTCAAAAACATTTCAAGGGTACTGTCAGTCTTTTCTCTTTTATTCCATTCTTTACATGATATTAATCACAAAATCCAGCCTAATTATCAAAACTTGGTTTACATGCCACATAAAATACTGTTAAATAAAAAAAACTAAATGTTCTGAATTTTTAAAGTGCTAACATTTTCTTTGTGCATCTGCATCACGTATGAGAGTGACATGGTTAGTAACTCACATCCTGTTATATTGAATTATGATGCTCAGCATATCATAATTATTTATATACAAAGGCATTACCAAATTGTAGAATAAAATTGGAAATTTGTTTGATCGCAATGTTATGCTATCCATTTTGAAACATGGGCACATGACAGTCAAATTTATAATGCACATACAAAACCCAATATTCAAAGCTCAATGAAGCATTTTGTCAAGCGTGGCCTCTACAAATCATGTTCATATAAAAGAAAATCAAAGACATCCATTCTTATCAATGTCTAATAAATCAAATCAATCAAGGTTTAGGTTTAATCAGTCAAGAATAGGTAAAATAGGCAGTCAATATAATGAATATTCTCTTTTTTCACCCCGCATATATGCTGGATTAATATGTAGGAACTCCACATCATCCAGACGCCAGTTTGTAAATAATTCATCTTACTTTTAGCCACAATTGACACTTTGCACTGGAGTTCTTTGTGTAACATTTTCCGGTCGCGTTTGTTCTTTGTTTTAACTTCTGTGAATATATCGCTTTATTAAGAAAATATTGAATATCAACATTTGAAAGTCATTGACACGATTGCCACTCCTCTGTCCGCATGGAAACGAGTTATTGACATGGAAATTCACCAATGACAATAAATTATTCCATGTGCTCCGAAAAGAGACATTCTCACCCAATTTCATCTTTTTCTCGCCTCTAACACTTCTTGTTTGAATTCCAACGTGGAAACTTCATCTACAAGTTGTCGCGACTCCGAATTATTTTATATTTTCTTTGGAATACCAATAACTGGAATAAATCGTTTACGTTGTGTTTTGTACTCGCAAACTTTGATTTATTTCTGTTACTTTCGTGAACAAATTCCAACTTCACATCAATCGCATTTATTAACGCTTTTCACCAGCGGAACTCTATTATCGTCATCTTACGTTCTTCATCTTCAATTTGTAATATATTCCATCTGCTATATATTCCATTCTCGATATATTCGCTGACATTATATTACCGATCGCTTCGCATCTATACTTGTGTATATATTTTCATGTCATCTTCGTTCAATTATTTATATCATCGGGACTTGTGCAATACCATGAACTAAATACTCTACTTCGAGGATTATATAATATCCCTCTCGATCGCCGCCCCTCGGATCGGATGAACAGGACATTGAATAACTGACGCAGCCTGGTGAGTGAAAATACAATCATATACATTTTCCCACAAATACATAACAGGTTGCTATCGTTGCTTTTAGTTTTTACAGCACAGCCATTCATACTATGAATAGTTATGCCAAAAGGTTAAATAAACTGGAATAGTTTAATATCATTGGAAAGTTGGGATTTTCTAGTTTCAACAAATACATACATGTACATGTATAACCAAATATAAATTCTGGTGACTTATCGGTGGCTTTTGATGTAGCAGGAAAAAAAATGTTAAAAAATTGTAGTTGCTGCTACCCTGGCGTTCAACAAGAAGAGGATAAAGCAACGTCCATCTAGTGGTGCACTGGCTACCGGGCCCACAAAAAAAGGGGCAAAAAGAATTTCCGTTCACCTTTGTTTCAGACAATAAAATTTGGAGCATTGGAGCAGAACAGGTCACATAAAAAAAACCCATGTTAACCTCAGGCTTGTCCGAACCGTCGTACACCATCAGTAGTACCATCATCATTCATCCTATCATACTTCCCATCGTCACCTCCCCTTCCATCTGGAGTCTTGTAGCTGAGCAGTGCCCCCAGGAGGGACAGAAATGCTGCCAAAAAGGCCACGAGACCGATTAATAGGAAGACTGTGGATAAATCTGAGTTCTCATACATCCAACAGGTCTTGGAACCGTCGCAGGACTCCTCCCAGATTAAACAGGATTTATCAATGAGTACACCAAGAACAACTGGTCCAGGGATGGTTCCTGAAATACATAAAATAAATACCAATAACTTATCAAAGAAAAAAATATTTCACACTGTATTATCAAAAATTGTCTTGTTGATTGGTGACTTACGAAAAGATGAATATACAGACCAATCCGACCTAAGATCAATGTAACTTAGCACGGCCAAAGCTGGGGGGCTTCCAATCCGCAATGAGCTAGGTGCGTGTATGTCTACACGTGTGTACATTTTCCTTTGTTACGCATACTGGAAGTCCCCCAGCCATGGCCGCTACAAGACAAAACATCACCTAAACCAAATTACTCTATACTCGCAGCCTGCTACACGCAGGATATAGCAATCCTCACTTTTTTTCTGCCATTGACTTTGTAGGAAGCCACAGGAAGAGAACATCTGGGATATAATCCTGCAGTGTGGTCAGCAGACTGCTGGCATCATATTTTGGTAAGTCGCCTATTAATAAATAGACCAAGAACTAACAGCCCCAAGACATTTCAGAAAAGTAAAGTGTACAGGTAAATCAAGAATGTCTATGCTAAACCAAAGCAGGCCATTCCCTTGCTGAATGAAGGACTAAGATCTACTAGTTCAGGGATATCTCCCATCAAAATACAGTCAATCATGAATGCCAATGTTGTATCTCATTATCTCTCTCTCTCTCTTTCTTTCTTTGTCAGCTTCAAAAATTAAGACTAGCATCTCGGTAAATTAAGAAGTTACTTCCGAACTTACCTAATGCACTCATCATTAAAAGTTGCAATCCGAGTGCAAAGGCTCTCTGTGAATGGGGTACACATCTGAAAGAAGAACAAAGATCATTGAGTTAGATTTGGTGGTCTGTCTTAATTCTTTTTTTTTTTATTATTTTTTTTTTTTTATTGGACAAAAAAACATTTCGTATAGGATTGTGTTCAAATTACAGATTTTCCTAAATTGCTCTCTAACATTACAAATTGTTGTCTTTTTATAAAAACACATTTGTGAAACAATCGTAAAAATCATAGAAATAAAGAAATGTAAACTTGGGGGGTAAAAACAATAAAGAGTGCAAACTAATTTGAAACTTGTTAAAGTTTTTCAACAAGTATTATGTAAGCCTAGATCAACCAACCTGGCTTCATGATCGCGCAAGCAAACATTATCGTTTTCTTGGCGATGTTCAGTTAAGTTTACTTTCAAGACTCAAGTGACACCATTTAAGTTTAAATTTGATAAAACAATTGTACATCGTTCATGTACTTGAAATTATAGGCATATTAATTAATTCATTAAAGACTTCATTCAGTAATGAGATGTTCATAATATGTAAATCCCTATTAGAGCCCTTTACATTACGACATCCTTGACCTACTCCTACAATGCTTTTTGAAAAACCAGTTATGACTCATCTTGAGGGAATTACTTGAAGCATTGGCATCTTTCATTCATTAAGAGGGGGATGGAACAGATTTAAAAAAATAAAATCACCTAGTTTAAGTTATGGTTCACCTATCCCATAATTGTTTTGTCTGGTATCCGTTAGAGACTTTGTTAATGAGGTCTTTTGCATGTAGTTTTTTTGTTTTTCATCATCTCTTTTTCTTTACATTTTTACTACAGGTGTAGTTATTTAATGAGAATTTCCCTAAATACAAAAAGGATGGATTCCTAAAACATTGATGCATGCAGTATTAACCAACTTACACTAACTTGGGACATTTAGCCTCAAGATATTGTGCATCATGGATCCCAAATTATCTAATCACATCAAATGTGATGTTTGTGGAAAGTTGTTTTCCAACAAATTTGCTGCGGATAGACATAAAAATGTCCTGCATTTTTCAGATAGTAAAACTGTGTTAAAATGTGAACTTTGCAATAAAGTTTTCACTTTTAAGTGTAATCTTAAGCGCCACACAGACACTTAACACAAGGATCAAAGCTTCTCTTGTGACAGATGTGGAAAAGAATTCTTACGTCATGATAATTTGTTGCAACATCGCAATGTTCATCTTCAAACAGTGACATTTAAATGTAAAATATGCTACAAGGAATTTGGTGTGAAGTCAAACTTCACAAGACACCTTATGTGTCACAAGGAGCGACAATTTGAATGTGAATGTGGTTCATCCTTCAACTGCAAGTGCAATCTTTCTAGAGACCAAAAACGATGTAGAAAAAATGTTGCACCTGAAACCCAAGGACAAAAAACACACAAATGTCAATGTGGAGCATCTTATATGGTTAAATCTAGCCTTACCAGACATGCAATCAAGTGCCTGTACCAAAAACCAAAGCAAAGGACAGGAACTAGAAACGCATCCAAATATCTTTGTGATGCACCCTCATGTGGCTTCTCATTTTCAATTAAATCTAATCTTGAAAGGCACATCAAATCAAAGCACCAAGGAAAACTATTCTCATGCTCTTCTTGCAACAAGTCGTGGACCAGGAAATCTCGTTTTGAGCAACATCAATGCAAGTTAAACAACACCTTCTCTCCAAATACTCACATGCAATGAAAGAGAACACAGAGATGTGTGGATAAATTATCTCCACATATTCCCAAAGATCCTGAATCTAAAGCAAGATTAATTAAATCAATCATGGATTCACCAAGGAAACAGACCAGGAAATTTCTTGAAGCAGATGGAACTTTGAATACAAAAGAATCGCAAGAAAAGATTGTCTTGTATAATTGCATAATTGGTGACACTGCAGATGTTATCTCAAATGTGAACACCAAGAAAAACAAAAAAAAATTACTAATCTTAAGCAGAAACTAGCATCGATATGTATTGGTGAACGGGCAAAATCTCAACGTAAGTCATACAAACTCGCATCTGAACTACATATGGTCAAAAGTGTGAGGCGTGTAATGAAAAACAACTTGAGGAAGCCTCTCATGGAAGGCAAGGAAGCTGCATATGATACGCTGATGTAGTCAGAAAGTCTCGGGGTCAATCTATCCCTGAGGATTGGCAACTTAAAATATCCAACTATTGGACTCACGATGCTAGTCATGCCACAACTGATTCTAATCACAATAAAGCAAATCGCCGCATCAACACAAAGGACTACATATTAAAGTCATGATAGACATATAATGAAAATGTCGTATCGAGAGGCTTTCTATCAGTTTTGAAAGCTGCATCCTGATGTGATTGTAAGCGAAACAACATTTCGTCGACTTAAACCATTTTATGTACGACCAGCCACCCAAAGGGATCTTGAACAATGTTGTTGCATGAAGTGTATTTCAGTCAGAAAATCATTCAGAGCTCTGATGAATTATCGACAACATCATCGCGATAACCAAATGCCAATATTTCGACTCTGTATACTCATTCGTTAACTCAACACTATGTCCCAAAGAGAATGGTGAAGATCACTTCAAGATACAGTGCTTAAAGCAAGAGTGTAACAGCTGTGGCTTGAAAAACATTCATTTTCATGACACCGCAGTTGCTGATAATTGTGACAACAGGGTCACATGGTATAAGTTTGACTATGTAAACCGTACATTCAATGGCAAAGAATGTCGTCATTTAGAGTTGGTAAGAATGCACACCAACCCAAAGCAACTCACCTATCACCTTCTAGACTGTATGAAAGGATTTGCGTACCATTTGTTCACAACAAAATGGCAGCGTGATCAGTGGAAGGGCTTGATTGAGAACTTACCATCAGCACATGCAGCAGTAGAGATGGATTTCTCTGAAAACTTTACTACAGTAATACAAGAGGAAGCCCAATCTCTTCATTGGGGTAAAACCCAATGTACCATTCATTCCTGTGTAGTGTGGAGACCTACAGTAGCTTCTGACTAAGCAGATCATGGCACACCATCAACATCACAATCTGAAATGTCAACATATCCTGATGAAAGCCATTTGAAAGAACATTGGTTAATTGTTTCTAACGACCTAACCCATGACTTCCATTTTGTACAACATTGTTTACAAGAAATAATTATGCCTAAACTAGCTGAGAATGGGTGTGAAGTAACGACTGTCCACCAACGTACGGACGGCTGTGCCGCCCAGTATAAGAGCAGGAATTCCTTTGCTAATGTCAGTTCGAGTGAAGAAACACTAAAGGTGAACCTCAATGCTAATTTTAGTGCAAGTGGTCACGGCAAGGGCGAAGTTGACCAGGCTGCTGGTTTCCTGAAGACAGCAGCAAAAAGAGCTGTTATATATCCAACATAGATTTTGTAATATTAGATGCCAAAGATCTCTATCAGTTTGGTGAGGAGTATCTCTCAGGACAGCAGATATCTTGTCAGGCCTCCCTCTCTAAGAGGAGGTTTTTCTATGTTGACCAGCAGGACGTGCAACATGGATGAATATAAAACCGTTCCAAACACAAGAAAATTACGTTCTGTTAAGTCTAGTGGATGTAAAGGGAGAATCAATGTCAGAGAACTTAGCTGTTAATGTGTGGAATGTTTAGCAGAGAATTATGATGCATGTGAGAACAAGTCCATCGTTGATCCTTTCAAGCCAGTAGTATTTTGTACAGGATTACAGATATATGATGACATTGTACATATAGATACCAATGAAAGTGATGAAACACCAAGTGCACCTGAACAATCTACTTCAAATGTAGATTATAGTAGTGTTATTTTCAAAGATTCAGTTATTGCTATCCAACCATTTTCAGATGCACTTTATTCCTACTTTTTACTTAATGTGACATCAGACGGCGTAATTACACTTGCAGAGGACACAGTATCTGCTTACGGACATAACTATCTGGCTGGAACCAAAGTGTTAAAAGGTAACTACTTGAATTACCAAAGAGATTCCAGAGGTGGCATGCTTCACAAAAAAAGCACAGAAGAGGCTATTGTACCACAAGCAAGTGTGTTGTACTATGGGATAGATCTTCACAGGAAAGATGACTTTTCGTTCTTCACAAAGAGGATCAATTGTACATAATGTGTACAATTGCCTTGTAAAACTTAACTTCTGACCAGACCTATTCACTTTGCATGGATATCATACATTATATGTGAGTGAAATATTAGTCAACTTTAAAGTATAATTGGGGTATAATTGTTTTCCTACAATTACTGTTATTGTTTTGTGTTGTTGCATGTAACACCTGACACGACAATTTTGATCACACTAAATTCACAAAACATGTGCCATCAGATGGATCCTGTTAGATACAAATTGGGTGCCAGATGATGCATTTTTTAAGTTTTAAATTTATCTTTCAAGAATTAATTTGTTAATAGTTGGTTTTTATTTCTATTTCCTGTATAATTTTGTGCGTTTAGACATTCATTTTGGTAAATGATACAATTCTTAGATCATAGCTAGGAATACTCCATTGTGAAAATTATATCAAAAGAGGCTTGCGCAAAATTATCTTAATTACCTTAGACCCTATAATATTATATATGTATAGAAAGCAGTTAATGAGATGAATTCAAAAAGGGTACTTTTAAATGTTTTGGGTACACCAATACTACTTTTTCATTGGTCCAAAGTTTGGTCTTTTTTTACATGATTTTTTTGGTCTTTTTGGTCCATAACTTCTACTGCTCACACCCTATGCCATTTTTAAGTGCATTTTTGGAATCCTCAGGTAATTACTCATTAGAAAAGGTATACTTTTATGTATGATGGGTGTATTATGTAAAAGTTACAGACGTTCAAATAAAAAAGACCCAAATTTCATGTCGCAAAAACATGTCACACGAAACTGGCCCAATTCAAAACGCATGGCCATATAGTACACTGACCTTATGGTGGCAGTTGTGACCAAAATAGTACACATTCCAGAAAAAGTGAGAAGAAGAAACAGGACCACAAAGAAGGGTCTGGTAGAACTGCAGAAGGTGGAACACTTTCCAGGCTTTGCTGTTCCACGTCCAAGCCCAGAGCTGTTTCTGATGCAAGCACAGTCCTGGTACTGTATGATAAAAAGAGAGGTCTTGGTTATCAAAGAGCTAGTACTTGGAGCTACATTAGTATCATCTCTTAATGTCCTTAGGTTTATGTACTATCAAGTACAGGAGCAACGGTGTCAATACGACTGCATTTCCTACAAAATGTATACGACTCAGTTCTAACAAATCAGTCATTTCATAAATTGAACTTTAACCTAATTACCCCATCATATCTTAATATTGGGCTTCATGTGATGATCATGTCTAGTTTATACAAGTGGTTTTGAAATATCAATTACCATGAAGAAGCCATGAAATTTTGTTATTTGACCTCTGTGCCCCTCAACCTTACACCTATAAAATTACTTACTCCAAAATCTATTCCAGTCACTTTCCTACAGTGATATATATATTTCAGATTTAGATTAACATTTATTTGGTATAAGATAAAATCAAGATACAATAATTGATATTAACAATATATATATATATATATATACTATGATCAAGGCATGAAAATATTCAAATAACTGTGTTGCCAATTGCCAATCCATTTAGCCAGATAAATGTTTGTGCTGCCTTAATCAAATGACCTCAAAATTCCTACTCTAAAATTTCAATTGTAACTTGTATAAGACCACAAAAAAAAAAGCTTGAAGTAGAGAAATGTCAATGGGAATAAGCAGCATTTTGTGCTCTTGTTTCACCAGTATATGAACCATAGTGTAGTGAAGAATGTGCACACTTTGTGCAGGCCTATCGGCAATTCCTTATCTGTTAATAGGCATGATATATATGCGTAAATTACTTCGATGCTAAATACTAAATACCGTATAAATGTAGATTATTATTTACCATTGCATCATCTTGTTCCCACTGTTCTGAACACCCAGCATAGCATGCAGAATAGTAAAGCACATCATCACTGCCACAAACAGGGTCAAAACTTTTAGAACAGCTGCAGTCCATGTTACATGTAGCTGTTATATTTGGATCCATACTGAATTTCTCAGAGCTGTGAAATAAAAGAATATGGTACATAAACATGATGAAAATGGTATTTTCAACATAAAACATCCAATAATAATAATAATACAAACATATAGAAATATACAGAAATACAACCAATTCTACTGGAATTTTGTTTTCTGTTTATGATTATTAAATAAATAGCTTTTAATAGCTCTATCCTCACAGGAAATTATTTCCAAACACCAGCATGCAGATCATGACTGTAGAAATGTTGCAAACTTTTGTTTCTGATATGATATACACTGTAGTTTTAATAAGACCCCTTCATATCCAGACTAAATCTTTTTAAATTAAACTTGAAGGAGATTTCAAATTACCCCTTGTCTTGGATTTCATGTAAATTGATTTACCATCAAACTGAATGCTGATAAATGGAGGGAATAATTAGAATAGGTACTTCAAATCATCAACAACAACAAAATACCACTCAGTGTTTGGATGTAGAAGGAAGACTGGAAGCAACTCATATTTTGGGCCAGTTTTGTAAAAACCCATTTCAGATAGGCCTTAGGTAGATTTCTGTGGTGTATCAGTGGTCTATATAAAGCTAATTAGAAGCTCCTAGCACACCTACACTTATCATTAAATATAGTGTTACTACCATTCAAAAATTTATAGAAAATCATCCCACAAGAATATAAAAACAGAATGTTTCAAATCACCTATTTTGGTATGGGACTGTTACACCAGCCATTGGAACATTGGGACACTTCAACAAGAAACCGCATGATGATCCCAGAGCTCCCACACTGCACACCATTGCACATATAACTAAACCCTTGAAGCTAAGCTCTAGCTTCTTGATGAGAAAACCACCTAGCAGGGCACCCGTCACTGAGCACACCATCGTCAGTATACCTGAATAAGATGAGAAACAGGGGAAATTACATGGAGGTTCAGGGCTATTTTACGCCTTGTAAGCCTAAAAAGAGCACCTCTCAACCAAATGATTACAATTAAAAACATGTACAAGGGGTTTGTGTGGGATACTTGTTAATTTCAGTTCAGTAGAGCTTTCCAAAATTTATTAGCAGATAATTCTTTCTTCTTTCGTATGAGTTATAGTAGTAAGTAGTGTTTTAAGTCAGGCTATTTCTCGAAGTTGGGTAAGCCAATTGATTTGTGCATCATTTGGGCTTGTTAGGTCAGTCATCCCATCAGGTGGTTGGTGGTCAGGGCAGCTGTAGATAATGTGATCTGCCGTCTGCTCATCTCCACCGCAGATGCATGCTGGTGAATCACGAAGCTTCCATCGGTGCATGTTGGCATTGAATCTGCCAACCCCAGTTCGTAGCCGGTTGAGTGTTACCCACTCCCTCCGAGGTAGATTAGAGCCAGCAGGAGCTTTGATGCCAAGGGGAGTAGTGAACTGCCGTGGGCGAATCGTCTCTTCCCAGCTCTTTTCCCATTCCTGGATGAGACTGAACTCTGATCTGCTGAGGGCGGCTGCGTGTCGGGAGAAAGGTCGGCGTGATCGAAGGCATTGTCGACCTAGGTCCTGGGAATTTGTCGTTATTTTGTGTAAGAGGTGGTCATCATCAGCCAAGGATTTGGTTGTCAGCTTGTCTGTTAGATGCTCTCGACGTAGTCTTGGTGGCGCAATTCCAGCGAGGACTGGAAGAAGATCAGTTGGTGTTGGGCGAAGGCATCCAGTGATCAGACGCATGGTGTCATTTAGTGCACGGTCCAGCTTCTTGGTGGGTGTGCTCCTGCACCACGCTTGAGCAGCATATTCAGCAGAGCTGTAGACCAGAGCTAGAGCACCTGTGCGAAGGGTAGATGTTGATGCACCCCATGATGTAGCAGCCAAGCGATGCAACAAGTTGTTCCTTGTTGAAACCTTTGCTCGCAGGGCTTCAAGGTGATGTCTGTACGTCAGCTGTCTGTCCAGTTTCACTCCAAGGTATGATGGATGGGGGTTGTTTGGTAGAGGTGTACCATCGTGGACAACAGACATCTGTCGATTGGCTTCTTTTGTGTTGAGATGGAAGGCAGACGCTGTCGTCTTTGCAAGGCTCAGTTTCAGTCTCCACATCTTGAGGTAGTCTGCAAGGAGCTTCATGTCAGCTGAAAAAATTTCCTCCACCTTAGTCCAGTTCTTATCTGTATACAGCAATGCCAATTCATCTGCATAGCCATACTGCCGTGAAGCTGTGCGAGGTAGGTCGCTGATGTAGATGTTGAAGAGCATCGGAGAAAGTACTGACCCCAGAGGCACCCCATTCCGTAGGCGGCGTGGTCGGCTAGTTTGCCCATCACTAGTCTTGGTTTCGAAGCTGCGATTCGCAAGGATTGTTGCAAGGAACCGCACTAGGTGACGGTCAGGGACGACGCGGAGAAGTTTAAGTATTAAGCCATGATGCCATACAGTGTCATATGCCGCAGTGAGATCTACTAGCACGACACCTGCCTTGTTGCACTTTTCGAAGCTCTCTTCGATATCATTGGTTAGCTTGACAATCTGGTGAGCAGTACACCGACCATGACGGAAGCCTGCTTGCTCATCTGGAAGTTGGGGGTCAACAACTGGATTGAGTCGGGCCAGAAGGAGCCTTTCGAGAAGCTTGAATATTACACACAGGAGCGAGATGGGCCTGTAGCTCTTGGGATTGTCTGCTGGCTTGTTAAGTTTCAAGAGGGCGACAACAGTAGATTTCCTCCAGATCTTAGGGATATGCAGTCCAGTGAGGCAGGTTGAGTAGAATGCACAAAGCCAGTCCAGGCTCTTGGGACCACAGTGCTTTAGGAATTCTGGGAAGATGTTATCAGGGCCCTGAGCTTTCCCACATTTCAGTTGGGAGAGAACTAGTGTGAGCTCAGCAGACGTGAAGGGTTTGGAGAGGAAACCATCTACGCCGGGAGCATTCCACAGTCTTGAAGTTTCCTGCTTGACAGTGCGGGCGTGGTCTTTGTCCGGATTCTCGAAGTTGCCATTGGCAAGCAGCTGATGTGCAATGGAGTTCGCTGTGACAGGGCAATGCTTTGGACAAGAACTGCGGCCAGTGAGACGGTTGAGAGTCATCCAAGCCAGCCTGCTTGAGTGGGTGAAGTCAATACCTTGCACTGTCTCTTCCCAGCGTTCTCTCCGCTTCTTATCCAGGCAGTTTGTCAGCTCTGTGGCCAAGGTTGCGCTTTCTTCATCACTGTTGGCATGCATAAAAATGCATGGTAACATTCATCACCCTCTTCATCCCAGGCTGGTATGTAACAGCGACGAAAGCCTCGAGGGACAGCATGCTTGGCCGAATTGATAAGAAGTTTACAAAAGGCTGAGTAGGCTCTGTCCAGGTTCCCGGAAGAAGGGAGAGGGAGGGTGTCTGCCCCAGACTCAACCAGTTCTCTGAACTGATTCCAGTCGGCCTTTCTGAAGTTCCACCTCTTTACAGGTCTGGAAGAGATTGGTTCAACAGGGTTATCCGGGATGATCAGCGATGGTCTGTGCTGTGACTTGGGGAAAGGGTCCAAGACTGAACGGTGCGGGGATGGACCATTCAGGTTGACAAAGGCCAGGTCAGGATTGGATGTTGTATTCCAACGGCCAGAACGAAAGATAATTCTTTGAGTCTGCCTATCATGTGGTCACTGATTCCATTCTACTGATCCAATATGGGAAAACTGTTTTCTGCCCAAATTTGTCCTTGTTTTTGTTATCAACGTTCTTTGCCAAATCTGTCCTTGTTTTTGTTATCAATGTTCTGTCAGATATTGCTGCTCTGGTTTTGTAAACTATAAATTACATAATGAAAACATGAGCAAAGAAAGCTTTTTTACTACCGTATAAATTTTGAACAAGCTGCATCACTTCACTGTGATCCCTTACATTTGTTGATTTCTATCCTTCAGGTTTATGGCAGGTTCCATAGCTTCTGATCACTCAAGCATTGAAAGCTCAGGTAAGGTTCTCAGGGACGTACATTGACATACAGGCTTGCCATAGCTTTGTTGGTAGAGCACCTATCTAGTAATTAGGAGGTCTTAGATTGGAATGCTAATGGAATCCCATTTTATTTCCTCATTTTTTTTCTTCATATTTCATAACTTAAAGTAACAAAAAAGTTGCATATCCTTACCAAAGTAGAACGCTGCATTACTTGATGATATATTCATCTGTGATTCCAGGTACTTAGGCCCAAACACAGACAACCCAGAACCAAAGAACCATCCACAGACGAAAAAGAAGGAGACACACAAGAAAGGAATATTGGTGATGAGGTTGAGAATAGCACGCGGAAATGCTTTCAGACGCTTGATAAAACCTTTCCCAATCTCAAACTCCTGGCCTCGCTGCACCTCACTCTTTCTGGAACTAGCCAAGTCCTTTGACCCTGTGTGAATGAAATGAAATGTAATTTAGTAATTTAGTAATAATTTTTCTTCATTCAGCACCCAAATTATACATCCATGCTACATTGAATCTCAACAAGGTTTAGATTTACATATCAACAACGGTGTGAGTGGCCACAAATAAAAAGAGCTGATAAAAGCTAAAAAGAGCTGAGAAAACGCTGAATTGAAAAGGCTCCTCTACCAATTGTACAGAGGAAAGCTAAAATAAGCTGAAAGTCAAAGCTAAAACAAGATGAAGTCAGCTAAAGAGCTGAACACTCACATCCCTGAATATTAATCTAAAATTAAAACTATTGACAAAAAAAATTCACATGTAGCCAATTCAACAAAAAAAGTTGCTTAAATAACACAAATTTTTAGCAATTTACAACAAAATCCTTGTGCTAATAGCTGCTAATCTAGTGCAAATCTTGGAATATTTGGCATGTGGACTGATTTGTTCACAGACACACATATGAAGGGATAATTAACAGATGCCTGCAATTTATGAGATATTATGAGCTGTAGATCCTGAAACTATTTGCATAATTTGTGTTCTAAATTCTTATGTTCTAATTATTCTGTAGGTGGCATCTCTGGGTTTACCCCATCAATCAGGATGGTTAGAAATACAGGAGCTCTACATTAAAGTTCTATATTAAAACAGGCCTAATAACCTGAAAAAACAAAGAGAGAGAGAGAGAGAGAGAGAAGGAGAAAGAAAAAAGAGTAAAGAGAGAGGGAGTTTTTTTTCTTTTTTTTTTCATATGCTCCAAATAAAGGATTACATTACTATATAACACTCACAATTGCAGTTCCTTAAATACTTCCTGAAGGGCTTCCAAAGTTTCCTGTCTACAATGTATATTAAGAGTGGCAGATCCAGGATTTGACACTTGGGGGGGGGGAACAGGCCAAATATGGGGGAATCGTGCATCCCCTGCATCCCCACCTTTATCCCCAATGATTTAAATGATATCAATTATAGAAAATTATACAGTTAGGACCCCAAATAAAATAAATTTGTACAAATAGGCAGGTTCTATTGTGTCCCCAACAATGCCATGACCCCATGCATGACTATTATATTTAGTGGATTCAATTTTATATGTAGTAAATCACAAATATATTGAAAAATGAGCCCTTTTCCACTGTGGAATCAGAAAGGAAATTTAAACCATTTCATCATCAACATGAGATAATAATTGTATAGATCTAAGTTTCTTGTCACATTTGCATTCCAAAGTCTACATACCAGTGCAGACTATAAAATAGCAGAATGAAATATTAAGCTTTGTATTTTACTGCACTTTGTCAAAACTACAAATTGTAAAAAAGACAGAGAAGAACATACAAATTTTTCTGGGTCGCAAAATATCAGCAAAGATAATCTTCGTTAGAGCGACATGAAGTTGCTGACCCCCTCTACGTTCATTCTCTTATACCTTGATGTCTGTTGAGAGTACCATGCCCGTGCAGATTTACTGACAAATTCCCTTTTTCATCAGTCTGTTTCATGGAAGATTGCACACTCGAATTTGATCAGGACATATATATTCAATGATTGTGTTATGGTGTGAAATAAATAAAAATTTGCGGATAGTATGCAGGAAACAAAAGAATGTTGAGGGATTTTCAGTGCACTTGAACTGATCAGATCGGATGCCATGTGTGAGTACACTTCCTATTGATACTGAACACAACTTATACATGTAGTACGTAGTATGCAGTTAATGACTGCGTAAATATTTAAAGTACAGGGCAAAGAATTTACAACACTCAGTGATCATACATAATATTACTGTATTATTTAGACTAACAAAGGAGAATCAACACAAAAGGTAGTACGATTTTGGATATTTAGTTTTACTTTTTCCACACGTTGTACATCAGATAGTCTTGTCCCAAGACTATCAGATATTCCCACATATAAGATTTACATTTGCTGAACAGACTTATTGAGGCACACATCTTTATTAGCCTCGATTAGACTAGAGATTGGTTTGTAACAAGATAGCGCTTCATGTGAAGTCATGAAATGTTGCTGGTTTATATTAGGACTAATTTTTATCATTTATTTAGGAGTTATTTGAGGTCTTGTGGATGAAACTTGCAGTTCATAGCTCTGCACAGACACACCTTACGAGTGGCCAGGAATTATAGGCAAACTACTGTAAATTGAAGAAGGTAAGAGTAATGCAATGTTTTTCATTTCAATGTTTTTGATGCAGGTGTGGATCCAGCATCAGCCCTGACAAGGATTTTGTCGGCTCAATTGTCTGGGGACAATAGTGGCTCTATTATGCTTGGGCACGGGCTGATAAAATCTTTTAATGAGCTGATGCTGAATCTGCTACTGTGATGAAAATTGTTGCATTAAGATTTTTAAAAATGAAAATGAAAATGAAAATGCTCCAAATTTTATTGTCCAAAACAGACATTCCTTTTGCCCCTTTTCTCATGGGCCCAGCAGCACCAGATGGACGTTGCTCTATCCCCTTGTTGTTGACTTTAAGGTGACTTACCAAAAGATAAAGCCGCATCCCGATGCATGAAAGCCGCACGATAGCGTTTTATACCAGATGTACTAATCTGCTCTGTATCTGTATATCCGGCATATAATCACATAATTATTACTGTAAGAGCCGTCCATGCTGCATCCGCGCTCCCCGTAGACCCGCACGCTGTAGAACAGCCGTTCGCGCAGGCAGGGTCTGCATTTTCTAAGGAGCGTGGCCGGCACCGCCGATCGGTGGGTCGACGTAGGCCGGGTCCCCATGGCGGATCGCGACCTTCGTTTTCTTTGACGAGTTCGCGTTGGACGACAATTCCCTGGACGACGAAATCCCCATTGGCTCACGTGCTTTAACGCGACGCCCGAAAACAAGCAGACAACGGAAAAAGTGTCCCTGTCTCCTTTCAAGACTGGACTGGTATTTCACGGCTCCGACGACACCCTGTCACAGGCAAGGGTGTGTGCCAACCTGTTGTCACGCGATGACGAAGAAAGAAAAACGTCGGAACGGTTAGTCTTTCATCTGATTAGGGTGTCTGGGTCGCTCGAGTTAATTCGATAAGGGAGATAATTCCCTGCCGATTTCATTTTGAGGAAAAAACCCAGATTGATCAATGATTGAAATCACAATTCGAAATTGGTTATAGTTGAAATCTATGTGAAAAGTTCTTCTAACAGAGCAAACATTTTTCGAAAAGCGACACTTTTTAAAGCAGTATTTTTGAAGAACCGGGTCCAATTTTTATTTAATTTGCCGTGATAGGATCTGCAGATAGACACAACTGTCCAATCTCCGATCGCGTTTGTTTTGTTCGTCGGATAACATCCTTCTCGGTGGGAGCGACCAATCTCTCCGTAATGTCGTAGGGGATTATCCGATTAAAGTATTATAGAGTGTTGATTGACTCAGTATTTATTATTTTGTTGAAAATCAATAAAGGGTATATCTTTCGATGGGTTCTAGGAAAATTTACTCCCTGGACAATTACCCCCGGACAATTACCCCCCGGAAAATTACCCCCGAGGACAATTACCACCCGGGACAATTACGCCCCGAGACAATTACCCCCCCCCCCAGACGGACAATTACCCCCGGACAATTACCCCCGAGACAATTACCCCCCGAGGAACAATTACCCCCCGAAATACCCCCCGGACAATTACCCCCCGGACACATTACCCCCGACAATAACCCCAGGACAATTACCCCCCCCCTCTCCGGCATCGATGTTGGATCATTGTGAGTCTTGCCCGGTGTTGCATGTTTTCGAATTATTTTCTACTTTCTCTTTCCCTTCTATTTTATATTTCTCTTTTCCTTTCTCTCTCTCTTTCACTTTCCTCTTTTTCCTTGCTTTCCCTCTCTTTTTCTTCCTTTTTTCCCCCTTTTCCTTCCCAATATTCCAGATTAAGATGTGGCTTTATAACTTATTAAGCTTAATGACTTTAAAACTAAGATAATACACACAATAACACCTTGTAATTTTTACCATTTAGAGTGATAGAAGTTAAACGTCAAAGAAGGAAGTTAAGTACCAAAATTCCTAAATTGTAAACGATATGACATATTAAATAGTGTTTTTCCATACTCCATAAATTAGCAAATAAAGTGAAAATATAATAAAGCCCAATGTCAATTTAAGCAAAAGGTTAATCGTAAGGTTAATCGTAAAATCAAATGTCATAAATTACTTATTTTCCACTTTACTTGTTAATTTATAGAGTTAATTATGGCCCCTATTGACCGCCCATAGAAACCATGGTTTCAGACCATGGTTTTGCGCAGAATCCACCGTCAAGAATTCGGGCCAATAAGGTTTTGTTTGATTTACACCACCTTATTCATGTGGTTACTGTAAACTATCTAGAATTGATTATTGTTAAAGACAAAAACAACGTAGTATTCCAAACACAAATTTATTGATTTTTATCCAATTTTATTGTATCACATAAATCAATTAATTAGGCCTGAAAAAATATGAATAAACATGATATATGGAATGGGAAGAAATGAAGTATAAAGATAATTTACAACTTGTACAAGACCGTTTCGTCTGATGTTGTTGGCTTCTCCTTACAGCGTTCTTGCGATAAACATTATTACTAAGCATTTTTATGCTTGAATATTGCCGTTGGACCATATTAAATATACAAATATCTTACTTGGTTTTTACGGCGTTCTTGGGGGTAGTTGTCTTGGGGTAATTGTCCGGGAAATTATCCAGGGGGTTATTGTCTTGGGTAGTTGTCGTGGGGTAATTGTCTTGGGGTAGTTGTTGTCAGGAGAGTAATTGTTCGGGGTAGTTGTCCTCGGACGTAGTTGTCGTTGAGGTAATTGTCTTGGGGGTAGTGTTTTGTCGGGGGAGTAATTGTTCGAGGGTAGTTGTCCTCGGAGGTAGTTGCGTTGAGGGTAATTGTACTCGGGGGTAATTGTTCCTCGGGGGTATTGTCCAGTGGTAATTGCCGGGAGTTATTATCCAGGGGAATTCTTTGAGGTATTGTCGTCGGAGGTAATTGTCCGGGGGTAATTGTCCTTGTGGGTAATTGGCTGGGGTATTCTTCCGGGGGGTAATTGTCTGCGGGGGTTATTGTCGGGGGTAATTGTCCTCGGGGGTAATTGTCTTGGGGTAATTGTCCGGGGGGTAATTGTCTTCAGGGGGTAATTGTCCGGGAGTATTATCCGGGGGTAATTGTCTTGAGGTACTTGGTCTGGGGTAATTGTCCTCCGGGGGGTAATTGTCTGGGGGTAATTTTCCGGGGGTAATTGTCCGGGGGTAATTGTCCGGGGGGTAATTGTCCGGGGGGTTATTGTCTGGGGGTTATTGTCCGGGGGGTAATTGTCCGGGGGGTTATTGTCCGGGGGTTATTGTCCGGGGGTTATTGTCCGGGGGGTAATTGTCCAGGGGGTAATTGTCCGGGGGTAATCGTCCTCGGGGGTAATTGTCCTCAGGGGGTAATTGTTCAGGGGGTAGTTGTCCGGGGGGTTATTGTCTGGGGGGTAATTGTCCGGGGGTATTGTCCTTGGGGGTAATTGTCCAGGGGGTAGTTGTCCGGGGGTAGTTGTCCTGATATGCTTTTGATGTTAGGAGGGCAAAATTCAAACTCCAAATGAAAATTACATCAAATTAATGTGTTTTTGATCTGAAAAGGAGCTTTATTTCTGAAAAAAAAAATTGTACTACAAAGAAGGAACAAGGAAAAGGAAACATGATTATTTATAACTTTTATAACTTATATTGAATTTGGGTATAAAACGAATGGCCGTAAGGGAGGATCGAAAATAACGTTTGGTGTATTTTGTTGTTGATTTTGGATAATAAAAGATGGTCATGTCGAAAAAAAATAAAAGAAAAGAAAGACAGAAAAAGAAGGAAAAGGGGGACGAGAGTGATAGAACAGGGCGGGTTTAGTCAAGGAAAACTGAATAAAGGAATCGGGGAAAGTGAGAAGATAATTCGGAGAGAATTAGGATCAAGGAGGAATGAGAGAGGATGGAGGCCCACAGAGAGAGATGGACAAGATTAAGATTTCAGTGGCACACAAATTATAATAAGTAAATCAATCAATCAAACAAAAATAAAGGAAACGTACATATTCGGAGAAGAATCATATACGGGAAAAAAAAACATTAATTGATTAAACCGCAGTAAAACGACTCACCGCGCGTCTTTTTTTTTTTTTTTCTTTTTTTAATGAATTGCAGGAAAATTGATCGAATACAAGGGTTCGGGCCCCCTATTGCTAGCCCCCGTGGATTGCTGCCACGAGCCTTGCTGCTAGTACCTATATGATACGGTAGGGAGCTGCGACTTAATTATTGGTAAGTCCTAAACAGTCTGAGTGCTAGACTTTAATCAAATAGTCAAAATCTTTCAAATTTATTAAATAAATTAGGAAATTTGTAAATAAGTAAAAAACCAGATTTGGTTCAAAATTTGCTTGATCATTACATGTATTTAAACATAACTGTCTTTATGTCAGCTGACATTTTTATGATGTAGGCCTACTTACCTATTTATCAAATTTATTCTGACAAAGTAGGGATTAAAGTGAAATCTTTGATATAGGTCAAAAAAACACCTTATATTTTATGTTACTTCTTTCAATAACAGCTTAAAATAAAGACACTGGTTTATTTTCTTTATATAATTTCAGATTATGAGTTGAAGCAGACATTGTAGATCTACAAATAACTTTTTAGCAGCCCCAATTATATCAATTAAGGGAGTGAGAATAGTGGACACATACTTTCACGAGGACAATATATTAGTTATATTAAATCCATATTGGATCCTTATCAAATAATGTGTTTTGAGTGGATCACGTGCATGCATCATTTCTACTGTTAGGTCAACCGTGCATCTTTTCCTAACAAGCATTCATTAGGAAAGTTGTTTTGCACACATGTGGACTTCAATGTGATGCAAGCGATCGGCTAGGTGCACATGTCTGCGCGTAGGTACATTTTCTTTTGTTATGCATATTGGAAACCCCAAGCTATGGCCGCCATAATAAAAAAAAAAAAACAACGCCCATTCTACACCTTGATTTATTAAATGACAAGGATCCATATATCTTATTTTATAAACAAATAATATCAGGCTCTCATTCGTGCATTTGGTCAAATAAGCGCATTTGATAACTTCAGGATTGTCCAAAGCCACTCCGCTGCATATCATGTTATGATAAAGTATCGTATGCATTTATCATTTTGACTCAATGCACTCAGAGCAGCGCATTATTTGTTTAATAAAACTGTTAAATTCTTTCAGTAGTAAAATAATTACATTTATATAATTACACATATAGTGTGGTAACAAATTCACAGCTAATATTTCATTTTTTATGACAGTTGTCCATCTGTCAGTTGGGTATTGGAAGCTAAAAACGGGTCAATATCTATTGATTATGAATCCACAATATTATCAATAGTTACTAATATTATTTTTTATTTATGCATGAAAGCAATCATTTATTCTGATGGTTATATTGCTTTGATTTGAGATTTGAAGCTTTATTTTTTTGTTTAAAAAGTAATGCACATTATTGTTGTATCTGTTACTTTGTATCTCACAGACTCAACTTCTTCTTTCTTCTTTAGAATACTCCTCAACATCCCGTCAAGAACCAAACGAGGAGGATAAGTGTACTCCACTCAAGTCTTAACTGTGAGATACAGGTCACTCTTTCTGACCGTGCTTCCTTTCCGCAATCCACCCTCCCCCCAACACACAAGACGACAAGATGAACATGCTCAGCAAAAGTATGGTGGTCTTTAGCATAATGTGTATTCTCCAGTGTACAGGGCCTGCGGAAATATCACCATCTAAGCCTATGCCAAACTGCCTCATTCCTGAAGGTAGGCCTAAAGACGTTATGTGTATCTTGAAAAGTGAGACTTTATATAACGGGAGTGATGCTACGAGAGAAACCGACATACTGATGGACTCATCTCAATTAGATGCCATTATTAGCAATCTAAGCCTCATTCAAGTAAAAGACTCCGGACTAACAATCACCAACGGACAGGTGTTTGTAAATAAAGAGTACCCAATCCGTTCCGTGACAATGGGAGATTAAAATCAATGGTTCAGTCGATCCGGTGGAGAATGGAACACCATTACACATTCTCAAGCACAGATTACTGTGAAAAACCTAGAGTACATTGATGAGAGCCTTTTCAGTCTCTCCATAACAATAGGCATCAATGAATCCTCTACAAGCAAATATTCGCTGGTTTAATAAAAGTCAACAGGGTACAGTGCCTCCTACATCTCCTCCAACAGATCCTACAATATCCCAGACCACAACAGATTCTCCAAAGACCACTCCTAAACCAGAACGAGGTTGTGTGAGCACACAGAAATTTGATCAGGCCATGAGTTATGTCAATCAAAATCTGATGAAGCTTAATGAACATGTAGAACAGCAGAAGCAAACCACCACAAGCAGTCTAGGGGGTTGGAACTTGGCCCTTCTTGTTCTGGGACTCATATTTCTCATCTTTGATTCCCGATTGATGAACAAGTACATTTATCCAAAAATCAAGTCGCTGCAAGAGGACCCTGGACCAAGCAATGGTCAAGCGATTCCCAACAGTGACCAACCATCTCAGGAAGCCATAGAAATGGAACATGTAGATCTACTAGTCAGCAGTCTACCATCACCAGCACCAGCACCGGAAAACCTACCTCCAAATATAACATTAGAAGTTGCAGAAGCACCAGACGACGACAGTCCAAGAACAGGACTATAGAGTTACAACATTAGTGTAGCATGAAACGCTCCATGGCTCACTATAAGAGTACACCACAATATTAGAAGCAACATGCGAGATACGACAAATTGACTGTGGAGGTCTCCTTCTTATTTTCCATAAGATGAAGTTCAGTAGGGAAGAACATATGGGGCGCCAAGTGTTACCCTTATTATTTTGTACCAAACTACCCCATTTTGTAACAAATTCACACGAAATCATTTTTGTAACAAAATTAATGTTGAAAAATTATTTTGTTACAAAATGAGCTAAAAACATTTATTTTGTAACAAAATTTACTTTTGTTTCTTTGTTTTGTAACAGAATCAATTTTGTTACAAAAAAGAAAATGACAAAATTATTCTGTTACAAAAAAGGAAAAATTTTATTTTGTTACAAAATTGTTTAGGGAACATTTATTTTGTCACAAAATTATTTTATTGGGTAACAAAAGATAATTTGTTACATATAAAATGGATTTTGTAATGACATAACATTTTTTTTTTGTCCAAGTATGGAATTCATCCGTCGACAGAATTAGTTCTGTACATTACAGAATTACACTTGGTCAACAAAATGTTTTCTTTCCGTCTACCCAAGTCATCTCTGTTAACAAAATCATTTTTGTCCTGTTCAGCATTCTATTCTGTTGACAAAATTATAGTCCCTCACAGAATAATAGTCCACATAAGTTCACTTACCTGACTAATCCCATTAACATATCAACAAGTGAGAACTCTAGTATTCAGTCATATTCCCATTGCGGGACTGTAAGCGTATGTAGAAAACGACCGTCTTTGCCATTTCATACAATGCAGTACCATGGGAATGTGACTGAAGCTGGAGCAAGAAAGCTCGAGGGGATATTGGGCAAGTCCAAGCTATTTTGCGCGGTAATAAACGGGACATTCAGAGCTAAAAATAGGGCTTGTTTGAAAAATCTTAAATGAAATCTCAATCCTTTGGTATATTCCTGAAGGTACTAAGAATGTTCAACAAAAACATAAAGAATAGTTGTAATAACTCAATTCATAATTAATTTATGATCATTTATTCGTCGGTAACAAACGGGACCGCAAAAAAAATGGTGTTTTCAAATTTTGACTTTGTTCACATATAACTCTGAATTTAAAAGGTAGATCTAAATTTGCAGAGTCATATCCTCTTAAACATGTAATAAAAATTGTAAGGACATATTTTAACGTTAATACAACTTCAAGTTTTCTGGCAAAGTTCAAGTTTTAAAAACTATGTCAGGTAACAAACGGGACAGTCACACATGGGACAATTATTCCATGTAATATTTTTTTATTAAACAATTGGTGTAGCCAAGCCGTAGCAACATCTTTTGTTTAAAAAAATCTCTCTGTTAATACAAAAGAAACATAATACAAAACACAAATGTAAGAAAAACTTATTTTGTTTCATTTCTAAAGGAGGGAGGATTAGATGGGTAATAAAAATGAATGATTTTACATCAGCTCAGTAACTTTTGTGAGACTATTTCTGAGACCTGAATACTTTAACTCTAAAAATATGGAAAGCTATGTGCTAGGTTCGTGATATTTTCACCAGAGTTAGCCAAGAAAATATTAAAACAGAAAATTTTGGTTGTACTCCTTTGACAAACCTCTTCTTTAAATGGTTGAAAATAGCATTTTTAATGCATTTTAAATTTTTTTTTTTCATGAATATTAATGAGCCTTGTGATGTCATATGACCTTGAAATGACTTTTTGACCTCATTTGCATGAAGTTCATTTCATACCCTTTATGGTGATATATAGACACATTATGTATACCTTTACAAACCACTGACACACTTGAACACAATGGTCAAAAAATAAAAATCACCATTTCGGCAACAATAGCGTGGACTTGCCCTATTACATAATCTGCGGCGGCAGCAAGTCTGGGGGTAAGCCAGGCCAGACCTCGATTGTTTTAACTAAACTATACCGAGTGAGTCAGAAAAAATAGACACCTAGAAAAATGTCAATAATAAGAAAACCAATCAATGAACCCCAAATTATTATATATATTCTGATAGAGTAACTCTTCCCGCATCTTTTGGCACCAATTTTATGTGTTATATCTCTATGCATGGATGAACGAGACGCATTGTTTGTGAACATGTCAATTTCGAATTATGCAACTCAATCCTAAATAAATAGCATAACTTTTAAGGAAAATGTTTTGAGCCAATAACTTGGCAAAGGGTTTGCTACGGTATCGACTAGCTTCTGTGTAAAAAAATAGTTTGATTTGTCAAGTAATTCACAAACAAGTTAACATCAAAGAGTAAATTGTCACTGACAGACCTAAAAAGGCCTCTTAATACTTTTGAAAATTGATTATTTTGTCTTTGACATGTGCTCACTCATGCCTTACAGATCTATCTCATTTTCTCACAAAATGTAGTCAATATGTATAAAAAACTTCTGCCAAGTTATTAAGCACATGACAATTTTGTTAAAAAGTTATGTTATTTTAATCAGGATGGATTTGCTTTTTTTTAATAACTTTATGTTGTTTTGATTTTACTCCCAATTTTGCACAATTCAAAATTTACATGTTCGCAAACAATGCGTCGTGTTCATCCAAGCATAAAGATATAACACAAAATTGAAAGAAAGCAGGAAGAGTTACTCTTTCGGAATATGTATAATAATTTGGGGTTCATAAATTGGTGTTCTTTTTATTTTTTCTGACTCACTCGGTAGACATGTTGTTGTTGTTTTTTTTATGTTACTGAGCTGTAGAATCCATGCTTCGGAGGAAATTGGTCAGTTGATTATGGGTCGTGTTTTATGATTGTATCAATGGGACCCATCTCCTTGTATGTATACATATAGCGTAGTTAAGTTGTGAGAGAGCTCTCTTATAAAGATTAAATTTGATTGACTGCTCTGAGAACAGATTCTGAAAGAAAAAAAAAAATATGTAGGGGATACAAATGACGCAGGTGCTCCCCCTGATGGCAAATGGAACTATTTTAGAGGGAAAGACAATTCGTTCAGAAAACGAGAACAAAGAAATACATAAGAATGGATTTTTAAAATATATATTTATATCAATCTATAACTTTTGAAGATAAAATTTGATTGTTGAATTTCTAATCCTATTGCCTATACTTTGAGATAAGGTTCCTTTCCAACTAAAAGCACAATCACGTACTAAAAAAGAAACAAGATAAAAAGGGGAAAAGCTTGAATGTGTTTCATCCTCAGTATATCTTGGACGTTCCCTCAACCTTCCCGGGAATTATTCTTCCCCAAAAAATTGTCACCCCAAGATGGCAATTTTGTCAATTTCTCTTATTTTTTGGGGCCCTCTTTGTTTACACGACCCACCAAGGAACCTCAGTCCTACCTCAAGGAAACATGTCTGAGGTGTAGTGTTTTTATAATTGTTCTTGTAGTTAATTATAGTTTTATGGTTACAGGCTTAAGTCTTTTGTCTAGGGGAGGGGTCAAAAATGATTTAAAATTATTTAAAATTACTATTTACACCTTGTCATCAAGGCTAAAAAAAAGTTTTGGGAAAATGATAATGATTAAGGGTTTAAGGTTGTTTTAAGTTTTGTTTTAGAGCATAAAGATGAAATAAAATATTCTGAATTTTTTACCAATTGCACTTTTTACTTTCTTTTACCCTCCTCCCTAGACAAGAGACCTAAGCCTGCATGTCACCATAAACCTAGATTTAACCTAAACAATACAATTTAGACGCATTTCCTGAGGGTAGAACTGAGGGGGGCTTGATCGGCCGGGTAAAGGAAAAGGTGCCCAAAATGATGAGAAAAAAACCCCCTGCAAAAATGGGCAACTTGGGCCGGGCTTAACAAAAAAAATTGAAAACAATCCCTGGGAAGGGTTGGGAGAATGTCAAATACATTGCAAGGGTCCTGGAAAGTAAAAGTAGGGACAAAAATATTTAAAAAATTAATGCTGAAACATGATCATGTTGCTACATAGAGCATAAACAAAATATTCAACCTTTATGATGGCCAGTGTAGGATTTCTTTTAACGTTGGGTTCTCATTACAATTTCCAAAGTTCAAATTCCCTTTTCCAGTAATCAAATGTGCCTTTTTTTTGGAATTCGTATATCCAAAACATACATTTCATACTGGAAAGGGGAGCTTGAATATCATGAGGGCCAGACGGTCAACTATTTGGAATGTCCCGATTATCAACTTGAGTAAAAATTTCCAAATTTGAATGGGAAATACTATTAGCCAAGAAGCATGAGGGCCTACATGAAACGATAGAAAAGAGGAGAACACAACAGGAATAAAGAAAAAAAAAGTGTGATTACATTGAATTCCCTTTTTATATCTTCCTTGAAAGTATAAAGGTCAGTAACATGCAAAAATAAAAACATAAACCACTGCCTGGTTTGTTAGACTAATTTAAAACAATCGAGGTTTGGCCTGGCTTACCCCCAGGCATGCTGCCGCCGCAGATTATGTAACACCCCCTCGGCTTTCTTGGCTCCAGCTCCAGTCTCATCCCACGGTACTGCATTGTATGAAATGGCAAAGACGGTCGTTTTCTACATACGGCTTACAGTCCCGCAATGTGAATATGACTGAATACTAGAGTTTTCACTTGTTGATTATGTTAATGGGATTAGTCAGGTAAGTTAACCTATGTGGACTATTATTCTGTGAGGGCTATAATTTTGTCAAACAGAAAGAATGCTGAACAGGACAAAATGATTTTGTTAACAGAAACGACTTGGGTAGACGGACAGAGAACATTTTGTTGGCCAAGTGTAATTCTGTAATGCACAAAACCAATTCATGTCGACGGATGAATTCCGTACTGGGACAAAAAATGTTATGTCACTACAAAATCCATTTTATATGTAACAAATATCTTCTGTTACCAAAATAAATAATTTTATGACAAAATAAATGTTGTCCTAAATAATTTTGGTTACAAAAATAAATGTTGTGCAATTTTTTTTGTAACAAAAATAAACTTTGTCTTTTTTTTTTATTACAAAAAAAAAAATTGTAATTTGTTTTGTAAGCAAAATAATTTTGTTCATTTTCTTTTTTGTGTAGCAAAATTGATTCTGTTTAGGCAAAATTAAGAAAGCAAAAATATATTTGTTCAAAATAAATGTTTTTAGTTCATTTGTAACAAAATTTTTTCAACATAATTTTTGATACA
>CALNVZ010002974.1:3462870-3475977 GCA_940671915.1 Paracentrotus lividus
AGTGTTCTTTTAGGCTCGAGCCAAGCTTCGCAAATTTAATCACACATACGCGAAATGGTCTGACTCGTCCCATTTAGATTTTTGCCCTAAAAAAATATGTCATATACATTCCAGTATATAGAACAGGATTTGCTTTATGATTTCAATGCTAAGATTAGTCCCTTTATAGTGAATCAGTTCCTAAAAGTGATTTTATTTTAAGTTTGATATTGAGCCTAAGATCAATTTTTTTTTCTTTTTAGAATTTATTTTATGTGTTAGTGAATGATCTCCCTGTAATCCATTATTTTTAACCCTGCTTTAGCATAGTTTTTTTGCAATTTAAAGGCAGTATAACTTAGCACCCCTTTAATAGTGCCATCTCGGTCATGAACTAGCCATATTGTTCATTTTTACATTCACAACATGCAATATGCTTATTACAGTCTTATAATATACAATGCCCATTTACCAGTACTATTTTTTTAATCCATGATCTATTATCAATAGTTTTGTCAAACTCAAAAAGGTATAACTTTTAATGGAGTTCAGCAAGGTTACTCTTATATTAAGAACTTTTTTACCATGTGCTTGAACTCACCAATGCATCTTTTTAAAAAAACTTTCAAACAGGAACCCTTTTCTCTGAAAAATAAATTTCTCATTAAACGACATTGCTTCATTCATTGCCAGATATTTAACTTTCAAACAGAAACCGTTTTCTCAGAAAAATAATTTCTCAATAAACGACATTGCTACATCTACATTGCCAGATTTGCAATGATATAATATTTCTTTGAGAAACACAATGGAATATGTACAGGTGTATAAAATCTTATTTATTATTTACAAAATACTATTGTCTTCCTGAAGGCACTTCATATCAAAATGAAGGAGGATATCAAGGTGCATAGTTCAAATATTTGGTCAGAACTGAAACATGAACTACTTATGTTAAATAACGGTACTCTTTTGTGGGGAGAGGGAAGGAAGCCGGTTGGTACAAAATATATTATTTACTGTTTATACATCATTAACCCCACAAAATAAAGGGGAAAAACCAATCAAGGATGAATAATATATGTCCCATAAATTTTGGGCTCATAGTAAAGGAATATTTGCTTCATATATGTTTCTGGATTTTTTTTTTTGCATAAAGAATTTTTTTGGGGTTATAGATAATTTTTGGTACTGGTTATATTAGTAATTTTAATAAGAATTAATGATATGACAGAAAATTTTTCTCAGAAGCTAACAAAATTCACACAGTGTTCATACCTACACATATCCTAACTATTTCAATTATTTTGATGGAGATTATTAAAAGGTGAGTACCATAATGAGCAAATGGAGAGAAGGAAGTATGTTCTTTGTGCAGTAGTAGTTTCGAATAAAGATTGCTTCTATCAAATTCCATAAACTATATTATGATAAACATTTCAAGTGGATTTGAGCCATTTTCTCATGGTACGCATTTCCATTACAACAACTCAAAGAGTATGAAATCTGTGCATAATTTGATGATTTTCAGGCATTAAGAGGGTTATGAGATGCAGGTTATTTTTTCTCAAGACTTAATGCATCAAAACACATCTACTTGCATTTACATGTATGTGTACTACTAGTAGAATGAATAAATAAATAAATAAGTAAGATTTATATAGCACTTTATGCATGTTTGTTTAGACTTACCAAAGACACTACAAGGGGAAGACCGGACAGTTTGGCGATTTGATGTAACGCTCTGAAATTTATCATGGGGAAGGGCGCTCACTAGCGTTTGGCACTAAATCGGCATACATGAAGTGTATAAGGTATAGGAAAAATGAAGCATAAAGGGGCTATATAAATCAAATAAAACATTTGTCTTTAAATGTATGCTGTTATAAGAATCGTAAGGTAGCCTCATTTAGAGCACACGTTTGGCCATTTTTTATTATTCATTTCTAGACGTCACATTAAGAACTGAAACGTGAGTGCACTCCATACGTGTATGTGTATGCACCAACTATTACACATACATGTAAATGGAGCACATGTGGCAGAAGATAGAGCACACAAAGCAGTAAGAAGTACAATATATCGAGGGTTTAAAGCCAGAACAGTCTGTCCATTTTTTAAGTCCACCAAATTTCTGCATATCAATGTACATTTGTCTGTAACAACTGCATATCCTCACAGGATATGGATTGCCAGAACTGTCTATGTCCTATGGGGACAAAGACAGTTCTGGCACACAAACACATACATTATACAGGAATGTGGTGGACATAACTGAATTTTGCCAAAAATGGACATAAACTGTTCTGGCTTTAAGCCCTTGATATATACTCAGAATTACTAAGTTTAAAAAGAGCACATTTGGCAGAAGATAGAGCACACAAGCAGTAAGAAGTACTATACTCAGAACTACTAAGTATAAATGGAGCACATTTGACAGAAGATACATTTAGGGCACACATGCAGTAAGAAGTAAAATACATAACTCAGAAATACTATCAGAATAAATGGAGCACAGAGCATGTGGCAGAATATAGAGCACACAAGTAGTAAGAATTACAATACATATAGGCCTACTCAGAACTACTTAGTATATAAATTGAGCACATTTGGCATATGATAGAGCACACATGCAGTAAAAAGTACAATAAATTATAAACTCAGAATTACTAAGTATAAATGGAGCATGTATTATTGTATAGCACAAGATAGAGCACACATGCATTAAGAAGTGTAATACATAATTTATACTCCATCTTAAGTTTTCAAAAAGGGCCTCCAGTTATTTTTCATCTATTTATTTATTTTTTTTCCAATTATTTCATACTGAAGAAGAAATTATTTGGTGATAATAGTGACCTGAAACGCTTTCGACCATTTGGTTGCGCTGACACACAGCATGCACGACACCTTTGGCGACATTTACCAATTCTTGTGGTTGAATTTTGAGAAATAATTAATTATGCTAATTTATGTGTAAATCTGACTTTTAGATTTAGTTCACTAAAGAAAGCTGGAATGCTAATTTTTGGTTTGAATATACTTTGAAGCAGTCCTAACAAATACAATTGAAATAATTTAGGTATCAAAATGAATTTCTTAATCTTATGCATTTGTTTGTGTTTCAACCTTTTGTTATTCTTTGTTTTTTTGTACTAAATTTATTTTTAGAATCATTTCGAGGCATAATAGTGCTAAAATAAATTCATTTCATTCAGTGAAAGTGAAAATAATCATATATATAACCGGACATGATAGCGCAATCGGTTAGAGCACCCGTAAAAAGGTAGCCCACCTTGCTTTCATGAACGGGAGGTCGTGAGTTCGAAACCCCCGGCCGAGTCATACCAAAGACTTACAAAATGGTACCTAAGTTGCCTTTTTACAAGGAGCTTGGGGGTAATAATAACATCATACAGGGCCCGCTGGAGAACAGTTGTCAGAACTGAAGTGGCTACCCTGGGTAAATAAAACATATTATTATTATTATTATTATTATTTATAAATAAGATAAAAAATACTACATTTATATTTAATTTGTACACAAAACCACAGTTTTTAAGTTGTTTTCGGTTGATGGAAGTAACATCATGCATCGTCGTAACATTATGTCCAATTCTTTTAAAATGGGTTTAAAAGTACGGTGAGACTTGAAAGTACTTCACAAATCAGTGAGCGGTGGGGTCCAAAATTTTGTACAGCGGAATGGTCACAGAAAACGTGGAGGGGTGTTATTCCTCCATCAGGAGGATAATGGTTATATGCTATGAAGGGGCCTTCTCTCAACATACTGATATTTCACATCAATGAAGAATTATAACATACATGTAGCTCATTATTTCTTCCCAGGGGTGATATTCCTCCGATTTAAATCGGAATTCCGATTTTTTTTTTCAATTTTTTTTTCAATTTTTTTTTTCTCCAGGTATGCACAAAATTGCACAATTTAAAGTCCAAAATGGAAAAAGTCCCTACCCGTGTGAGCGGGGACACCCCTCCCACCCCTCCACCCCTTCCCGCCTCGGTCGCTTCGCTCCCTCGCTGAAGTTTGTCATATTTTTTTTCTAGAGTGAATATGTCTATTTTTTTTCAAAAGTGATAATACACCCACAGAGTTAAATACGCACTAAACTAGAGTGCGCGTACCCATAGTGCGTGCAATGTACAACGAAAGGTTCCTAAGTGAAGATGGCTCGCAGCGCGGATCAGGGCAACTAACCCAATGCACTTACAATGTGTAAGTGCATTGGGACGACCTGCGAGGATAGGGCATTTAGAAGAGGAAAAATTCAATAGAAAAAAGCTGGATATCACAGGAAGAGTAGGGCAAGGATAAAGAGAAATATTTGACATTTACATAAATATTTACAAAACAGTTTATGAATGAAAATAAAAGCAATACTTTCAACACTCAAAGTTTAGAGAGTTTGACATGATTTTAGTATTTTGCTGACATCGGTCTGAAAATTGGCTGAATTGTTCACCGAGGAGATCAGTCACTTTATGTATGATTATTTTTTATTCAATAGGATATTGTCGTAGATTGTCGTGGTTGCGATTGATTTTGAAGAGTTTGCAATCATAGTAAAGCAGCAGTCTACAGTTTATACGAGACTCAACGGTGCCGTATACCGCGCTCACCGGCTAGCATCACTGCTCACACTGTACGCGTCTCGTGTTTCATGCTGGTTTTCGCCTAGAAGTCATAAAAACACTGTCAACGTCATTTCAAATCAATCCTAAGTCCTAACAATTTATTTAAATTCATGGTGATTTAACTGTCACATATTCTGTCTTCTTAATATACATTTATTTTATTTATATGATATTTCTGATTCTGATATTCTATGATTTTTAATAAATAAGAATTTTAAAGCAAGTTGTTATGCGGAGACCTTGTCCTATTGCTTTGTCCGTGTATTATATATGGGGGCGAGAAACGTGACGTTGGCAAAAGTAAAATTTGTTTACAAAATTCCTTATTTTTCAAAGTTCTTGGGAAAAACAGATTGAAAATACTTTCTAAATTAAATCACATATATTTAGGAGAATATGTAACAGTGAAGTCACCGTGAACTGAAATGAATTGTTAGGATTGATTTGAAAATGACGTTGACGGGTGTCAGCATAAAACGAGACGTGCTACAGGGTGGAGCAGTGATGCTAAGCCCGGTGGGCCGCGGTCCCACTGCACGTTGAGTCGCGTATAATACTGTAGACTGCTGTTTTACTATGATTGCAAACTCTTCAAAATCCAATCGCAACAGTTAAAATTTATAAATAATACTATTTAATAGTCGATAATATCCTATTGAATATGAAAATAATTATACATATATGATGACCTCCTCGGTGAACAATTTCAGCCAATTTTTCGGGAACTGATGTCAGCAAAATAATAAAATACGTGTCAAACTCCCTGAACTTTTAAGTGAAAATAGAAAAAAAATCTGCCAATAAGACTTGCAGAATAAATGAACATTTGAAGATAAATGGTAATCAGACAATATACATGTAAGTGGATGGGGTACAATAAAAATACAAATAATTTTACCATGGCAACAAAACTAAAAGCTCAATTTTTTGGCCTGAAAATATGTGAAAACAAGGTCATTTTGTAAAGCGAATTGTGAATCTTCTAATATAAAAAAATCAGGACAAATGATATATTTGTGGACGAGCTTGGCTAACTTAATATAGAGGTACAATCGTAACAATCGATATTTTATTGACAGTTGCTCAGGAGTGAATGAATATGCATGAGATGAGAAAGAGAGAAAGAACGTATAGTACGTGTCGTTCGCTACGTATCGTTGCCCTGATGTAAAATGGCGGCGGTCTTCAATTGGAAACGTTGAATATTCTAAGTGAGCCTCTAGTGTTTGGGGTATGTAACTCTATGATATCACACCTGTTCTTATGGGGCCGCCAAAGTGTACCCTTATTATTTTGTTACCAAAGTACCTCCATTTTGAAACAAATCATTTTTTGTATCAAAATTAATGGTTTGAAAAAATATTTTGGTTACAAATGAACTAAGAAACTTATTTTGTAACAAAATATATTTTTTGTTTCTTTATTTTGTAACAGAATCAATTTTGTTACACAAAAAGAAAAATTACAAAATTATTTTGTTACAAACAAATAAAAAAATTTTTTTGTTAAAAAAAAAGACAAAGTTTATTTTGTACAAAAAAATGACAACATTTTTATTTTTTTTTTTTGAAATAATTGGGAAACTGACCAGAAATATATAATATGAAAAAATGAGCAAAAGAAAATGGGGTACCATCGGGATTCGAACCAGAGACCTCCTGGATACTAGTCAGGCGCTCTAACCTACTGAGCTATAGTAAGCCCCGGTAGGGGTTCTAACCCGTTAACTCTTCAATGCTCGAGTGGTAAGAAGCTATAGAAACCTGGCAATACCGAAGGATAGAAATCAACTTGGAGTAATGCGAGGGATCACTGAAGTAGAGCAAGCTTTTTTATTATAAATTTTTTTGAATAATTTGGGGAACTGACCAGAAATATATAATATGAAAAAATGAGCAAAGAAATGGGGTACCATCGGGATTCGAACCAGAGACCTCCTGGATACTAGTCAGGCGCTCTAACCTACTGAGCTATAGTAAGCCCCGGTAGGTTCGTCCCGAATACCCGTTAACTCTTCAATGCTCGAGTTGGTCAGAAGCTTATAGAAACCTGGCATTAAACCCGAAGGATAGAAATCAACTGGAGTAAATGCGAGGGATCACGGTGAAGTGATCGCAGCTTTTTTTTATTATAAATTTTTTAAAATTTGGAAAGCTGACAGAAATATAATAATATGAAAAAAATGAGCAAAGAAATGGGGTACTCATCGGGATTTCGAACCAGAGACCTCCTGGATACTAGTCAGGCGCTCTAACCTACTGAGCTATAGTAAAGCCCGGTAGGGTTTGTCCCTAATACCCGTACTCTTCAATGCTCGAGTGGTCAGAAAGCTATAGAAACTGGGCATAAACCCGAAGGATAGAAATCACTTGGAGTAAATGCGAGGGATCACGGTGAAAGTGATGCAGCTTTTTTATTATAATTTTTTGAAATAATTGGGAAACTGACCAGAAATATATAATATGAAAAAATGAGCAAGAAAATGGGGTACCATCGGGATTCGAACCAGAAGACCTCCGTGATACTAGTCAGTCGGCTCTAACCTACTGAGCTATATGTAAGCCCCGGTAGGGTGTCCTAATACCCGTTAACTCTTCAATGCTCGACGGTGGTCAGAAAGCTATAGAAACCTGGCAAAACCCGAAGGATAGAAATCAACTTGGAGTAAATGCGAGGGATCAACGGTGAAGTGATGCAGCTTTTTTTATTATAATTTTTTGAATATATTGGGAAACTGACCAGAAATATTATAAATATGAAAAAATGAGCACAAGGAAAAGAAACCGTGATCCCTCGCATTTATCCAAGTTGAATTTTCTAATCCTTCGTGTTAATGCCAGGTTTTCCCTATTAGCTTCATGACCACCTCCGAGCATTGAAGAGTTAAGGGTTATTAGGACAACCCTACCGGGACTTTAACTATAGCTCAGTTAAGGTTTTAGTGCGCCTGAACTAGTAATCCGGAGGTCCTTCTGGTTCGAATCCCGATGGTACCCCCATTTCTTTTGCCTCATTTTTTCAATATTTAATAAATTTCTTGGGTCCAGTTTTTTCCCAATTATTCCAAAAAATTTTATAATAAAAAAGCTGTAACAGCAATCATTCACCCGTGATGCCCCTGCATTTTTACTCCAAGTTTGAATTTCTATCCTTCGGGTTTAATGCCAGGTTTCCCCCTATTAGCTTTTCTTTCCTTCTGACCACTCGAGCATTGAAGAGTTAACGGGGTATTAGAGGAGAGACCCCTACCGGGCTTAACTATACTCAGTAAGTTTAGAGCGCCTGGACTGTATCCCCAAGGAGGTCTTCCCTGTTTCGGAATTCCCGAATGGGTACCCCATTTTTTTCTTTGCTCATTTTTCATATTATATATTCTGGGTCCAGAGTTTTCCCAAATTATTTCAAAAAATTTATAATAAAAAAGCTGGCATCACTTCACCGTGATCCTCGCATTTACTCCCAAGTTTGATTCCTTCCTTCGGGTTTATGCCACGGTTTCTAATAGTTCTTGACCAACTCGGCATTGATAGGGTTAACGGGTATTAGGGACAACCCCTACCGGGGCCTTACTATAAGCCTCAGTAGGTTAGAGCCGCCTGACCCTAGTATCAGGAGGTCTCTGGTTCGAATTCCCAGGATGGTACCCCCATTTTTTTCTTTGTCTCATTCTTTTATATATTATATTTTTCTCTGGTCAGTTTCCCCAAAATTATCAAATATTAATAATAAAAAAAGCTGCAATCACTTTCACCGTGATCCTCGGCATTTACTCCAAGTTGGATTTTTCCTATCTCGGCGTTTTATGCCAGGTTTTCTATAGCTTTCTGATCCACTTCGGAGCATTGGAAGAAGTTAACGGGTATTGGGACAACCCTACCGGGGCTATACTAGTATGCTTCAGTAGGTTAGAGGCGCCTGATAGTATCCAGAGGGTCTCTGCTGTTTCGAATCCGATGGTGACCCCTTTCTTTGCTCATTTTTCATATTACATATATTTCTGGTCAGTTTTCCCATTATTCCAAACATTTATTTTTGTATAACAATTATTTAGACAACATTTAATTTTGTCATAAATTATATTTATTTGGTAACAGAAGATATTTTTGTTACAATAATATGGATTTTGTAGTGACATAACTTTTTTTTTGTCCCAGGTTCGGAAATTCCATTCCCGTCGACGAAATTGGTTTTGTGCATTTCAGAATTTACACTTTGTGCCAACAAAATGTTTTCTCTGTCCGGTCTATACCCAATAGTCCGTTTCTTGTTAACAAAAATCAATTTTTGTCCTTGTTTCAGCATTCTATTCCTGTTGACAAATTATAAGCCCTCCACAAGAATAAGTCACACATAGGTTAAAACTTACCCTTGACTAATCCCATTAAACAATATCACAAGTGAAAACTTTAAGGTTATTCAAGTTCAATTCACACTTGCGGGACTGTTAAGCGTAATGTAGAAAAACGACCCGTCCTTTGCATTTCATACAATTGCAGTACGTGGGAAATGAAGACTGGAGCCTGGAGCAAGAAAGCTTCGAGGGGTGTTACATAATCTTGGGCGGGCGGCAACCAATGCCTGGGGGGTAAGCCCAGGCCAAAACCTTCGATTTGTTTTAAATGTTAGTCCTAACAAACCAGCTAAGTGGTTTTTTATGTTTTTTATTATTCTGCTGTTTACGTGACGCTTATACTTATACTTCCAAGGAAGAATATAAAAGGGGAATTCATGTAATCACCTTTTTTTTTTCTATATCTGTTGTTTTTGTGTCTCCTCTTTTCTATCGTTTATGGTAGGCCCTCGCATGCTTCTTGGTATTTAGTATTTCCCATTTTCAAATTTGGGATTTTTTTTACTGCACAGTTGTAAAATCGGGAAAACTTCCGAAATTGGACGCGTCTCTGGGCCCCAATGATATTTCCACAGCCTCCTTCCCAGTAGAAATGTATGTTTGGATATAACGAATTCCAAAAAAAGGGGCCATTTGCTTACTGGAAAAAGGGAATTTGGAAACTTTTGGAACATTGTAATGAGGAACCCACGTTAAAAGAAATCCTAACACTGGTCATCATAAAAGGTTGAATATTTTGTTTATGCTCTTTATGGTAAAAGCAACATGATCAGTGTTTTCAGCCATTTTTTTTTTTTTAATATTTTTTTGGTCCCTACTTTAATCTTCCACGGACCCTTGGCCAAATGTATTTTGACATTCTCTCCACCCGTAGCCAGGGAATTGTTTCAATTTTTTTGTTAAGCCCGGCCCATGGTGCCATTTTTTTTGCCAGTGGGGTTTTTTTTTCTCATCATTTTTGGCACCTTTTTCCTTTACCGGCCGAATCCGCCCTCAGTTTCTACCCTCAGGAATTGGCGTCTAATCTGTATTGTTTAGGTTAATAGGTCTTATGGGATTTAGCATGCAGAGGTTTAAGGTCCTCCTTGTCTAGGGGAGGGGTAAACAAGAAGTAAAAGTTGGCAATTGGTAAAAATTACCAGAATATTTTTTTATCATCTTTTTAATGCCTGAAAAAAACACTTAAAAACAACCTTAACCCTTAATCATTATCATTTTCCCAAAACTTTTTTTTTAGCCTTGAATGACAAGGTTTTGTAATAGATTTTAAATAATTTTTAAAGTCCATTTTGACCCTTCACCTAGAACAAAGACTTAAGCCCCTGTAAACCATAAACTATAATTTACTCAGAACAATTAATACAAACACTAAACACCCTCAGACATGTTTATTTTGAGTAGAGACTGAGGGTTTTCCTTGGTGGGTCCCGTGTTAAACAAGAAGGGGCCCCAAAAATTAAGAGAATTGACAAAATTGGCCATCTTGGGGGTGGTTGAACAATTTTTTTTGGGAAAGATAATTCCTGGGAGAAGGGTTGGGGAACCGTCCAAAGATAATTACTGAGGAATGAAAACACATTCCAGCTTTCTTTCTTTTTAATCTTGTTTCTTCTTTAAGTAAGTGATTGTTGTGGCTTTTAAGTTTGGAAGGAACCTTATCTCAAAAGTATAAGCCAATAGGATTAAAGATTCAACAATCAAATTTTATTCTTCAAAAGTTATAGTTGGAATGATAATATAATTTTTAAAATCATTCTTTTGTATTTCTTTGTTCCTCGTTTTTTGGAAACGAATTTGTCTTTCACTCTAAATAGTTTCCATTTTGCCATCAGGGGGGAGCACTGCGTCATTTTGTTTACTCCCGTAACAATATCTTTTTTCCCTTTCAGAAATCTTGTTCTCAGAGCAGTCAATCAAATTTTAAATCTTTAAATAACGAAGAGCTTCTCTTCACATTTTTTTTTTCTTAAACTACGCTATAGTTATACATACAAGAGAATGGGTCCCATTGATTACATCTAAAAACGCCCATAAATCAACTGGACCAAATTTTCTCGAACGCATGGATTCTACAAGCCCCTTCGATAACATAAAAAAACAACAACATGTCCCTACCGAGTGGAGTCGAAAAAAAAAGAAAACCAATTTAATGAACCCAAATTATTATAACAAATATTCCCGAAGAGTACACTCTTCCTTGCTTCCTTTTTGGTCCAATTTGTGTGTTTATATCTTTTAATGCTTTGGATGAACACGAGCGCATTGTTTGCGAACAGGGTAAAATTTTGAATTGTGCAATTGGGAGTAAAATCAAAACAACAATAAGTTAATTAAAAAAGCAAAATCCACCTGGATTAAAATAAATAACTTTAACTTTTTAAAAATTGGTCAATGTGCTAATAAACTTGGCAGAAGTGTTTTTATAACATAATTGATCTACTTTTGGTTTGAGAAAATGAGATAGATCCTTGTAAGGATGAAGTGAGCACATGTCAAAGGAAACAAAATAATCAATTTTTCAAAAAGTATTAGAGGCCTTTTTTTAGGTCTGTCCCAGTGAACAATTTTAAATCCTTTGATGTTATTTTGTTTGTTGAAATTACTTGGACAATCAAACTTATTTTTTACAACAAAAGCTAGTTGATAACCGTAGCAACGCCTTTGGCCAAGTTTATTTTGGCTCAAAACATTTTCCTTAAAAAGTTTATGCCTAAATTTTTATTTAGGATTTGAGTTGCCATAATTCGGAAATTGAAGTTCACAAAACAATGCGTCTTCGTTCATCCATGCATAGAGATATAACACATAAAAATTGGTGGCAAAGATGCCGGGGAAGAAGGTTTCTATCAGAATATATAATAAATAATTTTGGGGTTCATTGAATTTGGTATTTTTCTATTTATTGACATTTTTCTTAGGTGTCTAATTTTTTTTCTGTCACTCGTAATACGTTTAGTTCAAAACATCGAGGTCTGGCCTGGCTTAACCCCAGACTTGCTTTGCCGCTCGCAAGATTTATGTAATAGGGCCCAAAGTTCTCCCAAAGCTATTTTGTTTCCCGAAATGGTGATTTTTTTTTTAATTTGTTTTACCATTTTTGTGGTCCAAGTTGGTGTTCAGTGGGTTTGTAAAAGGTTAATACATAATGTGGTCATATATTCCACATAAGGGTATTGAAATGAAAAATTTCAAGCAAAATGAAGGTCAAAGAATATTTCAAGGTCATATGACTCATACAAAGGCTCATTAAATTCAATGAAAAAAATATAAATGCAGTTAAAAATGGCTATTTTCAACCAAGTTTTAAAGAAGAAGGTTTTTTGTCAAAGAAGTACACCAAGACTTTTCTGTTTTAATTTTTCCTTGGCTAACTCTGGTGAAAATATTCACGAACTAGCAACATAGCTTTCCATAATTTTAGGAGTTAAAAGTAATTCCCAGGTCTCAGAATAGTTCTCACAAAGTTTACTGAGGCTGAAATGGTCAAATTCATATTCATTTTTAATTACCCATCTTAATCCTCCCTCCTTTTAGAATGAAACAAAATAAGTTTTTCTTACATTTTGTTGTTTTGGTATTAAATTTTTTCTTTTGTAATTAAGAGAGATTTTTTTTTAAACAAAAAGGAATTGGCTTGTGCCTTGAGGCTTTTGGCTAGCACAATTGGTTTTATAAAAAATATTAACAATGGAATATTGTCCGCTGTTGTGACCTGTCCGTTTGTTTACCTGAACCAATAAAGTTTTTAAAACTTGAACCTTTGCCAGAAAACTTTGAAGTTTGGTATTATACGTTAAAATAGTGTCTCTTACAATTTTAATTACATGTTTTTTTAAGAGGATATGATCTGCAAAATTTAGATTACCTTTTTAAATTCAGAGGTTTTATTTGTGAACAAAGTCAAAATTTGAAACACCATTTTTTTTGTGCGGTCCGTTTGTTTACCGACGGAATAATGAATCATAAATTAAATTATGAAATTGAAGTTTATTAACCAACTATTCTTTATGTTTTTTTGTTTGAACATTCGTTAGTCCTTTCAGGAATATACAAGGATTGAGATTTCATTTTAAGATTTTTCAAACCAAGCCTATTTTTTAGCTCTGAATGTCCCGTCTTAT
>CALNVZ010002974.1:3476077-3486107 GCA_940671915.1 Paracentrotus lividus
AGGAGAATAATAGAAGGGACTGTCGGTGAGTCTCCGCCCTCAGACTCACGGCAAACGGCTAGAATTGCAACTGGTGCTCTTCTATTTCCACCAAACCGTCCCAGTAGCTGCTCACTATGGTTGACCCACATTCAGCTCCACTGTTGACCAACTACTCACAGAGCAGCCAGACAACTGCAGCTGATCAGTCATGGGACGACTTTAATCAAGCCTCTGGACGCTTTCTAATTGCTTCATGTTCCCATATAACTCTCGTCCGTGGTGAATCAGCCGAACCCCGTGAAGATTGTATATTGACAAAAGGTAATATATGATATCTCTAATCTTGTACCACACAGCAGAGATCTATCTCTCCAATGCCGACTGAGGATCATCGTATCGGTGAAGATTTCAGACACCCTGACCAATACCATGTGGGGTAAAAACATCCAAAGGAACGTGTGCGTAACGTCAATGCCTGGCCGAATAGGGCAAAAATACGGGGCATATGGAGATGGGATCAGCATCATGACTAGTCTGAGATTCAACAACGCCAATACTGCACCGATAAGTGCCACCGCCCTCTAACGATACCTTACACCGTCCATTAACATTTCTTCCCTTCTCGAAATGTGAAACTCATTCAACTGACCAAGGTTTGACTCACGCCCACTATTTAGAAGACCTTGTCAAGCCAGCGACAAGTAGCATTTTCAAAAAGAACCCAGGAAATACAACGAGTCGGGAAAAGACTTGGAATAAAGTGAAGCGTGAAATCGCGGAAAGCAAAGTCAAAAACCACTATTTTGGAAAAGGTTCAGCCAGCTGAAGACTGCGAACCACTATTGAATGTTTCCGGATTATCCGCCATGTCGGGTAAGTGTCTTCTACTAACATCAACAGCTCCCCAATCTTGGATTCCTACCGAGCACAAGGCATCGCAAACTATGATATGCGACAATTCATGTCGGTGTCGTCGACCTTAACCTCGATCAGTCGTCTAGCAGCTTACCTTCCCAGCCACCCCAAGCCTAACCTCCGGTTAATCCATGGAAGTCTACAAACGGAACTAAAAAGCTAAAATCCCCGGAACAGCCACGCAGGATGACATCTTCGTGTTCGATACGTACTTTTGCGTATAACTCACTGTTCCGCTTGACTGACTCATCAACGCGTCTTTCACGCTCAAGCATTGTGTACTTCTCGTGGAACACTACGGATGCGGTCCCATCCTAAAAGACTTCACCGGCTAGTATTGAAAATTTTCGACCAGTTGCCCTCACGGACCATTACTGAAAATCTAGCTGAACACTTCTATGCAAAGAAAGTCATGGTTTCCCTTCAACCAAAGCTTGAATCCGGCCCAATTTGCGAACACAAAGGGTGTTTCGACCTCGCACTTGCCTTGATCGAATACTTCACACTCTGCATCGCTCATGCTGAAACCAGCGGGAGCGCTTCACCATACTAATGACCGACTTTTCGAAGGCTTTTGACCGAGTGGATCATACAATTTTGTAGTTGACCAAACTCGTTCATTTGGGTGTGGATTCAAATTTGCTCTCATGGCTTGCCGACTCTCTCATGCCGTTATCGAGTGAAGGTACTAAAGAGAGAAACCGATCTCAAGTGTAGTCCTGAAACATAAATGCAGGTGTCTTCGCAAGGAACGAAGTGGTCCGTCATCTCCTGTGCCTAATTGAAACGACGCCTCCCTGAAAGCTATACAACAACACGCATGGACGAGTCTCGACAACACCAACCTGTCCACCAATTACATACATTATGTCGCACCGCTCTTACATTGAACATGCTTAGCGACCAATCGAAATATAGGGCTGTCTACTAGTTTATCTTCTCCCTCCTAACATAAAGACTCTTTGAGTCAACAGCCAGCAAAATAGGTCCTGAATCTAAAGAAATGTGTTACAACCTGGATGTTATGTTCTCTCGGGAAGCGTATGGTTGGGTCCCGAACTACTTCCCTCAACCCTAGACGATTTATCCTCAACGAATGAAAACACCGCTCTAAAATACCTTGGAATCTTTATCCAAGCCGACCTAAGCGCATTGGAAATGCTCACGTGAATTCATGATTTTTAATAACGCGTCCTAAATAGTCGGTTGTATGTTATCTGCGCACACTCACAGTACCTACTGGATCGTAACGTTATCATCGGAAAGATCCTACTCTGTACACAAGAATATGACACATGTCAATTCGTTAAGACCTGTATTGCTCAGGAATAACGGTGTCCCGAGGTTTATTATAGGATTAACACGTTGCGAGGTGGTGACTAGCTAGACCTTGGACACAGATTTCGTCTGTCCCCATTTCGCACGCTGTATTATATATACCAGACAAAAAGGGCCTGCGGGATCATCCTTCCTCTAAGGTTAACTCTACTCTTTTCAAAAACTCTACCCAGCAAGCATTGCAAAATATATAGGTGACGTAGTCTCACACCTTTTAGGCAAGACACGGAAGAGTCTAGGCGTACTTCCGCTGGAAGTCCATTGCTTGATGCAGTCTTTCTCTTATAATAGTTATACGAATTCACCATGTGATTACCTCCTCCGAGACCAACCTACAACACTGAAGGAAAGTAAAATAGTGTCGAAGTGAGATGCCAAAACTGTTAATAACCCTAAGACAAGCTATCCTCGTTTCATTTTTCTTACTCGGATGCATATGCGCCTGTCAAGTAGCAAGAATGATGATTTAATGCATTATTCTCTAATAATATCCGATTCTATATGCATGTCTTCAGGTGAGCTTTTATCTGAGTTCTCTTTCAGCTTTCTCTCACCTTATCTCTGTCTTTCTCTGAATATATACACCCCTCGTGAAATAAAAACACATACACAATGGTTATTCGCTTCCTATCTGTTCCTCGAGTCTTTCTATAATTCATACCTCTTCAGGTCTGCATAATTTCATCACATCCTTGGCCTCGCTTCTGCTCTCTCTCTCTCTTCTCTACATGTCTCTCCTTGCTCTTGTCTCCTGACTCTCACATTTACCAGACCAACGTGTAGACTTTTCTTACTCTGTAGGTGCGCGCTGCCTGACTAGGTATTTATATATTATTATGTATGAAATATGATGCTTGTTATAGATAGCTGAAAGATCTATATTAGACCTATTGTAAACCAGTATGGTGTGATAGCTCGACTATACAATATACAAATCGCCACTTCTTACTGTACTTACCTGTAATTATTTCGAAATTGAGGTTGTGTTCTGGTAGTTAAGTACTCATGTCTCTATTTCCGATTACATTGAACTAAGTTGCATAACCTCTCGCCGGAAACACTGCATATTGTGACATTGAACTTCCGACGCGGCCCCTAAAACTATCGTGCAAATCAATAAACTCTTGATGGGGAGAGAGAACACGGTCTATATTAATAACTTTTTTAAGTTATGCGGAGTGAGAAATGGTGCGTCGGGCCCGTCTATAAATGTATATGCCGTTACGTTAAATTTTCAACCACTTTTTATCCCTGCCTGTTTTAGCGAGCATATAATAGAGAATGATCTATATGTACAACAAGATGTGTGCTAAATTAATATGTAAGACGCTTGAAAGTTTTGTTTTAACAGGTGAACATAGGTCACCGATTGATCAATTGAGGGCCAATTCAACATTGTGCTGAATTTACAAGACTTTTGATCTATCGAGTTTTGCTACCCAAATATTGTACTTATACTATAGAATTTGGTTGTGCCGAGTCTAGCCATCTAAAAACGATTAAAATGAACGTCCCTGTTAGACTCACTTGAGATATCTGCTTATTCTTATACATGTTTCATTGCCATATACCTAAATCGCCGTGGAGTGATCATTGTAATCCAGTTTATTCGAGCGTCATTTTAATTCATCTCGACAATTAGCATAAATTTACTATCTTTCTGTCGACTATGACTATTCTTATGCTCTTATTTAATTAAGGATATACATTTTGTTTGCACGATATATGTTTTTATCTGTAATAATGATGATGAAGATATATTGATTATATTACCACTTTTATTATTGTAGGGTAAACTTGTCACAGATTCGACACACTAATCGCGCTCGAGTGAGGCATGAATCTCATAGAGAACCAATTGCAAATAACAATTGCAATTCAATTCAAACACACAATCAAAAAACAGGTTCAACACAAAAGTTCCAAGACGATAGAAACAGAGTAAACAGCACCAATTGTAAAGAAATGAGACGAATAAATACTAAGAGGCATGAGAGCTCCAGCACAAGAATGCGTAGGATTGTAGTTGAGCGACTTCTACGAGACTAGTTATTTTGATAACGCTTGGGAGTACATGCACTCATTATACATTGTGCTTAAGTTTTTTCCATCCTGTTATTGTGCGTGTTACTGTAGGTGAATATATATCACATTGAGAGATTCACATAAAAATCAGACCTATTCAATGATGAATGATTTATTTCATTTTTTCAATAGGAAACCAAATGGATTTTTTTTTCCTAGGGCTTTATCGAGTAAACCAAATATATAGTACTAATTGGACATTTGAGTCATAAAATAAGGTGTAAACATACACATGTACAAGCCAAGAAAAAAAATCAAACAATGTTTTATATTCCATACTTTCCCTTTTTATTTTTTTACTTGTGGCATTTTGATTGCAATAAATGGCTTCACTAACAAATTGGTATTAAGCACAAGTTTCAGCGAGTGGGCCTACTAACCCCCAAATAAGTGTGAGTGCAATAATTATCATAAATAACAATTTTTTCTTATACAATCATCCTTGCAATCACTCGTATATACATCTATATTCACATTTGTAATACTAGTTATTGTTAATAAACCTCCTTTTCATATATTTCTTCTCCAAAAATCAGATTTGTTCATGTCCTTAACTCACATGAGAGATCAGAAGATAACACGTCTTCGGAGTAACATGGAGCGAGAGCCAGTTAGAGTGATAGTGACTGCTGAATTCTTGATGCGATTGCTTGGCGAACCTTGAACAAGACATCTCAGCTGACAATCTGCAGGAGTATAATTTAGAGGCACCAATTTTTATCTAGCCGTTTAATTTTACTGGGACCATCTGCCATCTATAGACATGATAGATAACTAGAAAAATAAAAATTACAAATACTTAAATAAGAATTTTGAACATTTACTTCCAGCATGTTAGATTTGCCCTGTGACCCCATTAAAATCTGCAAATTAGGAATTATGGAGCGAGAGCAAGAATATTAATTTCATATATAAGCGAAATATAATGTCTGATTGTTTGTGAAATGTTCTACTTGAAATTTATGTATCGAGTTATATGGACAAAGCGAATCACATTCTGCCCTACCAAACAAGAGATCAAAAAGAGAAATCCTACACTCCTCACAAAATGTGCAGATTTAATCATGTGACTAAACAAACAGGAAATAGACGTGGGCGACAAAGGATACTATATTTGGATGACAATGATAAATTCTCATACCTCAAATCACCCTCTTGAAGTTGCCTTTAGTTAAGGCGCTTTCTATGCTGATTCAAGTAAGTGACTTAGAGAGGAGAATAGAGAGATGAGGGGATAAGGTGAACACGGAAATAAAACCAAGGGAAAAATTGAAGAATACAGAAAAATAGAGAGGTCGGTAGCCCAATTTCCATCTTTAGTGACGTCCATTAAATTTAATGATATATTATAAAATGAAGAGAATTAAAAAAGAAGTCCCTAGGGTGCGCTCAAACTCACACAAAATAACCAATGAATAAAAATAGGAGAAAAAAAAAGGGGGAAGGAGAGAAAAACTCGTAACGATAATGCTATGCCATGAGAATAAAATGTGATAATAATGGTTGTAGGCATTTAAACAAAAGAATAAATGCCGTCTCACAAATTCAAATGAAACCTACGGTAACTCACTTTCAATGACGACTAAATTATCAATTGTTTGTAAAAATTTCTTCTACTCCTTTAGCAACTAACATATTTATTTTTACCTATAAAACCTGATAACAGAGAACATTTACTGTATTACATACATATGAAAACACAACAAAGCGTTTTGAAAAAACTGGAATCAAAAGAAAACAAAATGTATGAGAAAGAGAGAGTCTCAACTACCCCTTTCCTCTTAAATCAATAAATCATCTAATACCACAATATAATTTACACAACACTCCTGTTAAAAGAACAAAGCAATACAAAAATACACCCACACGGCTACAAAGATGACGATCTCCGACCACAAGGAATGAAGGATCACGAACACCGACGCGCATGGGACACGTAGAGTTTTGATAACGATCATAAATTAGAAACAATATTGAAAAAACAAGTAGACAAGCTCACCAAAACAACAGATAAACCATCTGTCGTTTCTCCTCTACTGCCTGACGTCATGATCATGTTTAACTGATTTGCCAACGCATGGACATTCTATAAAATAACCATTAAACTTTAAAGAACCGACTAGATTAGGATCAAAATACAATCGATGCGCGCCTACATGAATATATTACACACATAAATGCATAATTGTCCCGACTCTCACCTCTCTCCCAACTCGCGCATGCTCGGCACCACCTGCTACCCGTGCTCCTTTGCTTTTTCTTGTTGCGCGCTGTACTTCGCTTCCTACGCAAGTACGCAAGCATCTTACAAAACATCGAACTATGATTACGGAGCTCTATAACGACCCGTCTCAACAACTGTCAACCAGCAACACGCACGAGCAAGGACCTTCAAGGAGACCTGAATACGGCCCACCCCAAAACTGCCAGTTTCTCAAGGATGAATCGGTTTGCATCATTTAGACGCATTGTGCACATGGTGAAAGTAACCTGCATCCAATATTCTGCATTAACCTACCACAACACCAGCCACGTTCATGCTAAATCTAGGATATTACACACTACCCAACCAAGATACCCAAGTAGCGCCTACATTGTATGCACGCATCACGAAAGGTGGCGTTTTGTAAACTCAATGCCAGGCCTACAACGTACTATGTATCTCATCTGTTATTACAATGTCCATAGGATCCTGGAAGTTTTGTACGTGGAGCTACCTTTTACGGCATACTTGAAACATCATGAACTTTTAATCCAGGAACATGATTTGGCACTATACAGAAGTAATCTTTTATCGCTGCCCCCCCCCCCCCCAATAAAAAATAATTAATAATAAATCAATAAAAAAATAAAATTACCAAAAATAACAAATAATAAATACCCATCCAAATCAAAATAAATAACACGAGAATACCAAATAATAAACATAGCTAAATAATAATATTGATGATGATGATAATCAATAAATTTAATCTAAAAGTTAGCAATCAAGACAAATCATTACTTAAATACTACCACAGACGGGAAAACTATACAAAAGGTAGAACAACTGTCCTCACTCCACAAATGTCCCTACAGCAGTTCAAAAGAGCCTGAATATAATTTAATTTCCCAAAAATATTGTTTACTATGCACATCTTACTTCATAGTAATTTCTTCTCAATTTAAAAGCATCACATTGTACCATGATACAGTTCCATAATCAACTGAAAAATTGTTTACCTGCAGACATTTTAAAATTTTTCTGCTCATCTCCATGATACATAACATTCATGAACAACATTTGGGTATCAACATACAAAGACGCGAATATCAAGCTTTCTTTTTGCATGCAATGCAGAAGTGCCATGAATAAGTCATATTTTAAGTGAAATTTATCTTACAGGTAAAAACAAGCAATAATTTTTGCAAATTAATAATATTATAGTCACTAATTTTCAAACATTGTTTCACAATATAATATTTAAAATGTCAAATCTATGATTAAATAATCATAAATAATTTAGAATTATGCATCATAATGTCATCACATGAACAAAGAAAAAGTGTTAATACCTGAAATCGATTTTACTCGGCAAACAATACCGAACACCACAATATGAACATGATTTGCTCACGTATCTTTTTTTCACTTTTCCAAGCAACCTATCGAAGATTCTGAGAGAGACTACCTAAAATCTTCTCCAGCTTTCGATTGACACTGCCCAGTGAGACTGACAGCAGCATGCACATACCTTACTTCTGTCTCCGATCCACCAAACTTTGTTATTATAGCAAATCTACTTTTTGAAGATACAGTCAATCCACCCTATATCAGTTTAGCAACCCTTGTAACCATTTCTATTGCAATTTCCACCCCTAGCGCACCCGCCCCTCATGAGTAAAAATTCTGGCCACAAACATGTACCTTGTAAACCTAACCACATTACCTACAGGTACAATCTGCCAATGGTCGACTTAACCACTTAATGCCCATTTGGTCTCATCATCCCATCACCAGTCTAATTCCCACTCGTCCTAAAACAACAAAGACCAGTTCGTCTAATACCCTTTCGTCCTACACAGTCACCAGTTCCGCTACTACACCATATCGTCTAATGCTCAACTTCGCGTCACTTTGAGGCAGTTACACAAGCAAAACAGGAACACTAGGAGCCTGAAATCTTAATGCTGGCGCGTGCCTCTTGCAACCACACGCCAAATTTCAGATCTACAAAAATCACACCAACACAAACTTATCTTTAACAAATAAACCAATTCATTGAAAGTTTAAAAAATTTGCATTCAGTATTCTTGACCGTGAATATTGATACAAACCTCAATTTGCACCCATACTTCTGACCTATCGCGGGGCTTTATCATGCTCTGCTCTATTCCCTTATCATCTAGTCCACTCTCTTTTGCCGATTTTGCGCCTTGAATGTACACCTACTCATCGCGACCATCATGGACTACTCCAACAAACTTTGGTATTAATATTTCTTTATAATGCATTTCTCCTCACGAAAAAGACCGGGAAACCAGACGTCACTCTGTAACCGTCACTCCGTAACTGGACATGGGTTCAAGTTTTGAGTCATAATCAACAAAATATTCAACCAATTTTTTTATACAAGGTGGCATATTATACCTAGAATAACATAGAATCCAATCAACAACTCAAAATTGTGATAGCCATTTAAATTTTACGGAGTTTAAGCAAAATGTTTTCTGCTCAAATATGCATGTCCATTTAGCGTCACTCCGTAACCATGATTATGAATATTCATATCTCATTAATTAAGAACATCACTATAAAAAAAAATTACCATTTTGAAATGAGGGTATCATCAGCTTTTGTTATGAACCATTTCTTTGTGCATAAAGATTATAGTATGGATGATAAACTTGTTTGAATGCTGAAATGTAGCTTCTGAATGTCACTCCATTACCTTGGAACTGCCCATTTCCAGTAACAAACTGGTAAATATTAATTTTGGCATTTAACAAAAATGCATAGACCATTTGGCTATTAGACGAATTGGCAATTTGACCAAGTGGTCATTAGACCAAATTGTTATGTGACCAAATGTAGCACATCTGGCATTAGACAAACAGAGAATTAGGCCAAATGCTGTTAGACCAAGTTGATATAAACCTACCTACCATGTTCCATTCCTAGTTTTACCAGTGGGAGATCCACGCAAGGACGCAAGTCACATGTATGTAATCCCTCAAGTTTTGAGAATCACATGTTAAAAGCTATTTCTAGGAAAATTATAATCTGTGCCTCCAAAGTATTTTCAAATCCTGGCTCTGCATTATCAGATTCTTCAGGCAATGTCTATTTGTTTCTGCCTTGAAGCACTAACATGATGTTACGGTATAGGAATTCAAAGAACCAGAAATACAACGTCCAATCAAAATTTCTTGATGATTGATCTACAAACGTTTTTCTATTAACCTTTGTCCTGACCCCTTCTTAGGATTACAGTGAATGCATTTATCTTTCTCTCAGAGCTCTCTCGCTCTCTCTCTCTCTATTCCCTTACAGATTCTCCCTCTCTCTTTACTAAATTTGCTTTGCTCACATTTATATTTCAGCCTCAGATCCCTCTTTTCCCCTCTCTGTTCTCTAGAGCTGGCCATGCGTTTCAAGTTGGGCCCATGTTGTGTGACACACTCAAAATTTGTACTAATCGTGCGCATTTCCATGAAAGTGGCTGTAACT
>CALNVZ010002974.1:3532866-3543608 GCA_940671915.1 Paracentrotus lividus
CAATAGGCACATCGGAAGAAAGCCAGGTTTCACAAATCCCGGCGACGTCGATTGAGTTGATATCTAAGACGACATTCAGTTCATCAATCTAATTATTCAACGACCGCGAGTTACATAACAGTATTGTTGGAAGTTGGGGCTGAATGGAGCGATTGACAGACGCGGTTGCTAGGGGGACTAGGTTACCCAAATTCGCTTTCCGCAACGATGGGTTTTCAAAAATGGCGGACCTGTCGGTAATCAGACTTTGAATGTGACGTTGTTTGTGGATCCCAGCACGGCATCCCCTTCTTGTTACTTTGGCAATATTCAATTCTTTTAGCAGATTCCATGTCTCCTTGGGGAGGGGGGAGGGAGTCTTCCTCACAGTCTTCCCTACATCTAACAACGTTTTCACAGAATATCGTATTAGTGGCGTCATGGTTCATATATATATAGTTACGTGTAATGGTACTTACAACGTGTGAGTCTCCCAATCATACACTGACATAAAAAAGTATCTTAGTTTTCCACAAAGTTCCACCCACATCAGCACAAAATGTTCATAACAATCAGTTCGATAAATAACTCACTAATCAACGAGTAGGGTGCAGACACAATAAATGTCATGATTTCCTCCGAAAAAAGAAGAAAGTTGATCAGAAAATCAGAACTCTGAAAAAGTACGTGTGCTGCCTTGAGGGCGCCCTCTTTATTTTATATATAAGAAAGATGTCCAGAAATCCACATTCTTTATGACAATAACAAACTCGTTTAGTTACATGATTTTTAAACGTTTTCGAGAATAATGTATAATACGTAATAAATGATCATCTATATTTATTCAATCGTATTACAATGCTTGTAAAGAAAGAAATAGATACTATGTATAATGCAATTTATATTATATTCTCGACAAAGTCAATTCATGTCTTTGTACCGAACAATGTGACTTAAAAATAAAACGTAAAATATAATTCATGAATTTGTCTGTTATATTTTGGATGCACATTCCATGTTGATGAATTGTCTGTAGGATATATGAACTTAAGTACACTCCCGCACTATTTCCTTGATTTTTTTAGTGAGTGTCCCAATGAGGGACATTTTGGCGAGCCATTTACGACATATAGGACAATCACTCGCTCATTCAAGTGAGTGAAAGGCTTATGACGTGAATGGCCTACCATAGGAGAGCAGCCCTGGTAAGAGCTCGGAGAGAAATACAGAGGAGGGTCAGGGAAGAGAGGGAGAGAGAGAGAGAGAGAGAGAGAGAGGGGGGGGGGTTGTAGAGAAATAAAACGAAAGAAAAAATACCAGAGAGAGAGAGGTAGATTTAGATGTAATGAGTGATTGGGAAAAAAAATTACTTCATCACGAGAAACGAAGATTCATTAACAAAAAGAGACAGAAAAAATGAAAGTAAGATAGAAAGATTGTTCTTGTGGTGTGTAAGAGAGAGTGTTTGTGTGTTGTGGGGGGGGTTGTGAATGTGTCAAACCTTCCACTATCATTTCCTTAAAGCCCGCGTCACACAGTCCCGAAGTTGAGCAACGATGGACACTCGAAAATGGAAAATTTCAAATTTTGCTCATATCGCGTAAGCATCGGGCACCATCGGGCCATTTTAGCTTTGTTCAGAGTACACTCTTTGCAACTTTATAAAAAAACAAAACAAAACAAAAAAACAAAACAAAACCACATGGCCATTAGGGGAGTTTTTTCAGGCTTCGTGTGTCCTTTGCACCGGCATGAATCCGTAAAGAATGCTACTCAGCTGTGGGATATTACATAATATCACAAAGCGTCATCCTGCTAAAGTATAGAAAGTCGCAATCGTGTATTATCTTCTGTAGGCATCGGCTGACTTCGCACGAACCCAAATACAGTGTATATCATTATTCGTGTATCGTTAATCAACTTCGGTGTGACGCCAGCATGATAAGGTGATGGCCCAAAACAACTACCTCCGGACAAATCCCTTACTTTACATAATTACATGTTCAATAAGTTAGGCTTAGTGCATTAATCCGTATTATTCTAACCGTAACCTGTCCTTTCGCAATTTGGGTTAGCTGTCCTGGGAGTAATGGTCACCAGGGTGTTCTTATCCAGGTGGTAATTGTCATGGATGGTGTTTCAGCGAATCGTCCGTAAAGTTAATGACTTTAAGAACGGTTACAACATGTTCTTTGGTGATATGGAAGAGCTGATCACTGTAAAGTTATTCATAACAAATTACGAACGACTTGGTGAAACATAATCCTGGGGTCTTTTCCTTGTGGGCAGTTTTCCGGAATGCAGTTGTCCATGTACACATGACACGTTTTACACGTTGTCGTATAAAGAAATACGTACAATATATTCATTGACCGCTAATGAAATCTAGCACTGAACATCGGTTTTTTCGAAATTTCTCCAAATTTGTGCGAGTTCCTCGACGTCATCATGTCCGTGCATGACCATAAAACTTTTATCCTTCAAAGAACATGTATCGGTCGGTCCCATTGTGTAGAGGAAACCTTCGTTGTAGACTAGAGGTACCTGTAACTTCTTCATTAGGATACCAACGAAGACATCATCCCTGGAAGACACCATTGGTGTCCTAAGTGCTTCCTGTAGAACACGGATCACCAAGTCCATAGACAACACGTAGCCCACCAACGCAAAACTGTGGAAAGACCTTGCCACTGTAATCTTCAGATTCTACATTGGTATTTACTGTATTGGTTTTTATTTCGGTATTCCCTTCCCCCGTCACCAAGGTAAAGATCCTGAAGCCCTTTGCCATGATTGTTCATTGTCTGGAGGAGATAGACGTTTTCGAGATTGACGAAGACATCATCGTCACCCTTGAAGAAATAGTTAGCGTCGCTGCTATGATCCACTGTCCAAGTCAAACCGAACAAATGTTTTAAAGTGAGGTTCTTGAAAGTGTCATGAAAATTCCCCTCCAGGAGGGCATGAGTCTGTTCGTGCCCATGTTTCCCTTATAGTAACACGATCACGATCAAAACTACCATGAAAACATCCTGGTTGGCACACGCGTCTGTGTGGCCTTTAACTGATTTCAAGACTGTTTTGAAATACTTCGCATTGTAAGCTTTTCCCCTCGTAGATGACATCAAGATCAGGAATGTGGTAAAAGTTCCTTGGTGATACAGCGGTGAACCTTTCACTCAAGGGACACGCATCGTTTGGTTCTTACTGTGTCAGGGAGAAAGGATGGCTATGCTTGACCTTCCATCCATAGGGGAGACCGGGGATGGACGTTACAAAATTCACATTTTGGGCCAAATAATTCTAATGAAAGTACTCACACTCCATTTTGGGTCTGTAGTTAGCCTATAATGTTGGCTAAAACCTGAGGCACAAAAAACTTGAAAACATGTAAACACTAATTAACTACAGCTTAATTAATGAAGGCATTTTTTTGTAACAACCTACCCCGTATACGGGGTAAATTGTTACACCATACGGGGTAAATTATTACTGTATGTATATACGGGGTGATTTGTTACAATGTGTAAATCTCTTATACCATACTTTTGTTTCAACTTTCCAGTTTCTTGGTGTCGTTAACAGTAGATCAAGTAGAGCTCTAGAATAGACTAAAGTAATTATAGAAATATCAAACTACAAACACCAGAAAATTGAAACAAAATTACTTTACATGTGTAATGTAATTGGGGTAGGTTGTTACATCGCCATGGGTTAGGTTGTTGTAACAACCTACCCCATGGGTGATTTTACACATAAAATCAACTGTAGCAAAGCCATTAGGCAGAATTACAGGGCATGGTTCAGGGGTATATTAGAGACAGACATGTACTAAATTCACAATACCAGACTATCATCATGTGCCTTCAGTTGTAAGAACTATTACAAATTTTAATTTTTGTCAAAAATTCACTTGGAACTGTAAAAAATGTTTTTTGTTGATTTACTTTTTAATAAAACAACAGAGAAACCTCACGACCGGCAGTTTATCACAGCTATGTGTAGGCTGTATATAGATGCCAGTTAGCACGAACTCTCTTGTTCCAACTTAGCGCACTGAGAACTGTAACAACTGACCCGTGTAAATTCCATCCCCGGTCTCCCCTACTCCTCAGCACTGAATCCTAGAACGGCATCAGCGAAAGGCACCAGTTTTGGTGTTGACCAAGCGTACTTGTAGTTTTTTTTACCATATTTATTTGTAAACTGTATGAAATTGTCTTTACATCTAAACTAGGGCCCGTATTCTACTAGGGAGTTTAAAGTTGTACGACAATAAACAATAGGATCGAACAATAGCACTGTACAAGTAAGAACTCCCAGCACGAAAAAAACTTCCAAACTTGTACAACTTACGTACAGCTGGAAGTTTCTAGTGCATTGGAACGCACAAGATTAAACAGGAAATCCATTGAAATAATGACGCAACAATCTTTTGTTTGTAGCCGCTTTACAATTTTGCTATCTATTGACTACCGAGTGTTGTTGTATTGGTTTAAAGGCACTTGTCACGCAGTTTTAAATATCACGTCCTATTCATTACTGATTCAGTGGCCTGTGAACAATTAAAAAGCCTGAAAATTTTCAGCTGAAAAAGGACAATAGTTTTATTTCCCCCCCCCCAAAAAAAAAACACTATTTACTTTAATTGCCTGAATGAACTACTCGTACAGTAGTTTGAATCCAATTTGCATATCTTAGTTGTTGTTATGTCTGACAAACATGTTTCTTGTCTGACATAGCCACACACAAATATATGCGAAAAAGGAATTCGGGTAGGCCTATTTTTTGTCAAGTGCTATTAATAATTGTGTAGTCTTAGAGCAAAATATGAGCTTACATTTTCAGTTGAAAGGACAATGGTGTGTTTCTCCTCTGAAGTAATTATGGCCTTAAGTGTGGTATCTGACATCGCGGAGACGTTTCTGCGACTCGAACACTCGCAGACATCCCCGATAATTTTTTTTCTTTTTCAGAAATGTCTCTGGGGAAAACTTGGAAAATTCCTCCGACTAGTATCAAAACCGTATCAAACCCGTCCCAATCAAGTCTCAAATCCGTCTCATGACAAGTACCTTTAGAGTGTTTTCAATGTCCAGGTTCAAATTTATACGCCAACATGAATCATGATACAAAACGCAATTACAAAACGCTGATATAAAGATGAACAAATCGTGTTCATTGTTCCCCATCCCCGGTCGTAAAAGTAAACTTTTAAACGCCGAAAAAGATGCGTTCTGAAACGCAATCAGCTTCCAGTACAAGTAAAAAAAGGAGAAGATGTTTGTTTTTTGAGAGCGGGGAATTTAAAGACGATGGAAATATAATCAGCTTTAAATTTTTTGACACTGAACGGTGCACCGCTGATCGCGTTTGTGTTTGTGTTTTGTAATTGCGTTTTGGATCATGATTCATGTTGACGTATAAATTTGAAACTGGACATTGAACACACCCTTAGACGCACGCTTCACTGACGCTTCATATAGAGAGAAGCGTGCAAACCAGCGTTGCATTCTCGTTTCAAAATCCGCACTATTTTGGTGCGACAACTTTTGTTTTTATTAATACACCTCAATAGCTATTTTCTTGTGAATGTGAGACACAGGCTGGCTGGGAGAGTATACTTCATAAATAGAGACAAGTCAAAACATTTGATCAGGTGGATACGTTTTTTTTTTTTTTGTTAGAGGGCATGCTTGTCAGGAAAGAGCATGCACAATGCTTAAAATTGACAAAAAAGTAGCACTTCACGAGTGGATGTGCCAATGAGTGTTATCATGTAAGAAAACACTATTCTGTCCAGACTGCTGGACTATCAGCTGGAGTCTGGAGGTAAATAACGTCACCTTCTGAAATCAATGTTCTCCTGATAGACGTTGACAAAACTGAAGCATACGAGAGGTTTTTTTTAAAAATCCATTTTAACTATCTGTTGTGAATATGTGGACATACACATTTTTTAAAATATATTTTATTGTTTTTGTTTTTGTTTTGTTTCTTTTACATAAATTGTATGTTTCTTCAGCTAAATGACAAACCTCGGCAAAGAAATTATTAGAATACATGTGTTTTATTGCAGATAGTTTCATTGAAGTTCATTGGCTTCGTTAAATAAAAATAAATTTGTCCTCATTTTTATTCTAGCTCTTTTAACATTAATGTGGCAGGTACAATGTCATGATAGTAATTGCTCCTAAAATCACCGGTGCTAAAATGAAGATGCACGGTCTGGAATTGCATAGGGTAATATCATTATGACCCATTTAAGAAAGGCAAAACTTAATGTAGATTTATTACTGTAACCTCCTGTTATAACGAGGTGCTCGGGACTCGGGACTGTATCAGTATCAAATTTGACATTTGGTTTTCGGTATGAATTTTGAACAAGACAAAACCATCAATAGTTGTCCTTACAAAATTGAATATAATGTAGCCCTCGAACCCTCCCCTTTTAATAAGAGATCAGTTTGGAGACTCTTCACAACATGAAAGTTAAAAGCATAAATCTGTCTACTCTTCACAACATGAAAGTTAAAAGCATATATCTGTCTTACTTGGAAAGGACGGTATATTGTTAGATGAAAGATCATTGTGGGAGAGTGTGCTTGTTTGTGGAGAAGACAGAGATAGAGAGAGGTTGAGAGAGATAGAGAGAGACAGAGAGAGAGAGAGAGAGAAAAGAGAGAGAACGTTTATGATATATATATATATATATATATATATATATATTTTTTTTTTTTTTTTTTGCGGGGGGGGGTTGGTTTTGTTTTGTTTTTGTTTGTTTGTTTGTTTGTTTGTTTTTGGTTTGTTTTGTTTTGTTTTTTTTAACTGCAATTATAAAAAACTAAATTTTTTTGGGGTACGATGGGGGTTTATTTCACTCAGATATTTCTATAGAATTTAGTTAAAATGGGGACAAAGAGTAACACCCATGCACGAACGAACATTATGAACGGGGTCTCCCAGCAGTCCTCGTCCCACGAGTCCTACGTCCACGAGACCTCGGTCGCCAAGTCCTACGTCCCACGAGGCCGAATATTTTCCCACGAGTCCTACGTCCCACGAGCGAGTATTTTTCCCACGAGTCCTCGGTCCACGAGTCTCGGCCCACGAGTCCTACGTCCCACGAGTCCTACGTCCCACGAGACTACGTCCCACGAGTCCTACGTCCCACGAGGCCGAGTATTTTCCCACGAGTCCTACGTCCCACGAGTCCTCGGTCCCACGGGCCTCGGTCCACGAGGCGATTTTCTCATATCGTATTTTCTTTTATCAGAATGTTTTTCAACATCAATGAAAACATTTTGTAAGCTGAATTATACAACATAAATTAATTTAGTTGTGGTTAAATACCATAGGACTAGCATGGCGAATAATGGGGCATCTATTTCGCGGAGGCGGGTTTGAGACTGATTTGGGACTATGTCTAAAGACGTCCTTATCCTTGTCAGTAGTGACGGGTCCAGGATTACAGGAGGGGGGGGGCACCAAAATTTTCGGTTTAAAATGTACGGTCAATGAGTGGTTTTCAAATTATAAGGGGCGCGTCCCCCCCCCTTGCCACCCCCCCCCAGATCCGCCTCTGCGTCGCAGAGACGTTGCCGCGACAATAAAATAAAAATATAATAATAAAAAAAAAAAAATTATAGGAGGCTTCTCCGCGACGGAAAAAGAGTATCGCAGACGTCTCCGCGACAAGTTTCAAAACCGTCTCACAACTCGTCTAACAAGTCTAAAGTAAGTCCCAATTCCGTCTCAAATCCATCTCCGCGAAATTAGCTTCCACCATTAGTTGCGGATATAATTTTAATGAATGTAGTTTTTTGGTTTTACATGAAAAATTAAGATTTACATCCTTGAGAAATCCTAATTACATATTTATCAAATGATTTACATTTAAATCTATCTCGAATTTGAGAGATCATAATTCATGAATCCGAACTAGGGGGTAGACCACGGGGGGGGGGGGTGCATTCCTCAATTAAAAAGATGGGGATGGCATGTCACAATCACAGGGGCACTGCGGAGCGTTTTTTTAAAGTGGAGGGGTGAGCCGAAAAAGTGGGGCGGGGGGGGGGCCTGACAGGCTAAAAATCACAAATGTATGGTCATTTTTTTTGTGTTTTTGTACACGTTGGCTGAAAAAGTGGGGGGGGGGGGGGGGGCTGCAGCCCCCGCCCCCCCCCCGGCTCAGCGCGCCCCTGCAATCACCCCCTCCCGAATTTACGCGGCGGTGATATGTATTTTTTAACAGCTGAAATGGGCTTTCCACACTCGTGTTTCTTCGATCATGTCACGGAACTCTAACAAATTTTCGCTCGCGCTTATTATTGTTTATTATTTTTATTTATTATTTTACTATTTTCATATTAAAATACAGATTAATTATTTACATTACCCTATTATATCTTTAAGCAACATAGAGTTTCACTTTTGGGCAGTCATTCCAAACAAAAAGCAAATAGTCGGGATAAATGCTTTACGCCAACTTCTTTATTCATTTCATGTCAAATTTTCGACGGACCTGCGTTTCATCAGGAATATAATTTTGTAAATTATACTCCTGCGAAGACGGAGGTCCTTAAAATGGAGAAGAAATGATAAAATAACTTGGCGTAAATGCATAGTCTTCCATTATTTGCTTTTTATTATATTTTAATGTATGTTTAAGCCTATACTTATTTTAGTATTCCAGTGAAATTATTATTAATCTTTTTCTTCAAAACGCTCCATTTCTATATCGTCTATTTATCCTACATTTTATTTTAATTGTATTTATACTTATAATTGCCAAAAAATTGCAGAGTAAACACAAATTTTTACATAAAATAAATTAGCTTAATTACTTTTTACTAAGGGTGTATACAGTTCTCGCTATAACAGTAGCGGACGCAGACCAGAGTCACACATGAATTACCAGGCCACTGCGTAAACATAATGAGTCGCTTTTGTACCCAGACAATTGGGCCACCGAAATGAGTTCAATTCGATTTTCTTGGATTTGCGCCCGACTATATTCTGCAGAAGTAACTCTGCCCTGCCCTCCCCATCCCATTCCCTTCGGGTCCCACGTGTTGTTTTGTTAACCTTCGTTAATAATTGAGCATTTATCATGATTCTTATATTGCAAGATTCTGTTCATTTAGCCTAAAAACTTTCTGCTCGCATGGTATTTAGATTTGTGGAGACGAAATCGGGCTCAGGCTCCCAAATTGGTTGTTTTTTGTTTTTGTTTTTGTTTTGTTTTGTTTTGTTTTGTGAGTTTTTTTTAGCTTGCGGGTCTTGCTCGCTTAAAATTAAATAGGCCTTAAAGGATTAAAGGAAATAAAAATTTGGCACATACCCTAGGCCTACTGGTACGGCATGTTTGTTAAATTCATTCGTAATCAATGCAGTATTTTATTTTTTTTATTATGCAAGATTTGGTTCATTTAACCTCAAACATTTCCGCTCGCGCTTCGCGCTCGCTTTGTATATTTGCTGAGGAAATTCGGCACAACCCCTCAAATCTGCCCCAAAAATCAATTAAAAGACTTTGAAAAAATGCCAGAGATGTTTGATTTTTGGGGGGTAATTCCCTGGAGACCCAGCCAGAAGATGTCACGGCGACATCTGCAAGCCTAAAGAGACTGGAGTCGCGAACTAGTTGCGACCGATTTTTTGTATAGTAGTAGACAAAAGAGTATCGGCGATGTCAGGTTGCTGGCAGCTAGCAACTGGAAAGACTTTTAAATCAATATCCCCGCACCTCTCCGAATACTCAGGAGACATCTCCACGACTCTCGAGACTCAAATCGCGAACTAGTCTAGACTCGTTGCCATAAGATATGGCATTGCTCCTTGAAAACAAAGGTATGAACATCACAGTTGTTAAACAGAAATAAAAGTGAAGCACAAAATAATGTATGGCACTTTTCTAATGTATTCCTTTTCATCAAACTTGGAATGGACCAAAAATTACTACTCTTAGCCTATATTGATTTGTATTATGAAAATAATATTTAAATAATATTAAAAAAAAGAAAGAAATAATATACAAAATAGTCAAAGAAATTACTGAAGGGTCTTATAATTTCAAACGATATCTTGAAGTTAATTATTTTCAACATTTTCAGCAAATTCCAGACATAGTAGAGTCATTGTAGTTTTAAAAAAAGTACATTAAATACATATGCCAATATGGGCACTTTGGTGATGACGTCAACATTTGAATATTGCAGACAGCGGGGTTGGTGATAATTGTTTTCTTCACAACAAAATTTAGAGCAGTAGTTATTGATTCATGTAAACAAAGATTAGACTGTGTGTCATTTTGTGATTTTATTCAAATTAGGCAAATGAGCTTAAGGGGCCCATATTACCTGCGTGTACCCTACTGAAACATTTTGGTTACATGTGGTTACATGTGGGGGTGGCGGTGGTATACCCATTCTAGGGCACTTTTTCATTGTTTTTTTTTGTTATTAAGGGGCGGCCCCCTTTCCCCTGGATCTATGACTGTCTGACACCAAAACACAACAAACTCTAATATGTTCAAGAAAAAAATGTCAATAAAACATTTCATGCGGGATGGAAAAAAGGCCTACCCAACCATTTTATTTATTTATTTATTTTTTTGTCGTCAGGAGGGGGGGGGCTTTCTATTTTTACGAGGGCGGGCACCTTCGAGCCCCTCCCGTATCTATGTATGTAAACTCATCATTTGTTTTAAAACTGCAACATTGCAGTGACGCCTTGCGTATTAACACATCCCAATTTTGTTA
>CALNVZ010002974.1:3543633-3555195 GCA_940671915.1 Paracentrotus lividus
CTTGGCGTCGGGGGGGTAGGGTTGAAAAACTTATCCATTCATAAAATTCAGAAAACTCACTCATCCTTGTTTAGATTTAAAGCCTTTAATTTTTTTTCTAATAACATATTATCATTATGGACTAAGTACTTCTCCACTGAAAATAAATGTAAAATGATTTATCAACATGCGCTCAATTTTTTTTTTTGTTTTTTTGTCATCTTTGGTTGACATTCGGTTTCTGTCCAGGCTCGATCGCCCTCTACGTATAACCTCAGAAAATGGTGCAAGAGTCAGTTTGAAAAAAAGTCAATCCACAGCCCAAATTAGGATACTCCATTTCAAAACTTTGTATTATTATGGAAGAGTACCTATCAAAGTTTGTGGCAGAAGTATCGTAGTCCACCCAGCTTAGGCAAAGATTTTTGAGGGGGAAAGGATTCGGCAGCTCCGCACTCTTTAGTATAAGGACACAGATACTATTCCCAAATTCGCGTAGCAGCGATGGGGTACTTGTATGGGCGAGTTTGATTTATTTTTGAATTGGGCAGGGATGCAAAGTGGGGGGGGGTTAAGAAAACCACTATGACAGGTGTGTTTCTGAGTTATGGTTGAATATAGTATTATGACCAAAAAGGGCGTTAAATCTGAAACAAGGTGGTGAGTTTTGATTTTTATTATTCAAACACCCCCCCCCTCGAGCGGCCCCAAGATTATATAGAAATGGGAGCTGTTTAGGAATACGCAATGTGTCACTGCATGTGCATTTTAAAACAAATGAGAATTTACCTACATGATAACGGGAGTCTTGAAGGTGCCCGCCCATCGTCAAATAGAATTCAGTTACGGACACAAATGAATGTTCAGACGACACGCAGGACCCTGCTGGAAGGACACACTCTATTCACAAGTGAAACCACGTGTATATCACCTGTTTTAACATTTGATCTCTAGCTCTCCACAATGTTAAATTGGGGCTTTTTCACATTGGTCACACTTGTGAAACACACTGTGGTTCATCATGTGATACCGGGGTAATTCACACTTGTGCTCACACTGTGAAACACGCTAATTACATGTGATATACCGGGAATTCACACTGTTTCCACACTGGTGAACACCTAATCACCAGTGTGGATAACCAGAGAATCACATCTGTGAAACCACATATGGAACAAACGCGACCAACTGAAATGCTCCAATTTAACTTGTGAAGTTCACATTGTGTAAACTTCCACACTGTGAAACGCCAACTGGTAACACCACACTGTGAAACCTATCAACAATTGAACCATTCACACTGTAAACTCCAATCACATGTTGGAAACGCCTAATTATACTCGTCCACATAGTGAAATATACCAACACATGAAATATCTAACATCACTCAAGTAAAATGCATTTTGAATCTTTGCTATGCTCATGAGTCATCAGTTTCTTCTTCCACTCTTGGTAGGCCAGAGCACGTGATGAAATTTCAATCACTAAAAGTTCCCATAGTTATTTATTTTGATAAAACATTTGTGTCATGGTTAATTTTGTTAAATTCTTTTTTGATAAATTGCCGCTTTTTTCTTATGTGCACTTTAGATTCTGATGTTTTCAATTTTGTTTTAAAAATTTTTATTTTACTACTGTTTTAGAAAAGAGCGCATGATTTAAAATTTATAATATACAAAAATCATTATTAATCCTTTATGCTCGATTACAATAATGAAACAATTATACAGGTTGAGCGGTAAATTCACAGGTGTGACCGCACACCACAATGTGAAATTATGTGGAAACCTAGTCAAATGTGAAATCATCGACACCGCTGTTAATTCGGCATTTTAAGTAGTCGCTATGTTTACACATGCGACACTGTGTTCTTTCCAGAGGCAGTTCTGACTAACAAAGGAAAAAAAAAAGAAAAATAGAAGAAAAAAAAAATCTAGGGTTTACGTTAATATTCGTTTTTCAAAGGGAGTGAGGTACATCTATCAATTACTCGTGCTCATAATCACTATATGTGATCTTTGATCCTTTGAGGTACCTTTATCATCCTGTTCGACGTCACGGTATTTGATTCTTTTGAAGTGACTAGTGTCTTTTGCAGTTGGTACACTGCACGTATAACTGGCCACAATTATGGCGTATCTCCTTCAAAGTCAACGTCTTGTCCGCCATAAACAAACATTTGAAGACAAGTGAGTACAAAATGAGTTCTTATAACTCTTAGATCTAAAGTAAGTCTCAATACCCACTGAATTCATATCTTCATGACTCACTTGTATGAGGTCAAGACATATGCCTAATTTTATTCTTGACGATCAATGGTGGCTCACTTCATAACTCAAGTGTTCGTTATACACGCTTTCTGCCAAAAAAAAATCCCTATTGGCGCTAAAATAAATTCTAACGTTAAAGTATAATATTTTTAATTTTTTTCCCAGACCAAACTTGGAATGGGCCAAAATGACAACTATTCACAAAAGCGCCTGGTTTCAAACAAGAAGCATTTGAATTTTCAAAAATTCGCGAATGCAGTTTAATATATCTGTATTAGTATAAAGCTTATGTTTGTTCTTTTTCTAAATAGGTTTTAAAAATAGAATTTTTTGGCGCCCAATATCAGGCAACCCGTGCTAATTTTAATGGGTCTGAATGCTGAAAAGCTGACTTCAAATGAGTCATTTTAAGATCTCACTAAGTGAGAAACATCTTAGTGAATCTTTAATAATTGAGTCTTAAGACTCACTTTAGTTTGCGGTGAGCAGTAAAGAAGTTAGAGTTGCCGCTATATCCTTCTGTTTATCGATGTCATTTCAACATCTTATCATATTTTTGATCATTGATAATATAAGAATTTTTCAATAATATAAAAAATAAAAAAAAATCAAATGCCCTTTCCGCAAACCGATGGGTGGATTCTGTGGGAGACACACTATCCGGCTCGAGTTGCACTTGTCTTTTGGCCATGAACACCTAATCATTATTAGATGATAGAACTCAAAATTCTTGCCTTGGATATGAACTGCAGTATTAACTTTAGTGAATATGGGCGGGCCCTCTGGAAAGAACACATCATTCACATGTGAAACAGGTGATCACTTGTTTCGCAACATTGTGAGGTCTGCTCCACATGTTAAATTGGGGCGTTTCACATTGTGTCACACTTGACCAACTGTGTCACAGTGTGGATAATCGGAATTCACACTTTGCACAATGATGAACCCGCTGATCACGGTGATACGGAATTCACACTTGTCCACACTGTGAACTATAGCCTACTGTTCACAATTGAATTATGTAGTAAGTAGTCACACGTGAACTGGTTTCTACGTGTGAATTTTTTCAATGTTGCACACTGTGAAATCAAGTTCACAATGTGGCTGATATCATCACACTGTGATTCAATTTTCACATGTGTGGTCCACACTTTGAAATCATTGGAAGTTTTCACACTGTGTACACAGTTGAACTATTTTAACACTGTGGTTCCAGGTGGGTGGTTCTTTCCTAGGGATTGCCTGCACACAGTTAATCTTGTTATTATCTACTACTGCTCTATTTATTGAGAAAACATTATCACCAACCCCCCGTTCTGCAATATCAAATCTTACATCATCACCAAATGCCTATTGGCATATGATTTAGTACTTTTAAAACGACAATGACTACTAGTCTGATTTGCTGAATGTTAAAATAATTATTAATATCGTTGAATTATAGACCTTCAGTAATTTTTACTTTTGTATAATTTTTTTTAAATCATTCAAATATATTTTCAAAATACAAATCAAGATAGCTGAAGATAGTAATTTTCATTCCAAGTTGTGAAAGAACATTAGAAATCTCAGACATATTTGTGGCTTCACTTTATCTTCTGTAAACGTGTGATTGCTACTTTTGTTTTCAGAGCAGCCATCATTGGCAACGAGTCTGATAGTCCATTGAGTCTTCGAGAGCTGGAGAGTTTTTGTTGTCTCCTGATTCAGAGGCGGATATTTTTAAAAGTCTTCGTGCTACTGCAAGCAAAACATGCATCCCATACTGCTAGACTAACACAAACCGGTCGGCAACAGTTCCGACATCCATGTTCTCTGTAGGCTTGAGATGTCGCCGACACTTCTGTGTCTCCAGGATGCCCCCCCCCAATCAGAACATCTCTGCTATTTTTTCAAAGTCTTTAATTGTTTTGGAAATTGAGGAGTTTGTGCCGAATCCAGCAATTAACAACAGCGAGCCGAAGCACAGCGGTCTATGTTGAAGGTTAAATGAACAAATCTGCAATAAAAAAAAAAACTGCATGATACCATATGAAAATGCCGACATGGCCTAGGGATGTGCCAAATTAATTTCCTTTTCCTATAAGACCTTATTTAATTCTAGCGAAGCAGAGCAAGCTAAAATAAAAAAACCAAAACACAAAAACACCAAACAAACAAAACAAACAAACCAAAAACAAAAAACAAAAACAAAAAAAACACCATGGCCTCCCGATTTCGTCTCCACAATCTGAAGAATACCATGCGAGCAGAAAGTTTTTAGGCAATTGACAGGAAATCTTGCAATATAAGATCATATAAATGCGCAATTATACGAGTTAACAAAACAACATGGACCCGAAGAATGGAGGGGGAGGAGGGTTATTCTGCAGATCATAGTCAGGCGCAATCCAAGAAAATCGAATTGAATCATTTCGTTCCCAATTGCTGGACAAAAACGGCCTAATTATGTTACTCATGGGCCCGGTAAGATCATTGTCTGATCTGCTCCGCTATCTGATATTATGCGAAACTGGAATACACCTTCTAGAGATAAAAGGAATTTAGCTAAATTACATTTATGTAAAGATTGTGTACTCTGCATTTTTGCAATTATAAGTATATAATACAATTAAATATAAAATGTGTAAAGCTTAAGAACTATGAGCTGTTGAAGAAAAAGAATCTATAATAAGTTCACTGGAATAAACTAAAATATAGCTTAAACATCATTAAAATAAAATAAAAGCAAAAATGAACATAGTATTTACGCGAAGTTTTTTATCATCTCTCCATGTCAAGACCTCCGTCTTCGCAGAGATAATTTACAAAATTTATTCTTTGAATGAAGACCAGTCCGTCGAAAAATTATGACATGAAATATAAACAGAATTGCGTAAGACATTATCCGAATCTATTGCTTTGTTTGATGATGCCCAAAATGTGAAAATCATGTTGCCTAAATATAAATGATATAAAATTATTAATCTGATTTTTAATAATGAAATAATAACATAATATAAGTAAAAATAATAACAATAGCGCGAGCGAAAATTGTTAGAGTCCTGACATGACAAGAACCGAGAGGTGGAAAGCCATTTCAGCTTTAAAAATACATTCACCGGTAAATTCGGGAGGGGTTGATTGTACCATGCCATCCCCCATCTATTTTATTGAGATCGCACCCCCCCCCCCGGTGTCTACCCCCTGTTCGGTTCATGAAATTTACCAAATCAGAGGGCGCCCCCCCTCCCCGACTTTTTTTCATGCCAACAGTGACAAAAAACGCACATACCCATCACAATTTGTGATTTAGCCTGTTCATCGCCCCCCACTTCGCTCAGCCCTCCATCTTTCAAAACGCTCCGCGGCCCCGATGTTACATGCCATCCCCCATTCTTTTTAATAGGAAGCACCCCCCCCGGGGTCTACGCCCCTGTGGATCTCTGCAATTATGATCTCTTCAAATTCTAGATAATTAAATATAAATCATTTTACTAAATAGTTACATTAGGATTTCTCAAGATGTAAATCTTAATGTCATTAAAACCAAAAACCTACATTCATAAAAATATATCCGCAAATCTAATGTGTAAGTAATGCGCGGAGATGGATCTGAGCGGACTTGGACACATTTTAGACTTGATAGTACGAAGTTGTGAGACGTTTAACTTGTTCGCGAAGACGTCTTCCGACTACTCTTTTCATTCCGTCGCGGAGAAGCCTCCTATAATTTTTATTTTTGTATTTTTTTTTTTTTAGTGTCGTTGAGCCTGCGCCAGGCGAGCGGGGTGGCCCCTGGATTGGGGGGAACGCCGGCCCCTATAATTTGAAAACCATCATACCTACATTCTGAAACCGAAATTTTGAGCCCCCCCCCCCTGATAATCCTGACCCGTCACTACTGAAAGGATTAGGACTCTAAGACATAGTCCCAAACAACTCAAAACCTGCCTCCGCGAAAATGAGATGCCACCATTATTCGCCATGCTAGGCCAGGTTATTAACCAAAAACTAAATTAATCTCATGTTGTATAATTCAGCTTACAAAATGTTTCATTATGTTGAAAACTTCTGATAAAGAAAATACATAGAGAACGTAAAATAAATAATACTTAGGCCTCGTGGACCGAGTACGTCGTGAGACGTAGGACTTCGTGGGAAATACTCGCCCGGACGTAGACTGTCGACGAGGACGTGGCCAGGACCTGACGGACTCGTGAAGCTCGTCCTCGTACTTAGGACTCGTGGACGTAGGTCCGGGACGTAACTTGGGAAAATTCGCCTCGTGAGTATGAGTGACAGGTCTCGTGGACGTAGACTCGTGACGAGGACTCGGACCCTCCGTTTTCCTTCTTTTCTCTCTTTTTCTATCTTTAGGTAAGACGTTATCTATCTTCCCGTACACTAAACTACGATCGATAATGTACGATGACTTTTTTCTCGATCCTCACCATTGATACTTCAATTGATTCTATACTAAATCCTAACTATGGCTATTTATCGAGAAGATGTGCTATTTTGCTTTTTTGTTTTTTTTTTTTTCTTCTTTACGCTTTAAAATACCGTTCAGGTTTAATCTATAAAAAACGCCCGCTCCCTCAACTATGACATTTTAAGCAGGCAAACTTATCTTATGAGTGGAAAAACTGAAATAAACAACAGACTATTCTGGAGGGGGCCGTCGGTGTCCTGCCAATTATACATTAATTAGTGCCCCAAATTGAGCAAAAACTAAGAAAGTAAAAGAAATTAAAAGGACTTTATACGGATGGATCTACGGCTTGTATGACGCCAATTCGAAAAGTGATGCATCAATCCCCACACCCTCACGAGCCCCACTTAAAATTACCTTGACTATCGAGGAACTTCATAAATTTTTGTCTTGCCCCTCCCCTATGAGGAATTGATACAACACATGTGAGTGACCAATGGAGAACACCGTGAGTGGACCAATTGGATGTATCAATGGTGAGTAACATTGATGTAGCCAACCGGTGAGTGACCAGTTGGATGTCAAAATGTGAGGGACAATTGATGTAGACCATTGTGACAATTGAGTAGACCACCGGTGAGTGGACCAATGATTGACACCGTGTATGGACACATGGGTGAGACCAATCGGTGAGGGACAATGATGCAGACCAACCGTGGGACCATTATTGTATGACAGACTGGTGAGTGGAAACTGATGTAACCAATGTGAGAAAATTGGATGTGACAGTTGGGGACCTAGGTGTAGAGCAAGATGGTAGTACATTAGGGTTAGACTCGAATGGAGTAGAGTATTGGCATGGCAAGTTGTAGACCGAAAGGTTTACCTGTTGTTTTAATCTGCACATTAATAAGCATGTCCGAATTTCTGAAATGCATTTTTATCAATTTTACAAATCTTTCATGCTCATTGCATAAATTACATTACATTGCCCTCCAAAAATGGTACTAACCTGTATTTCAGCCTGTTTTGATATTTTTGAGTCATTTATGTCATTTTAGTAAATGACGTTTCAGTACAAAAATACATATGCAACAATTACTTACATGACCACTCAAAATCTCCTTGGATTTAGAAACTACTCAAAAAATTGTAAAAAAATGCAAAACGATTTTGCACTTATTAATTATATTGAAGAAAGATCTTGGCTAACATGGTCGATCAATGAAAATTTTCAGAGTTGAATAACTGTACTCTCGTTTGTATTTTGAACAACCTGTTTTATTATGGCAATTAAAAGTCTATTTTTAGAAATTATGTCAAACTTTGTTTAAAAAATGCTATAAGCCTTCTTTTTGTTAAAAGTTGGGTATATCTCAACAAATTGATTAAAAAGTCGACTTCTCCTGATTTCTTATGTAGCTTTGTTTAATTACTTTATGTTTCGATTATTTTTATTTAGATTTCGCATCGTTTGGCTCTTTTATGTTTATAACAATATCCCTGATCCGAGTCAAGATATTAAAGTAGCTTAGCATTCTAATGCAATCGAGTGTTGTAGCAATTAGGTGATCGTATCAAATGGCAATAATTTGGAAGTTTTCTTCATATTTTAACTTTTAATTACACTCAAAAGATGTTTCTTTACTATAACTTTTTATAAAGACTAATTATGCTTTCTAATGGGGAGTCTCACCATTTAGACAACTATAAAACATCCATGACTTTCTGCACAACCCTGCACCCAATATGCCTTGGCTTTTCCTTAAACGTAGTGCAACGTTACGGCGCGGTCCAGAATTTCCAAGGGGGGCCCAACTTTTGAAAATAAAATCTGCGAGCTGGACTATCAAACGAGCGCGAAGCGCGAGTTAACATTCCCCGAATTATAGCTATACGACCTAAAACGAGGAATTAAAAACAATTTTGATTTTATCTATGAAAAACAACATAATTATATACAGCACACACAAAAAACACAACAAACCAACAACAACAAAATCGTTATTTTAAACAAATTTTCGGTTGAATGTTCTAAATTGCACCATGAGATAAACTTTGACGTAAAAAAGTGATATTGGATATACCTTACTAAATTGTATCTCGAGCCCAAAGCAGCGCAAATTTTGAGCTAAAAATGGTTGTTGTGCATTATGATTTAGTATCCGCGAGCTCGAAGCTTAGCGATTTCGGGTTTTAAAAAAATTGACATTAATATAAAGGCACTTCTACTGGTATTATTTTTTTTATGTGTCATTATAACCGAATTAAATCCGCGATTGCGAAGGCGCGAGCTAAAATTAGGTAAATTTGTATTTGCGCATTAGATTTAAGTATCAGACATGTCATGCACCGAAAGCGCGAGCCAAATTTTGGTTTAAAGATATATGGAATAGAAGGGCATTCTGTATTAAAAATCTAGTTAATTGTGCTTATGACCTATTAGACTGCGAGTGCTGTAATGTGAGTAATGGTATATATATTATTACCCACTATTGGATATCTGCGAGCAGGCGAGTCGAAAATTTGGGTTAAGTATCCGCACGCAAGCCGACCGAAAATTTTGTTTTTAAATATATGGAACAATTAAGGCACTTTCTGTATTAAATTCGTTATATTGTGTTATAGACTCACTAGCTGCACCCGGCCTACGCGCGCAGCTAGCAGGCCCCCCTACAGTTACAAAAATTTGAAATTGTAATTGCTCAGCGCAAAATGCTATAGAATTTTACTTACACTTGCCACCCCCTTTTGTATTTATTATATTATTTTTTATTATATTATTATTATTGCGAAGCCTCATTTTTCAGGGATTTATCTGTAACATCGAAAAACTTTGTCGGAAAAAAAAGACGCTTATTTTTTAAAGCAGTATTGATTTCTTTTTTTTTAGGGATCGCTGTAAAACCGATCTTGGTGTGCTGTAGAAAAAAGTGTACATTTTTTTCATGCATACTTGCGTAACTTAAATGTGCCCCGCCACACAATTCTACCCCTCAAATGCTTGCAATTCAAACTTGGCCTCAATCTTTTACTTTGATGTTATTTGATGGTTTATACAATTGATACCTTGAAATTGATTTATTCCTTCGTCCATTAGACCCCATTTGTTATGGTATGTTATGCTTGAATGCAGTACTCGCAAACTCGAATGAAAATCAGAAAAGGAAAGTTGCCAAATGAATGGCTATTGCTTACACGATTCCCCCTAACTGGTATAATAGTTTGTGTTTCTTTGTGTTTGTTTGTTTTGTGCGTTAGGCTCTCAATACAGTTGATACTCTTGTGAGGTCAAATAACTGTTTCAGTATTTAAAGGTAGATGGTTGTTTAATGTTGAAAAGAACTTTTTTAATACCAGCGAGGGTTTGCGATTACTGTGTATTGGTTACATAACCAGTTATGCATTTCCAGCATAACAATTCGCACTCCTCTTTTTCATCATTCCAAACAAACAACAGGCAGTATCAAAACAGACTTTTTTTTGTCCATTAGCAACATCGTACTATGTCTTACGTATCTCAACATTTAGCCCGCCTCCTAGCTTTATCAACCGATAACTCATGAGAAAAGAGCACTGCCAAGCCAAAAGCTTGGTGCAAGCACATTTCTTATTCCAAGACAATAGTGAAACATTTGAGAATAAATACATGCCCATAATATATCAGATAGATACTCTGCCTTCAACAATAGCATTCATTTGCAACTTTCCACTTCTGCTTTGTTGTTCGGATATACTGTGCAATCGCATTGCACACCCTTTACATGTGTATCAGTGTAAGAGGAAAATAACTTTCCATGTATAACATTAATGAATTAGCCATTAACAAAAAGATACGCAGATAAAATTGAGATTGCAAGACATTTTGAGGGGTTTTAATTTACCACTCTTTCCTGCCAAATATTATTCTTTCCTTATTTTTTTCCTTAATTATAATAAAGGAGATTTTTTGGGCTTTAGGCAAAATTTTCGAAGACTCAGTTTCACGGAATCGATACGTACACGAAAAATTCTTTGCGCAAAATCGGCTGCCTGGCGTAACCGTAAAATGTTTGCCCCCACTAAATCAATAATTCTGCAGTCTTTTGCTGCTCGATTATTTTTTATGTTAGTAAAGGGGAAAATGGGGGGGGGGAATTCTCTATCTTATGTGTTTCCTGTACACTTGGCTTACCGTAGAGTCGCCCCCCCCTCCACAATTCGTCTGCCGAGCCAAATTGAGCGTATCATATGAAAAAAAAAATCAAATAACTTGATGAAAATCAAACAATACGCCAAAATCTTCAAGACGGTTTTCAATGTGACAAGTAATTTTTCTTGCTTACATTGGCTGACATGATAAGTACTTTTTCCTTGGTACACCATATGCCTAATTCAAGACTGGATTTCATTGTGTAAGAATTTTCGCGTGTACAATTGTCGAACCGATAAAGAATTTTTCCGATGTCACCATAGACCCTCACGCTAACTCAAGACTGGACTTCAGTGTAATATTTTTTCTGCGTACACGGTGGCTAACCGTAAAGAATTGTTCTCTACTCGTACCAAACTCTACTTACGCCAAGCAAGCCGGGAAAAAATCTTAAGCTGATGTAAAAGAAAAGTTTTAACTATTTCTTCTTGCATGAAATTAAAAGGGGTGGGAGTGGGACAGCATTTACCGTTATTTTTCCCCCATACAAAATACCACAGGATTTTCCTATGGTTTTTTGGCACAAATACCACACAAAATACCATACAGAAGTACCATACAGCCAAAATACCAAATGATTTCCTATGGTTTTTTGGCACAAATACCACACAAATTATCATACAGCAGTACCATACAGCCAAAATACCATAGGATTTCCTATGTTTTTTTGGCACAAATACCATACAGCCAAAATACCATAGGATTTC
>CALNVZ010002974.1:3559942-3584754 GCA_940671915.1 Paracentrotus lividus
TCAATACCATTAACATGTGGTATTTGTACAAAAAACCATGCACTAATACCATACATATGGTATTTTGTGCCAAAAAACCATTACAGCAATACCATACATTATGGATTTCGCACAAAAAACATTACAGCAATACCATACATACCAAAACATACCATGTAATTTTGTGCCAAAAAAAAAACATACAGCAATACCATACATATGGTATTTGTTTTTTTTGCCAGAAAACCATACAGCAATTACCATACAATGGTATTTTGTGCAAAAAAAACCATACAGCAAAACCAAACATTATGGTATTGTTGCCAAAAAAACCATTACAGAAATACCATAACATATGCGATATTTTGCTGCCAAAAACCATACCAAGCAAAACAATACATATGGCTATTTGTGCCAAAAAAACATACCAGAGAAATACCATACATATTGGTATTTGTGCCAAAAAACCCCATACAGAAATACCATACATATGGTTATTTGTGCCAAAAAAAAAACATACAGCAAAACCATACACTATGGTATTGTCCAAAAAAACCATAACAGAAATACCATACATATGGTATTGCTGCCAAAAACCATACAGCAATACCATACATATGGTTATTTGTGGCCAAAAAAACCATTACAGCTAATTACCATACATATGGTTATTTGTGTGCCAAAAAACCATAACAGCAATACCATACATATTGGTATTTGTCGCCAAAAACCATTACAGCCAAACCATAACATATTGGTATTTGTGCCAAGAAACCCATACATATTGGTATTTGTGCCAAAAAACATACAGCCAATCACCATACCATATGTATTTGTGCCAAAAAACCCATACCAAGCAATACCATTAACAGTGGTATTTGCCCTACCAAAAAAACCAATGCACTAATACCATACATATTGGTATTAGTTGCCAAAAAACCATTACTAGCAATACCATACATATGTTATTCTGCCAAAAAACAACTACAGGCAATACCAACATACAATACATACATACCATGCGGTATTTGTGCCAAAAAAAAAAACATACAGCAATACCATAACATATGGTATTTGTGCCAGAAAACCACTACAGCAATACCATACATTAATGGTATTTGTGCCAAAAAAACCATAACAGCAAAACCATACATATGGTATTGCTGCAAAAAACCATACGAAATACCTATACATATTGCGTATTGCTGCCAAAAAAACCATAACAGCCAAAAAACAATAACATATGGTATTTGTGCCAAAAAAACATACAGAAATTACATACATATGGTATTTGGCGCAAAAAAACCATACAGAAATACATACATATGGTCATTGTGCCAAAAAAAAAAAACATACAGCAAAACCAATACATATGGATTGTGCAAAAAACCATACAGAAATACCCATACATATGTATTGTGCAAAAACCATACAGCAATACCATACATATGGTATATTGTGCCAAAAAACCATTACAGCAATTACCATACATATGGTATTTGTGCCAAAAAACCAATACAGCAATTACCATACATATGGGTATTTGTGCCAAAAAACCATACAAGCCAATACCATACATAATGGTATTTGTGCCAGAAACCATACATATGGTATTTGCTTGCCAAAAAACCATACAGCAATACCCATTACATATGTATTTGTGCCCCAAAAAAAACCAACAGCAATACCTACATATGGTATTTGTGCCAAAAAAAAACCAACAGAAATACCTACAAATATGGTATTTGCTAGCCAGAACCATACAGCAATACCATACATATGGTATTGTGGCCAAAAAACCATTACAGAAATACCATTACATATTGGTATTTGTGCAAAAAAAACATACAGCAAAAACCATACATATGGTATGTGCAAAAAAAAACATACAGCAATACCATTACATATGGTATTGTACATAAAAACCATACTGAAATACCATACATATGGTATTTGTGCAACACAAAAAAACATAAATACCAATACATATGCGTATATTTGCCAAATACCCAGCACTGCTGTATGGTATTCTTATGCGTAACCCTTTTTCCTGTGTGGTATTTCCCTATGGTACTTCTATGATTTTATTGTACCATAGAAATACCCATACGGAATACCAACAGGGACATTCAGAACATACCATATGAATACCACAGACATTCAGAAATCCCATAGGAATAACCACAGACTTTGTTAAGGTAGACAACCAAGGATACCATTACACTGGTATAATATACCACTATTTAGCCAAAATATTTGGGTCACAGTTAGTTATTTTCTATATTTGTTTGATATCTAAATGCAAATGTCAAAAACTATCGCTCTTGCATGTTACTTTTGGTTAGGAAATTATATTCCCTAAATAAAAATATTAAATATGCAGGCAATTACTAGTTAATGAGGAAGCTTCACAAAATACTGATTTCTGCATACCAAAAACATTGTATGCAAAATGAAGCTAATACCAGTATCCACACGAAAGTAACCACAGAGAATACCATACGACTACCAAAAACTTCAAGCCAGTTAAACTGCATAAAATCCACTTTGACTAATGCCGTTGGTTTCATCCCTGTTGGATGTTTGTCTTCCAATCCATTCGTCAAATTACCATGGTCTAATTAATTCCCATTTCGTCTAATCAAGGGTCGACTAGGTCAAACACCACTTAAGTCAATCCCTGTTAAGAACTATCCCTTAGAAAAAAAAAATCCTGTGACCAATACTACACAACCGGTAGGTATTTGCGCCCGGCCCGTCCCGAGTGGACGGGGGACGATCGCAGTTCCCCTCCCCCCATCATTTTTTTTTCTTGGGGGATCGTCCACCTCGATTTTAAAGCTTAAGAAAAAAATATATGTCACATATATTAGACGAGAGGCAACAGTGTGCGTAAAAATTGTACCAAGTTCAGCGTCATTTAAAAAGCAAAATTTTCGGCCCGCCGCTTCGCTTGCAAACACAAACACCAGTCAATAATTAAACTAATAATCTTTCTTCAGGCCCTATTCATTTTATTCTTTTATTTTCACAACGCTTTTATTTGCAACTTTGGCATAATGTGTGGGGTAGGCATTCTATGTGAATTTTGGATTATTAGACCTATATTATATGTCTCTTTGGGTGTGCTTTATTTTATTCCGATACTAGTGATTAATTAATCCTCTCCAATTTGGGCGGCAATCAAGGGGACATGTCCCCATTGATTTTAAAGCTTCACATTTTGTTTTTATTTTCTAAATAATTTGGATAAATTTTGTATTTGCCACACTTGTCCAATCTGTGTGGAAATAAACTTTTAAATTTCTTTAAATTCTTTGTTTCAGGTCCGTATCGTTTATAAAGTGAGCATATCAGAAAGGATTACAAACATATATATAAACATTGTAAAACGTTGATTTATGAGATTTTCACTCGCTCTTCGTAATTGTATTTTCTTTAAGGTATGTGTATCAGCTAGTGAATACAATGATTAATGTTACTATAGAGCAATTTTTAGCTCGCGCTTCGCGCTCACAAACAAATACCAATACAATGATTTAAATACCATACATGTGGTATACAGGTGGTATTTGTGCCGGAAACCATACACCAATACCATACATATGTATTTTGTGCCAAAAAACCATACAGAGAAATACCATACATATGGTATTTGTTGCCAAAAAACCATACAGCAAAACCATACATATGGTTATTTGTGCCAAAAATCCCATACAGCAATACCATACATGTGGTATTTGTACCAAAAAAACCATGCACTAATACCATACATATGGTATTTGTGCCAAAAAACCCATACAGCAATACCATACATGTGGTATTTTGTACAAAAAACCATGCACTAATACCATACATATGGTATTTGTGCCAAAAACCATACAGCAATACCATACATATGGTATTTCTGCCAAAAAACATACAGCAATAACCATACATACCATACATACCATGGTTATTTGTGCCAAAAAAAAACATACAGCAATACCATACATATGGTATTTGTGCCAGAAAACCATACAGCAATACCATACATATGGTATTTGTGCCAAAAAAACCCATACAGCAAAACCATACATATGGTATTGTGCCAAAAAAACCATACAGAAATACCTATACATATGGTATTTGTGCCAAAAAAAACCATACAGCAAAACAATACATATGGTATTTGTGCCAAAAAAAACATACAGAAATACCATACATTATGGTATTTGTGCCAAAAAACCATACAGAAATACCATACATATGGTATTTGTGCCAAAAAAAAAACATACAGCAAAACCATACATATGGTATTGTGCCAAAAAACCATACAGAAATACCATACAATATGGTATTGTGCCCAAAAAACAATACAGAAATACCATACATATGGTATTTTGCCAAAAAACCATACAGAAATACCATACATATGGTATTTGTGCCAAAAACCATACAGCAATACCATACAGTATGGTATTTGTGCAAAAAAAACATACAGCAAAACCATAACATATGGTATTTGTGCCAAAAAACCATACAGAAATACCATACATATGGTATTTTGCCAAAAACCATACAGCAATACCATACATATGGTATTTGTGCCAAATACCACAGCACTGCTGTATGTATTCTTATGTACCTTTCCTGTGTGGTTTCCCCTATGGTACTTCTATGGTATTTGATTGTACCATAGAAATACCATAGGAATACCACAGGACATCAGAAATACCATATGAATAACACAGGACATTCAGAAATACCATAGGAATACCACAGGACATTTTTGTAAGGTTGTGCCAAAAAACCATACAGCAATACCATACATGTGGTATTTGTTCCAAAAAAAAAAACATACAGAAAATACCATACATATGGTATTATTTCCAAAAAAACCATACAGCACTACCATACATGTGGTATTTGTGCAAAAAACAAAACAACATACAGCAATACCATACATATGATATTTCTGTGTCAATACCACGGCACTGCTGTATGGTATTCTTATGGTATCGTTTTCCTGTGTGGTATTTCCTTATGGTATTTCTATGGTATTTTATTGTACCATAGAAATACCATAGGAATACCACAGGACATTCAGAAATACCAAATGAATACCACAGACATTCAAAAATACCATAGGAATACCACACAGACATTTTTGTAAGGTCGCGCTCCCCTCGATTTCTTTCCTGGGGAATCATCTGTGATCATCCCCCTTCCGTTATTAAATCTTTAACAGTTCTATTTTCTAAGCATTTTGATAGATTTTGTATTGCCCACCTGTCCAAAAGATAAATGTGATGGAAATAAAGTTTTAAAATTTCTATAAATGAAGACAATTTCCGATCACGCTTCGCGTTCGTATGTTATAAAATGATCACATATTCAGAGAGGGATTACAAACATATATTTTATAAACCACAATTAATGGGATTTTCACTCGCGCCTTTGCACGATTGTATTTAATTCAGTGTAGTGATTATCAGCTAGTGAATAACAATGATAAATGTTATTGTAAAGCAAAATTTTGGCTCGCGCTTCGCGCTCGCAAACAAATAACATTGCAATGACTTAACGTAATAACTTTCTCTTCAGATCGTTATAATGTATTCATGGAATATGTTTCATTTATGCCAACTTTATATTCTTAAAATTGTCATTACTTTCTGCATAATGTGCGAGTAGGTCATTCTATTTCGGATTTTGGCTATAGAATATAAAGTATCTTCAGGACGCTTTATTCCTTTTGAGTGTATAATAATTCCCACTCCCGGGACTGGCCCCCCAGTCGTCACACGAAATCGCCGCCCCTGCTTTAGACCACATGGGAAACTAGAACCAAAATATTGTTTGAGAACTATACGTCACACTCATGCACGTACATCCACATACAACACACCTGTACCAACCACTGCCTTTATGCGGCGGTCACAACTCGTCGTAGGCTACGGGGCACGTGCCATCAACGTAGCCTGCGTCATGTACATGCACGCACAGGTCCTGGGTGGGTCAAACTTCTGCGATTCCTGCGTTTTTGTAGTAAGGTATTGTAAAAACTTCCTGCACGTCGTACATGCATTGTTACCTGCAAGGTAACTCTGCTGCATGAATTTTCTACAAAATCAATCGTAGGGAGTTGCACGTCCGAAGGTACGGCGAGTTGGTGACCGCCGCATTAGATATAATCGTGTTTAACCGTGCAACGGCAGCAATGATTTTCGCGTTTTGTAGTCTTTGAAACTTATAGCTAAGAGGGGAACAAGAGTATAGAAAATTGACAGAAACAGATAAAGAATTTTGTTATAGGTAATTGTGAATTATTAATTGTATTATAGATTTGTTTCAGACCAATGTGATACCAAGAACACATTGCCAAGACCCAATTTCCAAAGGTCTTTGTATTCCTTTCGTAAATCACTCGGAACATAATATCATGAATGTTATCTTGCTGTAGATGTACATTTGTCTCGAATTATTATTGGTGTAACTTAATTTGTTCCAGAGATATCCGAGTTAGCCCATGTTGAAAACAGATATTGTAAATGACACTGTTGCTCATAAAGGTTGGATATTGTTTGTGTGATCCAGCGACATCTATTTGCTTCCGGCTTAGATATCTTGAAATTGTTTGTCCCTACTTTCACTTTTCTGACCCTGCTATACCTTGGACACCCCCAAACTACCCCCGGGGAATGAAATAAAGCAACAGTTTGGCAACCCCAGAACGCCCATTTTTTCATTTTTACTTATCTAGGGGCCCCTTTTTGTTTCCCCGGCAAACCAAGGCCCCCATGACCCCCACCCTCACCAAAGCAATCTGATGTATAGGGTGGTTATTGTTCTTTGAGTTAATTCTAAGTTTATGATCACAGACTTAGATTTATTGTTTAGGAAGGGTCAAAGTTTACTTCCATTCGGGTTGAAAATTAAATTTATTCATTTTTACAACATAGAAATTTCTATCTTCTCAAAAATGTACTGAGAGATCTCAGCCAAACATAAATCATAATGAAAAAAGACAATTAGTACCGTTTACAACCTTGTCATTAAGGGCTGAAACAAGATTTTGGGGTAAATGACAATAATTAAGGGTTCATAGTTGTTTTTCATTTCCTTGTTTGACCAATAAGTTGGATAGAATATTTCCATTTTTTTTACCGATTTCACTTTTTTCTTCAAACCCTCCTAGACAAAAGACTAACGTCGTGATCTTAAAACCTTGATTTATCATAAAGAACAATAACAACTCTTATTTTAGACGCCTTTTTCGAGGGGGTATGAGGAAGGGCCTTGGTCCAGCCGGGTAAACAAAAAGGGGCCCAAAATGAAACAAAAATAGCAAAAATATGTGGCTGGATCACAAAAAAATATCCCCTTTAATGAGCAACAGTGTATATTGTTTTTATATAAATAGTTCCCAAATACAATTTCGAATAAAGAGTAACATGTCAGGTATCAGATTCCGATTAGGTCTATAGCAATCATTTCATGTTTCTAATACCTTTTTATCCTGTAAATTTCATATTTCATGTGTATGTATACGCTGTGTAATGTATATGGATAGTCAATACACAACTTCAAACTTAGTGAGATTCATGAAGTCGTGACTGTAGGAAAACAATTTTATGTTTGATAAAGGTGACCAATTTCAATTCAATGCCATCGCACGAATTTGGACTGAATGAATAAATAATCTATAGATAAATTCCAGTCCAATACTTCATTGCACATAAACTGGTTAAATATGTACCCTTCATCTTAGATTATTTAGTGCCACTTTTGCAATGGTTTTATCTGTGAGTTATAACTTCTTGGTTTGACGAGAACTTATTAACTGTCTCAACACCTGACTGCGAAATATTGTCAAGAACCTTAGTAGCATACAAGCACAATCAACATCTAGCAATGTAGCATGCAATTACGATCAAAGTATTCAGTGAATCTCTCTTTATACTTTTGAGTAGTTCTTCTTCAGTCGGATCATAGATTTGATTGGTTGATGTATCAGCAGTGTCTGTGGTCCTGTAGTGGAGAATAATGCAATGGTAAATCCATGATTTCAATTGTCTAATGACATTATGAATATGCTTTTGGTTTATGAAAATAAAAGTGTAGGAATGAATTTATAAAAAGAACCCGAAATATTTTTTCGACGAATGTCGAAGACAACAGTTGCTTAAAAAAATAAAATAAAAAATGTAAAAAGATTCCATTAAAAAGAGAAACGAACAATAAAGAGTTGCTATTATAGTAACTTTACCATTAATGTTAACTAACATGGTAACATTGCTCAAAAGCCAATCGTAATGCTGTATTTCACGAAAGTTACCATTCATGGCAAAGTATTGTAACTCTTTATGGTCATGTGTCACATATTGGGGTATAGAGGCGTAACATTTTGGAGGAAAAATTATCACATTTTTTCGCAAAGCATGAAAACAAATTACAGTCATGAGCTGTACAATGTCACATATTGTAGATAATTTATCAGGCTACATTTTTGTGAAGTTTCAGCTTTGTTCTGCACATAGTTTTAATACAAAGATAATTTGAGTGAGGGTAAGGTAGTGAGGGGAGGATCCTACGGTGCAGGATCCTACGGTGGAGGATCCTACGGTGCAGGATCCTACGGTGCAGGATCCTACGGTGGAGGCACGTGTTAAAGCATAGGGAATTCCAATTTTTGTATTTGTCTTATTCTTTGTTGCGTTGTATATTTATATCCAATCGGTCTTATAGGATGAGTGATATATCAATCTCTTTGGAATTTATCTGGTTTTAAATGTGAAGTAGATTTTTCACAAGCCACTCAATCAATTAATTAATTAATTAAATCAAACTTTATGCACGCACAGCTGATAGACAATGCATTGCAGGCATAAAAAATTGCAACATGCCATTCTATAGCAATAATTGTGTTTTTTCACCTATTTTCTTTGCATGTACGTAGATACACAATTGCGTGGAAACATATTTTTTGTATTAATCTTTGTTGAAGTTGTAATTCAAATGTAAAAGACAGGATTTCTGCCAGTTTTTAACAATTTTTTTTTTTTTAATACATTCTGTAGCGCGGTTTGAAAGAATAATTTTGTATTACAAGTTCATATTTTTTAAATGCATAGGGTCTTATTGGCACATTCTAAGTCGATTTATTTCATTTAATTCAAACAATAAGAAATTAGTTGCCTTTGAAATTGTGAAACTTTTAAAACCATTTTTCTTGTAACACCGTGTATAGCTTTAATGACAAACCCCGTACAGGCAAAAGGTTATGTTAATCATATTCTTTACCATCTCAGCTTTCAATATACTTTTATACATGTTTGACTTACCGTTAAGAAATTAGAGATGTTTGTTTGTGACAATGTACATTTCTACAAAATATATTTGGACATATAACGCATTTTGCACCCAATTCATGACACACGGCCTTATGCAACGGGACCCTTACTCTGGTGTTATATTCCCCTTCCCCTAATAGTGATCTTATTTTGCTTTGCATTTATTAGCATCGGGCAGGGATCATACTTGATCAAAATACTATACGTCAAACACCATTCTGCCTATATTAATCGTCTAAATGCGTAAACATTGCTTTAGGGCGACAAAATATCAAATCCACCATCTCGGCTGTGACAGCATAATTATAAATACAAGATTGTGAAAGCAGTAACCTAGGGCCAGGCAGCTGAAACAACAAAAACTTGCATGGTTTTACAATGGTCTCTAAAAGAACTTCCGATCTTCCAAGTCTTTCACTGTATTCCTGTTTGATCATTTAGTATTCTTGGTCAGTCTTTCAGATATCTTGATTAATATTCATATAATGAATGAAAGCGCCGTAAAATATAAAAACAACAACAACAACAACATATTTCAAAGATTTCCTACCTTATGCCATGCACAGGATTTTTCAGTGATTTCTCAACTGTCTTATCAGTAACCTTTCAGTTGTCTTTAAGGTACGGGGGATCTTGTTAGAAAAGTTGTTTTGAATCTTTCAGTGGGTTTTCAAGGTTTTTTTTAGCCATTCCACTGAGACAACGAATATAATGGATCTTTGAGACTGCGGCCTTGCCAATTTTCGGTCTTTCAAGGGTCCCTGAATGGGGTTGTACCTGGGTTGTGTGGCTGAAGTGTCTTGTTCCTTGAGACCGGATGAATAGCTCTTGTAGATTGATTGTGCGGAGATGTCCATACCATCTGAACAAGGCTCCTCCTAATATTCGTATAACCAACGAACGAGGATGCGTAAATTTCAGTTCAATCTAAATAAATATTAATTTTCTTAGCACACATGTCTTAAAAATCAGAAAAGAAGGCATACACATAAAAGTTTTTTAAATTACAAACAAACAAAACAAACCAAACACATGTCACATGTATTTACACCAGGGGATCCTGGTGTCCTCAAACCTTTCCCCTCAATCATTTCCGGGATCAACTAGGAAAAAAAAAGAAGAAGAGAAGAAGAAGAATTAAATGGCGAAACCTCTTTAGGCATTTTTGCATATTTACACATTTTTTTTTTTTTTTTTTTTTGAAGGGGGGCGGCAGAAAGATGGATTTCGGCTTGTATTCACGTCGACACGGAAAAATTGTTCCACTACAGTAAACTGTTAAAAAATACTACTATGAATTTATGCCAGAAAGATTAATATTCTCCTGAAGGTGCAGAAACAGTTTGGATAGGAACCTCAGGAACAACCAAAACACCAGAACCATGAGAACATTAGTTTTATTGCGGACATGTTTTTTCAAGAGAGGTCAGTCCGTTCCTATACTGGACCGTGAGCAGGCGCGGATCCAAGATTTGAAATTTGTAAAGAAAGTGTCCAATTGCTCCATTTACCAAATGCATATTTATATGAATTCTGTTTATGTATATGATTTTGCAATATTGTTAAAAAATAAATACAATACAATACAATACATGCTAGGACAATAGCGTCCTATCATACACCTGTTCGTCATAAAGGTGGAATATTTCTTTTTCTGCTCAATCGACATTATGTTTGCTCCGTTATTAATTCTTGAATGTGTTTGTACACCGCTTTCACTTTCTGGGATCCTGTGTATATCTTGGACGTTCCCTCAAACCTTCCGGGGATTTTTTCTTCAAAAAAGTTTGTCACCCCAGAAGATGGCCCATTTTCGTCCTTTTCTTATTTTGGGGCCTTTTTGTTCACGCGAGCCCACCAAGGCCCCTCAGTCCTACCCTCAAGGAAACACGTCTGAGGTGGAGATTCGTTATTGTTCTTTAAATTAATTCTAGATTTTATGTTACAGGCTCGACTCTTTGTCTAGGGGAGGGGTCAAAATTTATTTTGATTGGGGTTCAACATTCATTTTATCATTTTTACACCATGGAAAGTTCTATCTTCCCTAAATTGTATTGTAAAATCTCAACCAAACATAAATCAAAATGATATTCATCAATAATGACTATTTACAGCCTTGGCATCAAGACTAAACAAAAATTTAAGGGGAAAATAATGATATTTAAGGTTTAAAGGTGGTTTTTTCATTTCTTTGTTTTTCAGCATAAAGATGGAATGAAATATTCCGAATTTTCACCAATCTCGTTTTTACTTTAACCCCTCCCCTAGACAAGCGACCTAAGCCTGTCCCCAGAAAATATAGATTTAACTTACAAAACAATATAAAACAATACACCTCAGTCGCGTTTCCTGGCGGGAACGGACTGAGGGGGGCTTGATCGGCCGGAAAAACAAAAAGGGGCCCCAAATGAGAAAAAATGACAAAAATGTGGCATCACGGGGGTTGACAAAACTTCTTTGGAAAAAGGTCCACGTGCAGGGTTGGAGAATGTCCAAGATATAAGCCAGGGTCCCAAAAAGTAAAAGCAGGGACAAACATATTCAAGAATTTAAAGTCAGAGGCAAAAATCATGTCGCTATAGCGCAAAAAACATATTCCACGCTTTATGACGGACAGTGTATGTTTGGGCAAGGGCGATACTTTTAATTGTGTGACGTAAGGTGGTCCGCTAGCTGGTATGTGTATGTGATGTACTATTACCCACTGAGTATGAAAGTTTACATGTTTTCCGTTTCGACGAGGAAAAGATTCCGATGTCACGTATTTGGGCTTCCTCGCCCCTTTTTTGTCTTGTTATCACTATAGTGGATCCCCCATGAGACCACTCGATTACTACGCTTCTAGGCCTATTATAATATACAGAGTGAGTCAATAAAAATATCCCATCATTTTGAAGGTGTCTTGTGAAAGTATGACCTTTCAATCATAGGTTTTATGATATGTCTTGGTAAAGTCATCCTCCAAGTATATGTTGGTACCATTTTCATTTGGATCTTCACACGCATGACTGAATAACAGACAGTCTTCAGAAGACGGTAAGATCTCACTTGCGCCAAGTGGGTGGTTGAAGATTAAAAACAAATGTTGATAGAATATGTGTAAACACTTACCTACACACACTCTCACCACACAGACACACACCCATCCTCCCTCACACACACACACACAGATATCATTACACACGCACCCACACACGTCCTATTTGACATTCTGTTCACCAAGACCATCACTGAATGTTTAGGACGTAGTATATAATTCCTTAACAATTGTTTGTGAGTGTAAGTGAGGGTGTGGGTATGTGTGTGGATGCGTTTGTTGAGGGTATGGGTGTGTATGTTTGCTGGTATGGATGAGCTAGAGCATGTGCGTGTGTTTGTGTGTGTAGGGTGTATGTGGGAGTGTGTGGTGAGGGTGTGTTTCTTTGTGCGTGCACATAAGTAATAAATTCGCAATTTGTTTATTCTGCACCCTACCACTTGGCGCAAGTGAGATATTACCGTTTTCTGAAGATTGTCTGTTATTCAGTCATGCACGCAAAGATCCAAATGATATTGATACCAACATATGCCAGGAGGATGACTCTACCAAGACATATAATAAGACCCATGATTAGATATTCATGCTGTTCACAAGACAGCTTCAAAATGATGGGACATTTTTATTGACTCACTCTGTAGATCTCACCTTTGCAATGTTCACTGCTTGATACTTCTGAATGTCAAAGTCTCCTCTGTCCTGCATGTTTCAATAATAAAATGAAAAAACAAATACGAATTCAAAACGATTAAATATTTCTATCGTTAGATTTATTTCTTCCTAGAACTGTCTTAACCTGTAGCAAAACGTATTTATCCGGAAAACGAAATGAAGTGTTTTGTCTATCGTGAATACAGTAACAATAAGAACTGTTGTACTTGTTGTTGTTGTTCTTTTGATCTATAGGGCCATTAATGGGAAAATGAATTATTACTATTTATTATTCATCATTATAACAGTGTATAATTATCGTTCATGATATCGAAACATAACCATCAGAAACCGCCAATGTATTGAATTCTGAATATTGGCCTATTGTGTAGAAAATACATTAATTTTGCTATACACATGTATAGCTTAATGCATGCAAACATGAAAGCAGAATTGAATTAGTGCCCCAAAAATGTAGGAAGCAAAAGGAATACCTGATCTTCCTCCAAGTCGCGCATGACTAAGGGTGATTGTACGTCACCGGTCCTATCTTCTTTCTTATACCACGTCCGACTATCCCCTCCTCTTCCCTTCTTTTTCTGTCCATGAGATCTCTCTCTTGTCTCACCAAGTCTACAGTCGTACCAATCGCTATTGATATGTCCTAGGCCATCCAAGTTCTTAATCTCCCAATAATGGGTGGTAATCGAGCGGAAGCGGCTGCAGTTGGTTATGCCTCTCCAGGACAGCGATCTCTGCAGTACGAAGGACCCAGCGGCTGGTTTCTGAGGGCATAGTAGTCCCGACCAAGACCTGATCGAGTTCGGTCCGGAAGATCATCAAGTACTTCGGTCACGCTCCTGGAGCTCGCGTTAGATGATACTGATGATGACGACGAATAATCCATTCCTGTGCGATCTGCTGCCGGTGCGCCTTCCAGAATATTAACAGCCCTTGTGGGTTCTACAGGTGCCATTGACGTTGTTGCTACCTGGGCAGCGCCAAGAACTCCTTGATGATGAGCTGAGTGCTATGACTGGCATGGTGCAATCTTTCGTTTTCATTCCCGGGAGGATGACATATTCGGCTCCTCCGATTCTCTCCGATGGGCGACGATTGGATGGTCGCCACCTTGTCGGTTGCTGACTGTTCGAAACCACCGTCGATCTTCTGTTCTTGGATGCACGGTCCCCATGTTCTTGTATGGAAGTACTCACTGTTCTTGATGGAAGTACTCACTATACTGCATGCAATTATGCTACTATAATGAGACATATTCCTATAACCGCAACTCTAATTTATGAACGCACTGAAGCCATCTAAGATTGTGGTATTAATAAACCAAGACCTTCGGGACAACTTAATCTATATAAGATTTCATTTGTACTCCGAATGGCATTGCATGGCATATAATAATGACCATGCCGTACAAGCCTGCGCTGCGACATGAAGACGAAGACCAGATTCTTTAATAAAGTTTTCCTTTTAGTACCTTAAATTGTAGATATATTTTGATCTGTAAGTTAGCAGGTCAGTGTAACGTTTCTAGGCAAACACGTTAACCGTGTTACATCATAGATTTCTTATTGTGACGTCACTATGTACGCGCGTGTTGTGTGATTCTTAATAATGAAGACTTAAAACCGTGACGTCGACGCACGTCACAATGGAAAAAAATAGCCGTATTCAAACTATTTCCAAATTCTTTGTGAAAGCCGCGAAGGATAGAAGAAAAAAACGAAGCTCTTTTTTTTCTTCCCCCTAAGACAACAATTCATTTGCCAATGCCATTGGCGGCGATCCCGGGGGGGGGGGGACGGGGAGACATGTCCCCCTCGATTTTTCAGGGGGATCGTTCCCCTCGATTTTTAAAGCTTAAATTTTTCCGCCGCCCCCCCCCCCACCCCGTCTGACATGAATTCGCCGCCTTGGCCAATGCCATAAAATTTGAAAGCAAAAATTCAAAGTCAGATTGCATAAGTAGGAAATAATGGCATGCTGCGACCCTGCCTTTAAGGCGGTTCATAAATTTGCCTCTTGTTTTTTTTGTTAGGTTTCTTAATCTCTCGGAACAATGACGTCGGATTTTTTTTCAAGGATTTTAAATAAATGCCACGTTTATTAACCTTTATGAAAAATCGAATATTTCAATCAAAATTGAAGCAGATTTTATGAGGATATTTCTTTGACGTCATTTTTTCAATGACCTTTTATTTTTTCAAAAGATACAAAATAGTCAACGTATGTATAATATTACACATAACTCAGGTAGTGCAAAAATCATCATAGAAAAAGATTCCCTATGGAATCTATTGCATTTCTATAACAAACTCGGCATATTTTGAATAAAATCTAAAAATCTATAAAATAAAAATTAAAAAAATCACAAAAAATTGGTGTTTTTTAGAACAAATCAACTTTTTTCCCTGTTGACCTTAAATTCCTGTTGGCGCAATTAGTTTGAAATTCAAACTTAACATTTTCTTGCTCATATTTGTTTGAATCATTCGTATTTTTAGTGATATTAGTTTTGAAATCCAGCTTTCAATTCTTATTTGTTCATGTAAGCCTTCGTAACAACCAAATGAGTGAATTTAAACGATTACATAACAAGTCCAGAGGGAAATATCATGTACGAAAAAGAGCATTACTCTTCAAGAAGCCAGAGATTGAAGAAAAACAACCCAGGTACATGATATCGAGAAATACTGTTCCACTCTTGTGAGTCCTTTTTATTTTTTGGTGTTAAATTCGATATTTTTTGGTGTTAAATTCGATATATTTTATGAGGTTTAAATATTTTCTTACACCATGATTTATAATTTATGCAATTTGTTAATGCCACTCCTGGAATTCTAATTTGATACCTGCAATGTACAACCTTGTAGATATATCTTATGATTTGATATCTTAATAACTTTTAGACAATGCATCTTGGTTATTATTATTCGTTCTAGACACCACCCCGGACATTACCCGCCCGAACAATTCACCCCGAGGACAATTACCCCCGGACAATCACCCCGGACAATTACCCCCGGACAATAACCCCCCGCGGACAATTACCCTTCGTGGATAATTACCCCCGAGGACAATTACCCCCGGACAATTACCCCCCGAGGACAATACCCCCTAAACAGGCATTGATGTTGGAATCAAGCGGCGCCATTGTGGTCTCGCCAGGTGTCGCAGGTTTTTCAAATTTTTTCTACTTGATCTTATCATGATGATTTTCTTTTCTCTTTCATATTTCTCTTTCGCTCTTTTCTCTTTCTCTCTTTTCACTTTCTTCTTTTTTTCTGCTTTTTCCTTCCCCCTTTCACCTTCTGCGCCTTGAAAAATTGGGGTGGGGGGGGGCTTGCGCACCAAGCCGCCCCCCCCCCCGTTAGGATACGCATAATATGCATCAGAAAATATGTAAACTGTCCCTCATATTACCTTTTATTGGACATTCATGAAATATACACATAATAATCACACATGTTGAATATCTCTGATTCATCTGTGATTCCAACTGATATGATTTTTATTTATTTTTTGTTTAATTTTATTTTTTTAATTTAATCTTTTAAATTTGTTTTTTTGTTTAATAACGAAAAATGGATAAAACCTTAGTTTTAACCCATGGTTTCTAAGGACGGCAATAAAGGTCATAATTAATAACTAGGCCTACATAAATTAACAAATAAAGTGAAAATGTAAACTAAAGCTTAATATCAATTTATGCAAAAATAAGGTTAATCGTAAAATTAAATATCCTTCATAAGTTATTCATTATTGCCCTGATGACCGCCAATAGAAACCATGGTTTCAGTCCACAGATTTTGCAGAATCCACCGTTGGGAATATGAGGGCCAGTTTACATATTTTCTGATGCATATAATGTGTTTCCAAACAGGGGGCTTGGGGTGCAAGCCCCCCCCCCCCCTCCCTTTTTTCATGGCACAGAAGGCGCCGATAAACAAAACAAAAAAAAAAAGGGGGAAGGAGGTGATGGATCACAAGGTACGCGGTTCGAATCCCGTCCAATCCACTAATGTCCTTTGGCAAGATATTAATCTATAATTTGTTAGACTTGAGCCAAGTAAGGTAAATGGGTACTGGTGTGGTAGGAAGAAATTCCTCGAATGCGCTAAAGCGCCCTTTATTAGGGCAGCTATGGCTATAGCCGGGTAATAATATAGGTTTTCCCGGCCAATTTCATTGTTTTGTCAATCAATTGCATATTAGAGCCATTCATATTCGGAAAAAACGCTGATGCATGGAAATGTTGCCAGTCTAAATCGTATTCAATCATCAAAATTAACGATTGCTGTGATTGATTTCGTATTTGTGCATTCTACTTTACATAATAAGCATATACATTCGGCAATAACTATTCAATTTCGTCTTTATCCTGTCGACATTTCATTCGGTATACTCAAATTCGCACTAATTTGAATGCACAAAGAATGAAATTAATTGGTTATATCCGAATTCGAATTTTGCAACCATTACTTTGAGTACCTAAATCCGAATTTGAGAGCATGAACACGAAATTGTTTGTCTAAAGCCAGTCTGTCGCATCAACACACGAGAATTTGAATACACATTCAATGAAAACGGATTAAATATATGAAATTGGCCGGGAAAACCTATATTAGCTGCGCCACTGATAGTCTACAGATAGTCGGCGCATTAATAAATGCTTAATATATTATTATTATATTAAGGAAAGGAGAAAAAAGGAAAAAAATGAAAAAATAAGAAAGCGAGAAGAGAGAGAGAGAGAGAGAGAGAGAAAAGGAGAAAGATAAATATAAAAGAGAAGAAAAGAAAAAGAAAAGCCATTAAGATAAGATCAAATAGAAAATAATAAAAAAAAAACCAGGCGAGACGCACAATGGGGCGCTGGATTCCACATCAATAGCCGGTGGAAGGGGGAGGGGTAATTGTCCGGGGGTAACTTCAGGGTAATGTCCTCGGGGGCAATTGTCCACGGGTATATGTCCTCGAGGATAGTTGTCCTCGGGGGGGTATTGTCCTCGAGGGGTAATTGTCCGGGGGGTAATTGTCCGGGGGTAATTGTCGGGTAATTGTCCTTATACGTTATTATCCCTTAGATCATGACGTAATATTCATAAAAATTCAGTTCCATTAATCGTTTAACATCTACATTCCACATATTATAATATATGTTATTAAAAACCTTGCCACATGACTATATGTATTTAATAATAACATAATACTCATAATTAGTAATTTAATAATTCATCTCGCTTTTGTCTCGCAGGAAAATATATCTTTGTATTTTTAAAGGCTTTAATTTGTATTTTTTGTTTCTTGCTATCGATATCTTATTATTCCTTTTTCAAAATATATCCTGAATAATTCATAGAAGTTGCACTTTCAGAGCTCTAGTTACACAAACTAAATTTTATTTTTAAAGGTATCAATATACATGTACCATAATATTCCATTACGTTAATGTTTCTAGAAGTAACCTCTATTTAGTGAATATATACTCGGATACCCTTCTCCATCTCTATCTATAAGTGTGATCAAATTATCCCTACGTAAAGCCTTTTAAATTGTATTATTGTATTGTTTATGTATACCATATTGATTTTTTTACCTTGTAAAACTGTTTGTAAATGAATCTCAATTCAGCCTTTGGCTCGACGATTTATTTAATAAACCATATCTAATCTTATTTTTGCCTCATTCGTATAGTTTCGGTGTCAAATTGAATATAAGAAAAACATCAAAATGGTGCATATTCTAGATGAATTTTACTGAAAGAAATGACAGCTTTCATTTTCTGTTCTTATTTCAGGTCATCAATCTTGGCTTCGATGCATTGCATATAGGCCTACTGATACGTCATCTTTACTCATAAATTCATGAACCATAGTAAGGGTATAAAGTGACCCCCACCTCTTCTCTCTCCCCTCTCTCTCTCCCTACTAGTGAAATCAGGGCCCTGTTGGAAAACTTTTATCTATAACAATACGGATGTTATATTACGATTTTATCAGTCATGATTTCCAACATAAAGTTTCGATCAATGAATATATGTCATAATTCTTGGGTTTATTGTCATGATTTACAACTTGAATCAACAGGGCCCAGGTTACATAAACTAGTCTATTAATTATTATCTATATTAGGTATTAAAAATATATTTTCCAATGAAATACATAGAACAATATGATTAACAGCATTTTGCATTATGAGGAATATTGATGTATTTTTAATTCACAGGAAAAAACTGCATAGGGAATATTGTCAAATATGATCACATTTTCAAGCATTCTCATTTAGTAACAACAGTAAAGTACAAGCCCACCTCAACTGAAAAAAGCTGTTATCAACTCCCATCACAATATGACTCTATAATCTACATCTTAAGTAAGAAAATGGTATATATAGCATTTTCATATTTATAATATATACATATCACATCAGTACATAAAAGGTAATTGTACTATATATATATACAAATAATTTTAGGTTGTTTATCATACAAAGGAACACATAAAGCCGCAGCAGAATCTAATTTCAATATATTTTGGCAATATTTTTTATTGGATTTTTTTGTTTTGCTAGTCATATATAAAAAAATTGAGGCTATGTACAAGGCATATATGATGTACAGCTCTTATGAGAATATTCCTCATACATGTATTAATAATCTTTCAATCAGCCCTTCTCACATTCTCCACTTACACAAACAACGCCTTACGCAACATTTTTTATTCCAAGAATATGACAACAATGCATAATATAATTTTCCACATATTTATCTAGTCAAAAGGAGAAAAATAATGTAATCATTTGAATTCCCTGAATTCATGCCTAGATGTGTCCAATTAGGACACATATTGGACAATTATGCCAGGAATGTGACTATTTTAATCAAAATTGTCCCTTATAGTCTGCCATGTGAAAGATCTTAATGACATAAACATAATATCAAGTTCTGTGAGAAGTTCTTATCACAATCATATATGCCATCTAAATTCGGTCCCAAAATGATTTGAAAATTACTAACACCAACTTGAAATGTTTACTGTTATATTTCTAAATGCATTGAATTTGAGATATAAAGAAAATAATGTCTAAATTGTTGGTGTAATTAGCTCATTGACTACTGCACTATGGCATTCCTTGAGGTTTAACACATGAAGCATGCAGTTCCCATATTCAATAGATTATGACATTAAATGATACAGAAAACTAAAGAAGAGTTTAGTGATCTAGAAATCAGGTTGGAGAAGAATGGAGGACAGAAAGACTAAGGATAATAATAATATCTGGTTATTTATATAGGGATGAAGTGTAGAACAGAGTGAAAATAATGATAATATTAGTAGAGTTCTTAGTAAACACGTAACACCATAAAGGATGCGTGAGAATGAAGAAAGAATGTATTGAATACATCAGAAGACAGAATAAAAAAAAATAGAAATATTGAAAAAGTACAATGTCACACATCATCGATTCAGATGGCAATTTGTTACAGCATTGTGTGTAGAGAAAGACTGGTCAACTCTTTTTTTAGTAGGTATCTACACTGTGATTGCCTAAGAGAGGAAGGAAAACACAGTAGAAAAGAAAATGTTTTTACCTACTGTAACAGAGTTGGCCAGACTCTTTCTATTTTTAAATCTTTAAATCTTGACTATAATTATCATTATTATTATTTGTACTCATCCAAAATGATGTGAATAAATTTTAAATCAGCAAAATGTGATCGTGCCTTGAACATGCTGGGACGAAAGATAAATTAGAAAAGAGGGGTAGAAAAGCAAAATGGGATGTTTGACTTGAAAGGTGAAATGATATGAAGTAATGACGGTGCCTTTTAATCTATTGCTCGCATGCCTTGTGGAACTCCTCCCTTCTCCGTTCTGTGAAATTGACAGCATCAAAGAAATTATATTCATTAGATGTGTAGTAAATAAAGTTTAGTGGATGAGACCTGCGTCTTTGAATGTTTCAACAGAAATATGGCGCAAATAAATGCTGTGGATCTTTCTTTTAGAAGAGTAATGAGGACGAGGCTAAATGACATGGGGGATGGAGAAAGGATTGGCAGAAGAAGATGTTATATTGGGTTCTTCATGTTGTCCATGGAGAGCTGTATTCTGACCTACTACTACAAAAAGGACGCAGGTGACACAAATGTAAAATAGCACATATGGCTGTCAGTACGTGGACATAAATGCGATATCATTATATGTTATGTATCTTAACAGTATAAATGTGTATGGATTAAATTTGGTCAGAAGAAAACGTAAGCAATGTACAATATGAAAATGTTAACACCAATCATTTTGATGACATGACACTAGCGTCCTTTTGTCATAGTAGAGCAGAATTAATGCTATTTCTGTGATACAACGACCATCTAGCACTCAGCGGTTGTCAAAATCACAATAAGAACGACAGTTAGTGTTTCTTAATACATATGGTTTCCTACATATTACATATCAAATCGCTATAGAAACGAGCTATAAAAATGTGATTTACTTCTTTTGCTAAACGCAATCAACCCATTACATACCATGGAATATCCATCATGGTAATGCCTTTTATCTCTTAAAATACACCATAATCATTTAGAATTATAAATAGGCCTTCATTCTATCTATATCATATAGATATGTAATTAATACATTACTATAATGTAAAGATAAATTGTTTAAAAAAATTGATTCTTACATGGAGCATCTATTTAATACAATTACATTTGATTTGTTTAAAAAAATTATATTATTAAATAATAGGTTAAATAAGAGGTTAAAAAAAGCAATAAACATATGGAGTTACAATTAAATAATTTGCCTACCTTAAAAACTTACACACATGGTAAAAAATGGATAAGTATCATCACGTTACAGGCTAGTTTTAACATCCCTAAAACAAGTAGCTAGTGTTATCAAAATACAGAGGGATTTAAAGCTTTATGAACATTAATAGATATATTTTTCATTTTGTTCTGAAATGACAATAATATGTTATAAATGGATTAAATAATCAATAGGTATTATCGACAATTTCATCTGATATAAAAATGAACAACATCCAAAAGAACGTAGTTTGAATTTGAAACTGTCCTCGCTCAGCATCAAATCCACATCGACTGACTTACCATAATCATAAATGATTTAGAAAATAAGCAATCAAATTAGACACCCCTAAATCAGTTATTATAATTTATGAAATTAACATTGTTTTCAAAATCCCAGATTACAAAGCAAATATACAGGCTATCTTTGTGTATCACTCATAAATTGTGTTTGTTCTATGACTATTATCAATTCCTTGTGTATGTTTTTTAACAGTCATACCATGCCAATACTTTTAATTCAATTCCAATTGATTGGCTTGAATGACATTGGCATGAGCTTAGATCTAGGATAAACACAAAAAATAAAGCAGAAAAACCCAACAATTTGTGAAATATAATCACATTGATAAATTCTGATTTCATGTATTGGTTAAAAGACAAATGCATATCCATGTATCTTTGCTCAGTGCACACCATTCATAGAGTTTGCTTCTATTTTTGATGAATTCATTATAATGATGATGATGATGACGATGATGATGATGTTGTTGACGATGTTGGTGATGAATGTTTGATTGAAACCTAGTCAAAAGTCATGGATTGTGATAAAATATTTACTTGCGTAGCTTCGTCAAACCATCATACCAATTAAAAAAAAAGATAGTCAGCAAACAACTGAGAATCATATACACACCCTTTCCTGTGTATTTTCTGAAACATAGTACCCAGTTCACTTCATTATGACAGCATTATTAAGATAACAGTTTGCAGACAACTTGGAATCATATTACAAATATTTATTTAACAAATAGTTTAAGATATAGTATACATTATGTCTCCATTACCAACAAATTACTTGGTATATCCCACACAGATTAAATATCTTAAGCTTTGCTTTTTAACTTGTCTGAAAGATGAAATATTACATATGTAGATATGTGACCAGACGCCCTAAAAACACCAATGATTAAGTCTTAAATGCAGCCATTGAGCAAATCATGAAAAAGGAGTTTTGGGTTGAATCAACTCATTTGGATTTTTTTTTTGAGGGGGGAAGAGAGGTTGAAATGGGTGGTTTGAATATTACTCTATCATACATGTATCTCAAATTCTTAAGTTTTGATATTGTAAAATATGCCATCTTTACATTTCAAAATAGCTTTTATTCAGTTCATGTGAAGCCTTTGTTTTCTGAAGATATAAAGCTATATGTACATGTAGTGTACTACCCTTTATTCATTGTGTAGCATATAATAAATTGAAGCGGTACTTGAAATGGTATTTTCCAAAAGTATCAATACATTGTTTAAAGAATGTGATTGAAAGTATAACTTGCAGGATAATCAATTTTTAAAGATTCAAATGGACTTTTGAAGCAGACGATTTGATTGTCCTCCCTAAACTTAAAACCAATGTCCTCTGAATATACACTTGATTAATCTACATAAAACTTGAGACTAAAGTAGATTCACGTTTACTGCAGTAAAATATGCAAATTGTATACCATTCAAAAGCAGCGAATCCCTTATTTCAGAATATGTATATAACACAAAAATGACTGTTGGCAATGTATTACATAACATGAGCTTTCAGGTTACCAGTATGATTTTTTGTTTAATCTTTGAATTAAATAATTCAGAGATGAGATTTAAAAAAACATGGTTTCTCTTGTACATAAAATGTGATGCATCACATCGAAATCAGACACAAGTCGCCGAGCAAATTCAGCACATTGTCAAGGAAATCGGCAAAAAAACAAAAATTTTCTGATTTAGGAGGAAATATTTTTAGATTACCTAAAATTTCAATGTTTCTTGTATGCTCTGTAAAAAAATGAGTAAAAACAATTAGGGGAAAGTTTTTAAAAATGGATTGTTTTGTTGGAATCTTTGACTCTTTTCTGGCGACTTGTGTCTGATTTCGATATGATGGGTCACAAATTGTACTATCCATGTATAGATTAATGCTGTTTTGAGGAGACCATCCAAGCCTTTGGGAACGACTATATTTTGTGATTATGTGTTGTTGTTTTTTTCTTTTATGAAAAATCATCAAGTCATGCTTCAGTGAGCAATGGTTGAATGCTAAAATGTCATTTTATGAAGTTCACAAGAATAAAATCACAACTTTGATTCAATGACATCGGACCAATTTTCAGATTTTAAACCTTTTACTCGTCAGAATGTATGCAAAAAGTGCTTTCAAACCTACGGTAAGGAAATTTGCATCAAATTTCACAGTTGAGTGAGCATGAAGCAAAAATTGCCCAAACTGCGATTTTTACTTCTTTTCCATGGTATATTCGATCAAATATGATGGAATTCCAGTTTTGGAAGTGTAGTTCGACTTTTGCAATTGATTCACGGTTGAATGAACACATAAAACAACCAAAAATATGCCATTTTAATTACTTTGATTCACCAGCATGATTGTGTTGGGGGAGTACATCTGATTTTATTTTCACAAAAATCCCGATGTTTCACGCCTCAGTGGGCACAAGATACAAGGAAATCATGAAAATGAGAAGAAAGTTTGGGACTTCGTTATGGTTCGGTGACTTCTCAAATACGTAATTTGAATCAGGATCATATTAGTTGGACATCAGTTGCAGCTATGTGCCAAGTTTCATGACAGAACTCACAGTGGAATTATAAATAATCATCAATGAAAGTCACTGAACCATGACGAAGCCCCAAACTTTCTTCTCATTTTCATGATTTTCTTGTATCTTGTGCCCACTGAGGCGTGAAACATT
>CALNVZ010002974.1:3584854-3632354 GCA_940671915.1 Paracentrotus lividus
CTGCTGCCCGCCGGCCTCTTGCTCCTGCGTCCTTGCCCTCCTCCGGCCGCCTGCTTCCTTGCCTTTCCCGTCTTGCACCCCCTCTTTGCTCTTGCGTCCCGCTCTGCTTGCACTTCTTGTGCGCTTACGTCCATTTTTGTGCCCCGTCCCGGTGGTGGCTCCTCCTCCTCTCGGCCCGGCCCCGCCCCCCTTGCTCCTGGTGCTCCCCACTCCTGCCTCTATCCCATCCCGCTCTTTTTCCCGCGGCTCCCCCCCTTTCTTTCTCCCCTGTTTGCTGCGCCTCCGCCTCCCTGTCCTAGCCCGGTGCCTTTGTGGCCCCGGTTGGCCCTTTCTCCCTCCCGCCCCCCACTTCTCCTTTGCGTCTCCCTGGTCCTTTTCTGTCTTGCCCCCTGCTCTTGCCTGCTCTGTCCGGGCTTCTCGCCCCTGCCTTCCGTCCCCCCCTCGTTTGGCCACCCGCGCTGCCCTGCTGTCTTCCGCCCTGTGTCCCCCCCTTGTTTCCCGCTCCCCGCTCTTCCTTTCCCCGCCCCTTCGCCCCTGTCTGGCCCGGTCCTCCTGTTTTCCCCTTTCCACCTCAAGCCGGCTCGCCTCGCTGTTCAGCCCGGGTTCCCTGCTCGCCCTGTGCGCTTGCCCTGCCCGCCCCTCTGGGCTGTCTGCGCTCCCTCTTTGTCTTTCTTTGTTTGTCCCTTCTTTCTTCTCTCTCCTTCTGTCTTTCTTTCTTTTCTCCTTCTTTCTTCTGCTTTCCTTCTTGCCTTCTTTGTTTTCCTTCTTCTTCTCTTTCCTTCTGTCTTTTTTCTTTTTCCTTATCTCTTCTCTTTCTTCTTTATTTCTTTGTTTTTTCCTTCTTCTTCTTCTTTCTTCTGTCTTTCTTTCTTTTCTCCTTCTCTCTTCTCTTTCTTATTTCTTTCTTTGTTTTTTTCCTTCTTTCTCTCTTTCCTTCTGTACTTTCTTTGTTTTTCCTTCTTTCCTTCTCTTTCCTTCTGTCTTCTTTGTTTTTTCCTTCTTTCTTCTCTTTTCACTTCTGTCTTTCTTTGTTTTTCCTTCTTTCTTCTTCTCCTTCTGTCTTCTTGTCTTTCCTTCTTTCTTCCTCTTTCCTTCCTGTCTTTTCTTTGTTTGTCCTTCTTTCTTCTCTTTCCTTCTGTCTTTTCTTTGTTTTTCCTTCTTTCTTCCTCTCCTTCTGTCTTTCTTTCTTTTTCCTTCTTTCTTCTCTTTCTTCTGTCTTTCTTGGTTTTTCCTTCTTTTCTTCTCTCTTCCTCTGTCTTTCTTTCTTTTTCCTTCCCTCTCTCTTTCCTTCTTTCTTGTCTTTGTTTTTCTCCCCTTCTTTCTTCTCTTTCCTTCTGTCTTTCTTTTGTTTTTTTCCTTCTTTCTTCTCTTTCCTTCTGTCTTCTTTGTTTTTCTTCTTCTTCTCTTCCTTCTGTCTTCTTTGGTTTTTTCCCTTCTTTCTTCTCCTTTCCCTTCTGTCTTTATTTCTTTTTCCTTCTCTCTTCTCCTTTCCTTCTTTCTTTTCTTTGTTTTTCCTTCTTTCTTTCTCTTTCCTTCTTCTTTCTTCCTTTTTCCTCTTCTCTCTTCTCTTTCCTTCTTCCTTCTTCTGTCTTTGGTTTTCCTTTCTTTCTTCTCTTTCCTTCTGTCTTTCTTCTGTTTTTTCTCTTTTTCTTCTCTTTCTTCTGTCTTCTTTGTTTTTTCCTTCTTTCTTCTCTTTCCTTCTGTTTCTTTGTTTTTTTTCCTTCTTTTTCTCTTTCCTTCTGTCTTTCTTTGTTTTTCCTCTTTCTTCTCTTTTCCTTCTGTCTTCTTTTGTCTTTCCTTCTTTCTTCTCTTTCCTTCTGTCTTTCTTTGGTTTCCTTCTTTCTTTCTCTTCCTTCTGTCATTCTTTGTCTTTCCTTCTTTCTTCTCTTTCCTTCTGTCTTTTCTTTGTTTGTTTCCTCTTTCTTCTCTTTCCTTCTGTCTTCTTTTTTTTCCTTCTTTTATTCTCTTTCCTTCTGTCTTCTTTCTTTTTCCTTCTTTCTTCTCGTTTCCCTTACTGTCTTCTTTGTTTTTCCTTCTTTCTTCTCTTTCTTCTTGTCTTTCTTTCTTTTTCCTTCTTTCTTCTCTTTCCTTATGTCTTTTTTCTTTTTCCTTCTCTCTTCTCTTTCCTTCTTTCTTTCTTTTGTTTTTTCTTCTTTCTTCTCTCTCCTTCCTGTCTTTCTTTTTTTTCATTCATTCTTCTCTTTCCTTCTTTTGCCTCCCTCCCTCCTCCTTTGCCTCCCCTTGCGCCCTGCCCCCCCGTCTACTCTTTGTTTCTCTGCCTCACTCCCTTCCTGCATCTCCCTTTTTCCTTGTGCAGCCCCCCCCTTCTCACGCCCCTGCCCTTCTGCCCTTCTCCTCTTCCCTGTTGCCGTCACTTCCCACGTGCCCGTCTCCCTGCCTGTGCAGGTCCTCTGGGCCCTGTCTTTCATGTGCTTTCCACCCTCCCCCTGCCCTTCTCCCCTGTCTGGCCTTTGCTTCCCCTGTTGCACCTCCTTCCCTTCCCGCCCCCACTTTGCCATTCTCCGCCCTTCGTCCCTCCTTTGCCTCTCTATTTCATTGTTCTGTCTTTTGTCTCTTCTTTCTTTTTTCCCTCTTATTTCCCTCCTTTTTCCTTCTGCCCGTCCTCTAGGCCTCCCCTCCGTTCTTCTCTTCCTTACTCTCCTGTGCCTCTCCACCCCCCTCGTCGCCAGCTCTTTCTGCCTTCCTCTCCCTCCTCAGTCCCCGCACTCCTTTCCGCCCTTTTTGGCTGTCCCCTCTTCCCTGGCCCTCCTCTTGCTGTGTCCGGGCCCTCTCCTTCCCGCCCCCATTGCCCCCTTCCCTTCCCCCTTGCCTGTCCCCGCTTGTCTGATCCCCCTGCCCTCTCCGCTTCCTCTCCTCTCCCCCCCTTGCGGTTTACCTCCCCTCCCCCACTCTTTTCCCCCTCCCCCTTCTGTGCCCCCTCCCCTTTTCCCTCCGGGTCCACCATGCCGTCCTTTTACCTCCCTTGGTTGGTTTTTCGCCGCCCTTTTCTCCGCGACCTTTCGGCCTCCGCCTGCTGCTCCCCGCTCTCTTTTCGTCTCCCGTTCCTCTGCCCGCCCTTATGGTGGCTCCCCCCAGGTCACCCCGTTCCCGGTCCCGCCCTGCTTTGCTTCCCGGTGGCCCCTCTTCCCCCTGCTGGCCCCTCTTACCTGCATGTCACACTGTCTATTTCCGCCTCTCTCGGCGTGGCCCGGCCTTCCTGGCCTCCTGCCGCCACCTTGCGCTGGGGTGGGGGCGGCGGTGTCGCCCCCTGGCCTGCCTCGGCTTTTCCCGCTCCTTTCCTCCTCCCCCTCCTTTGCCTCCGCCCTCCGCCTCACTCGCCCGTCCCTTTCTCTTTCCCTTCCTTCTTTTCTTCCCCCCCCCCCCCCCCCCCTTTTTTTTAGCCACCGCTTCGCGCTCTCCCGCCCTGCCCGGCGCTCCTCCCCCTTCTCCTGCCGCCAATTCCCTCCTTCCCCTTTTTGCGGCTCCCCCTTTTTCTCCCCTTCCGTCGGGTCTAGCCTGCCCCCTTCCTCCCTCTCCCCTCCCTCTCCTCCCTCTCTGCCCCTCTCCTCCCTCTTTTCGCCTCCCACCCTTTCCGCTCGCGCTTCGCGCTCGCGGCTCCGCCCCAGGGTCTCTCCTCTGTGCCTTGGCCTCTCCCACCGCCCACCGTCGCCGCGTCTGCTTCTTGTCGGGCGTATTTCCCCTTGTTCACTCTCTTTTTTTTTGCCCACATCCCTTTTTTCGCTTTTTGTCGTTTCTGCCCGCGTGCTTTCCTCTCTCGTCTCTCCCCCTTTGCAGCGTACTCCCCCCCTCGCTGGATCGCTTTCCCCCCCGTTTTTTTCTGCGTTTGCTTTCCCTCGCCTGCTTTGTGCTCCCCCCCTTTCCCCTCCTTTTCTCCTTCTTCCTTCACCTCCGGCCCTCATTCCCCCCTCTTTTCCTTTCCTCCCTTCCCCTGGGTTTTCCCCCGCTTCCCTTTTTGGGCCGTGCTACTCTCTTTTCCTCCCCCGCTTCGCTTTTCTCTTTCCCTTTGGTGCCCTCCACGCTCTGCGCTTTCCGTTTTTGTTTGTTTTGCGCTTCCCCGTCCCTCTCCTTCTCCCTTTCTGTCCCTCGCCGGCCTTTTTCTCTATCCTCTTTTCCCCCCCCCCATTTTGGCTCCCGCTTCCGCGCTCGCGGCTCCTCCCCCTCTCCTGCCCCCCTCTCGTCCCTTTTGCTTTCCCTTTCGGCTCGCGGCTTCGCGCTTGCCGCTACCCCTGCTTCCGTCGGGTCGGCCTCTCTCCTGCCCCCTTCCCTCCCCTTTTTCCCCTCCCCGCTTTCTCTTCCCCCCTCCCCCCCGCTTGGGTGGCGCTTGCGGACTATCCTCGTCTCTACTGTTGCCCCCACCGCCTTACTCCTGCCCTATTTCGGCTCGCGCTTCGCGCTCTGCTTTTTTTTTTTTTTCCTTCAGTGGTCCATCAAATTGGTTTCAATCCCCCCTGTTTTGGTCAGTACAGTGCGTACATCCTCAAACGGACCTGTTTGCAATGTCTGTCCCAATGTGTTTGCATTTGATGAGCCTTCGTTTTTATGTTATCTCAGTGCTAGGTCTTATCTTCGCAATGCCCATTTCAAAATCAAGTTCGTCTCTGCTTGAGCCCCACGCCAACTTTTTGTTCGGGGGCTCAAACGGCTTGCCCGCACAAATGAATTGCGCAATACGCATCAATCAGACTGTCTTTCTCTCGACGCAGTCTTCCTGCTCAATTTCTTTCTTTATATCTTTCCATTTTGTTTTCTCCATTCTGCTTTGCTTCCAATTCCACAAGCTCATTTCATTTCCTTGTTGGTTTTTGTTTTTGTTTCTTTCTCTTTCATTTTTTCCCTTTCATATCATCCAGACTTTCAACTTTTTTTTTGTCCACGACCATCAAGCCAGGGGTTAGTTGGTTGTTTTTGCTGTTTCCATTGCTTGCTTGCTCGCTTGCTTTGTTATTTTGTTTTCGTTTCCAATGCTTGGGCCCCACGGACTTTTATTGTCGGGGTTTCACCCCCAAAAAAAAAGGCAAAAAGGCCAACTTTCGTCCCAAATTCCAAAGGGTTTCTGCTCATTGTTCTGCTCGATCACTCCCTGTCAGATTGCTTGTTACTTTTCATGTCCCTAATGCATTATGTCGTCCAGTTGAGTTCGTTTCCTCATGCTTCTTCCGTCTCTAACGTCTTACTATTTTGCCATCATCCCAGAGTATCGCGATCCTCGATCATCTTTACAGAACCCAGCCTCGAATTCCCAACGCTCAATCTCCAATGGTCCTCTCTCCATCCTTCATTTCCCAATCCCATCGATCCCATATAATCCTCCTCCTCACCACGCGCCCCCACACAAGCAATCCCTCCTCGTCCCCACCACTCCGCTTTCATTGGTTCACATTTTTTTTTTTTCTATATTTTTTAGTTTGCAAGCAATCTTCCAAATGCCCAAGCTCACACATGTGCTACACCCCTAAAAAACAAAGCCCCCAACACTCTTCTCCCTAATCAATAGCTTTGTCCAATGCATTTGCTGCATACTATCGGATCATGGCCCAGAGTCCATGAAGGGTTTCGCAGTCCGTAAGTGTGCTGATTCGACCCAAAAGTCTGATGTCGTTTTCTGCATTTTCTTCATTTTGGTGCGCAGCCTTTCATTTGACCCCCGCCCACAAATGTTCTGTGTGCACTCCGCCTAGCCACGCAAACTTCTTCATTTTAAATCAGCCTTTGAAAGATAGCTACTTTAGGCCATCTATTACACTATGCACATCATCATTTGCAACGCCAATTTTTGCGCACTTTTCCCAACCTGTTCCCGTTTTTCATTGTACCCCTGTCTCCGGCCTCATCATATCGGGCGGTGTTTTTCACTGGATTCTCGCTCTTTTGGCTCGCTCCGCTCGCCTATCATTTTTTCATAGTTGCCCCCCCCCTCCTGCTGGCCCATCCGCGATCCCCGCCTCGCCCTGCTTCGTGATTTTCAGCCCCTTCCGCCCCCCCCCACCATCAACGGCTGGAACGACATCTGCGCTACATTATTTCACATTATTGAGTGCATGTGGCCCCATTTTCGCCGATGCCCTTATTCTTTACGCGCCAATTCGGCCGCTGCCATCCATAATTTTTCTTATCCTCCCGCCAATCGCCCCCCCACATTGCCGAGATTCATTTCAGTTCATGGCCTGTTCACACGGCCGACTTTAGCAGCGCCACTCATATTTTCATCAAGTGAAGTCGCCGTTGTATAATTTTGTGCACATTTCTTCCTCTCTCCGCCCAATTCAATTTCACGCCCATCCCCCGCATCCCCCCACCCGCCGGCCCCTGTATTCCATGACCCTCCCCCCCGGCCCCCCATCCCTCTATCTCTGGGTTCTTCCATGGTGCCCGCAAAGATCAGTCCCCACTCTTTCTCTATCATGCTCTGGCGTCATCGCTCTCATTTTCGGCTCACAAACTCTTTTTTCTCTATTTTCGGCAATGCGACCCATTCTTCTCTTATCGGCCCCAAACCTTCTCTCTTTCGTAATCCCACCAAACCATGTTCCTCATTTTCGGGATACGTCTTCCTAACTTGGCCCATTCTTTATTACACTTATCATTTTCGTCCTAACGGCAACTTCTTCTTTTTCGGAATAACGAACCTTTTTCTATTTTTTGGAATCGCCTTTCGTATCACACTCTCCCCCCCCCTGTGGACTACTGACCCGCGCGCGGCCGCGGCGCTTCGGACCAGCGGCCTCTCGGGGCTATAGCCGCTTGGGGGGGGGGTCTCAAAATTATGCTCTTATGATCACCCCCCCAAAAAATGCAAGCTCTCCTCTTTTCTATTATCTTTTATTATTGTTATTATTTATGAATATTTTCTAAAACGACTGGTTCAGCTACCCCTAACAGCCTTTAGGACCCGCCCCCGGTGTTCCGCATGGGTGCGTTAATTTGACCTTCCCTCCCTACCCCCCTTTCGGAGCCCCCCGGTGTTCGAAGGGTGCGGCCATCCCGCTCCCCCCGCTCCACCCGCTCCGCGAACGCCAGAGATCGTTGCAGCCATTCTAAAGGGGGTCTAATTCCCAGGGCAGATTCAACATGGTACCTGGCCTGTTTAAGCTGCAGCACACTCCCAGCGCCATTTTAGCAAGGAATACTGTTGTTAAAAGATTTTTTTACCACTGATTCATGCAGCATCATAAGCCATTCAATTTTAACTGAAGCCGGGTATATTGAGTGCCGACTTGCCACTGCAATCAATTGCACAATTTTGTGATGTTCCTGAAGTTTTTAAAAATGCCTACATTTTGAATTCATAGGTCATTTCAAAAGCATTTTTTTTGCTTGACTGTGCTTCTTTGGTAACACCCTGGCCCCAGTAAATTGCACGGCCGTGTGCCATATTTTTTTGGCCCTTCAATTTCAATTTCATTTTTGGCCTATTATAGGTTTTTGAGCTGGGGAGTCACATTTAACTTTTGACCTTTGCCCCCATGTACAAAAGTATGCATTGTCACATTGTTCATGCCATTTTAATATTAATCTTTAACCAGCAACATTCGCGCCTGACTGCCATTTTCTCGGAAAGTATGTCGCGAATGATGCCCACCTTCCTGTCCACAGGATTCAATGTCATGTGTAGACATATCCTTTCGCGGCATGTTACTTTTGCGAACTTGCCTCCCTGGAAATTTGTGCAGTATCATCGCGCAATATTCTGTTTTTACAGTAATGTACCACAGCCTGCATCAAGCTGCTGTCAAGTTTTGTAATTTCTTTGAATTTCAACATGGCTGTAGCAAGGACAACCTTGCTCCTGAATTATCCTCGGCCAGTGTGACATGAACAAAATTTAACTTTAGCATTGTGCTCTAATGTTGTGACATTTAAAAAATTGACTGCACACAAATCTGCAATTGACTCTACCATTTGCTCTGCCGGAGTGACATATAAAAAAATTACTGCACAACAAATTTACAATTTCAATTATGCTCCCCCTCCCTCCCTCAGATGAAATCCTGGATTCGTCACTTAATAAATGTCCAGTTGTGACCATAGAAGTATTATATCCTACGTCTTAAAATTGTCTAACTAGGATTGGTTGAGAACTTTCACTTGACTAATTTAGTTTCACCATAAAAACAACAAGAAGATTTGTGACGTCAGCCTCGAATAGTTTTTGCCCAGGCAAAATTCTGACTCATTATTTAAGAAACAGGATATTTTGCTATCAATTTTTTGATAATGAGACTGAGCTATATCGATCGTAAACATCAACAACATGGCTGCCTCCATTGCACGAGCGGAGAAAGTGATAAGAAGAGATTTAATCTCGTTGAAGATGGGATTTAGAGGAATTTATTTGCTTGGACTGATTTTGGAGAATACAAAGAAACAGATAAGATATGGGTAAGCAATTTTCATCGAAATACTGCACCATTATCGACGTTAATTACGCAGATCTCAGTTCATTCTTATTGATGGTTGCATCGTTGCCGTTGCCATTGGCGTTGCGTGGCTTGTGTTTGACTAGATCTAGGCCTAGGGCTAGGCCAGGGCAGCAAGCACAAATGAAGCCAAATGCGGCATTGGCAAGTTTGACTTTTTTAAAATTTTATTTTTGTGTACATTTTCTCCTAGTAGTAGATATAATCAAATATGCCATGCACTCTTTTTAAATTTCCAGCTAAAATTATGGATTCTTCTTGACAGAAATGGCACTATTTTTTTCGGGCCTGTGTCCCTCAAAAAAATAGTGCTATTCCTGCCACCTTTGAATCAATAATATTTTCACTGGAAATCCTCAATATATTTGAGTACTATATGAACCAATAACAGTGATGGGGCAAGGTGTTGATTGACAACAAAATGAAACTTGGTTATAGCACAATGTGATAAGGATTAGAAGGCTCTTGAATCACTGCAAAGTCTAAGCACATAGTAAAATAAAACAATCCAATCTATTTTCAGCATATCTGTTGATAGTAGTCTTGAAAACATGAAAGAAAATAAGAGATTAAAATGGAAGAGGTTCAAGAATGATAAACGGTAGGATTAAAATGCACATAAAGTAATCAAGAAAAGAAAAGAAAATTATATACCAAAAAGGTAAAAAATAACTAAGAAAGGAAGTTTCTCCTATACTTCTTCCTTATTTATCTATTCAATTTATTCATTTTTTGTTAAGATTAGAATGTAAAAAAGAGTTAGCTGCTAAAATCTGCAAGAAGATACTCTTAAAAACATTAACAAGGAGAAAGAAAGAGATTGTGTCAGTGAGATGTGAAACAGCACAAAACCAACAGCAGCAGATTGAATATTTTTGATGATTCAAATGAGATAAGGTCTCACAAAGACAAAATTTCATTAGTAGGAAAAAAAAAATTCAAATCGTTCTATTGTAACATGCACATATGTAATATACAAATAGTCAAGAAATGATTATATATGGTTTAAAATGGTAGCATATTAATATAGAGATTAGTCAAAACCAGTCAAACCTGCATTGGATAATCAAATCAAATTTATTAAACCCAATTACGAAAGAAATGGGATTTAGCAATGGCTTTGTACCTCAATCACCTTCGACAATAACAATCTAATTATATTTTTTATTCAAATCAGGGCTTGGCTCTTAAAAAAAATTGGTAAGTCAAGCAAATTATGATAATCTCTAAAAAACTATTATTGAAGGGCCATACATACTCTCTCTGGCTTTCTTCTTCCCAAACTTGATACAAGATGATTTTGGACACAGGCTTTTTAAAGCCTAAGCATTTAGTCATCCATGATAGGACAGATATAGATTTGATGACATATATGAGTAATTCTTTACCATGAAACACATTCCCGGCCATTATCGAGGAATTTTTAATTTGAGGCTATCAAGCTGGGTATACATTTTTCGGGAGGAACACACTGTACCATCTTCATGCCACCATCTTCTGTACTATATATTCTGCAAGTGCTAAAAATCAACCGCAAGGCTGGGAACAATGATTTTATGTTTATATGCCTCTTCTGTTGAATGAACTACCACAATTTGTCTGTGTGTCCCCTCCATTGGATATTTTTAAGAAGAGTTGAAAGAATGTATTATTCAATCTACGATTATTTTTTTTCTGCTTAACTTTGTAAAGCGCTTTGAAACTCTTTAGAAAGAGGGGTATTTGAAAGAATTTATCTAATCTCATTGTAACTTAATGCAGATTTGACTAGTTAAAGAGTGATAGAATGAGCCAGACACCTTTGCATGATGATGATGATGAGAATGACGGAAACTTCTAATTGATCTCATCGAGTCTGCTCACCAAACAGACCCCCATGACTCCCGTTACTCAGTCTCACACTCAACATTGTCTTCTTCTCCTCATGATCACCATCCTCCAGATCCCGCTCAGAGCTGATTGATTTCTTGAGACGTTCGCTGGTCCGATGCATCATGGGACTGTTTGATGTGTTGTTGTTGCGCTTCATGGATAGCCGGGAGATGAAGTTGTTGGACCTGAAACTGTTGAAAGGGTAAGAAAAGTGTGAGATTATTTTAATCTCACAATCTAATTTGAAAATCTGAATTCATATATACATAAACACAACACAAAAAGAAAGTTCCTCTATTTCAGATATCAATAATTTTTGAACAGGAGGAATTTAAAAAATTAATTATATGTCCATGTAGAGAATTTAATTAGCAACAATGGGAACGAATTTTAGGAAAAATCATCAAGTTACACTTCAGTGAGCAATGGTTGAATGCAGAAATGTAATTTTTTGAAGTTCGCAAGCCTAAAATGGCAACTTTGATTCAATGCTAACGGACCCATTTTCAGATTTCAAACATTTTACACGTCAGAATGTATGCAAAACGTGCTTCCCAATATACGGAAACGAAATTTGCATCAAATTTTATGGTTGAGTGAGTATGCAGCAAAAATTGCCCAAACTGCAATTTTTACTTCTTTGCCATGGTATAATCGAACAAATATGAGGAAATTCCTGTTGTTGAAGTGTACGCAACCAATATCCATTCATTCACTGTTGAATGAACCCATCAAACAACAAAAAAATAGGCCATTTTAGAATTACGAAGAGTCATTGTAGTAATTTTACGCACTAGAAAGCATCTCAATAACATTTTTTGGCTTGTATTTATATTCTTTGGGCACTGTCAATGATCCTATGGCATTTATTTACAAATTCATGCTTCAGTGAGCACGTGAGACTGGAAAAGCCTTTTTCTCACGTATGGACTAAAATTCAAATTCTTACTTTGATTGAATATAACAATTCTTTTCGGGGAGTACCTTTGATTTTATTTTCATAAAAATCCTGATGTTTCACGCCTTAGTGGGCACAAGATACAAAAAAAATCATGAAAATGAGAAGACAGTTTGGAGCTTCGTCATGGTTCAGTGACTTTTTGAATACGTAATTTGAATAAAGATCATGTTACTTAGAGACTAGTTGAAGCTATGTGCAAAGTTTCATTAAATAATTCACAGTCAAATGGACAAAAACTGACAATTAAAATATGCCAAATTTCACTTTTGTTAAACTTTTGTTAAACCTCTGTACATAAAGTCAATGGAGGAGGAAATCAATACCTGATAAATGCTAAATTCGGCCAAGTTCATTGATGATTATTGTTAATTCTACTGTGAGTTATGTCACAAATATGTTGGTTGCATAATGTATTTTTTGTACTTAAACATCATTTGGACTGAAATACTGGACATAAAATGCCTCAAAATGATCCAAAATAGAGCTGACATCAGATGTACCCAAACTTTTGGAGGGCAGTGTGTACAATCTGCAGATCTGTATATACATCATTTTAAAATAACAAGTATTGTTTTTTGTTTTTTTTTAAATTAAATTCTTGGAGAGTTAAAAAAGATCATTGAATATATCCAAGGGCAATTTTCTACAACCAATAAAGTTAAGAAAGTTCTTCTGAACACACAATGAAATGGTGGATCCATGCTTATAGGATGGGGGGGGGGGGGGGGGGGGGGGGCTGCCGAATTCAGATTTTAACATGTACAGTCAATGAGTGGTTTTCAAATTATGGGGGGGGGGCGCTCATCCCCTGCACCCCCGCCTGGATCCGCCACTGCAATGGTGTATCTGTATCTGCATCTAAATCTTTGCCTCAATAGCAGGAGGTAGTGTGATCACTCCCTGGCTGAATCATACAGGACTAATAAAAATGGGTCCCTTTGCCTTCTGTCAAAGTGCTTGGGGATAATATTAATATGCCATGTTTTGCAGAACCCAATTGGAGAACATTTATCAGAACTGAAGTGGCTATATACCCTGGATAACGATTGATATTATTATAATTGGTTTTATTACTATTATCATTTTTGTTATCATTATTACTATTATTAGATTGCACTAAGATAACTCACCTTCCCGTAGTGGGACTATGAACAGGTTTAATGTGTGGCTTCCATGTAGCAGTTGAACTTGAGTTAGGATCTGCAGCATAACATCTCCACAAACACTAAGAACAGAGGAAAACAGAGATAGTTGAATCTCTTGATTAACAATTATAATAATTTACTTTTACACAGTGTGTCCCAAAAAGATCTACACACTTTGGAAATGGCTGCCATATTAAAAATATATGATTCTTCTAGGTGACAAACTTTACATGTCTGGAAAGCTTATTATACTAACTTTCATATGACACCAAAAAAGTCAGAAAATAATTCAAGCGTGCATGAGCAGTGTTCACTTATGTAAAGGGTGTGGAATTTAGGGTGTGCAGGAATGAGCCTACTAATTGGTGAGAGTAAAGTCATTTTTAGCATATGGAATGAAGATGTCTGAAGAATAAGTGATTAATTGTGATGAGTCAGGGTTTCCTGGGTGAAATTTGTGATTTTTGTGATTACCACTTCATGCATGAGTGAACAGGATGTGTATTTCAATTGTAACATTATAACTTTCCAGGTATTTCAGTGAGCTCCTTCAGTGGTATGTTAATTGGAGTAGGTTGCTAGGCACATTCCTCTGCACCCTAATTTCCATACCCTTTACGAAAGTGAATACTGCTCATCCATGCATTAATTATATTCAAAATATAAATTTTGTCACCTAGAATCAAATATTTTTAATTTGGCAGCCATTTCAAAAGTGTAGTTCTTTTCGGGATGCACTGTATAGTGCAATAACTGTTAATACTTGTTCAAAACACAATGTAATATTACCCTCTTCATTTGATTTGATCCTGCCCATGCCAGCGGATTCTTGAAATGTATCAAATAAATTGAATACGGTAAATGAAGATGAAGTTGGATAAGTTTTTATAGGCAGCGTTATACAGTGCACATAAAAAAAAGGTAATCCATTTTTCGGGGGCCCATATTCCAGCCCATTCATTTTTACTGTTCATATGTAACATTAAAGACAAACTCTCCACCTTTCCAATGATACTTTTCTTTGAATCATACATGTAAAGTATGATGGATAAAATGGCAAATTAAGATATGGCAGGTACTAATACACTTCTTCCAAGTTTTAAGAAAATAAAAAAAGAGTGAGTGAATGCTGTCCCTGCTGTCTCAGAGCACTGAATAGGATTGTGTGCAAAGATGTGTGAATCCTTTAAGCATCCACTCAGTCTTTCATCCTTCGACAAATCTTGGAAAAAAATGGATTTGTACCTGCCATCTTCTTTTACAATATATTCGATTACGCATTACATCTATGATTCAAGGAAGGTATCATTGTAAATGTGAGGAGTTCGACTTCAATTATGTGATAAGAAAAATAAATATGATAAATAGATGAGCTAGGAATATGGCGTCTCCAAAAATTTGATATGCACTGTATACTAAATTTGTTCATGAAGATAAATCATATTATCCCATAGGCAGCTGCCAAAACTTTTTATGAAAAAATGTTAAAAAATAAAATGAAAGTTAAAGACAAATTTCTCCATATAAGCAGTAGATGTTAGATGTTTCAAATTGAGATGAAATATTTTCAAGACCTTTTGTATCCCTAGCCGCTGAAGCTGATACGTTGTGACAATGGCTACATCAGTGAGTTGCTACTATTAAATATCATTAGTATTATGTATATCTAGACGATTTTGAATTGAGTGATTGCTATATAGTTATTGGTACCTGGATGAGTGTGCTGCTGGGTGACGTCTCCGGGCAAAGTGCTTCTGGCGTTGTTGCTGCTGGACTTGCAGAGCAAACCGGAACCAAGAATACCCTGAAGAAAAAAAAATAACCAGCAGAGAGAGAGTTGTTTGTATCTGAAAAATAATTTTTTTCCCTCATGATTATTTGTTGATCTTAATGAACAGACAGGCAAACATTTTAAAGCTCAGTAAGCAATATCTATAATTTGCATTATGGATTTTACACCAAAATATAAATGACAATCTTAAATTTAATGGACTGAAACAAAATTTACTTGTCTAGAATAGTCCAATATAATACACTAAATTCATTTGTATGGAGTTTGGATAGAAATATTAGTGGCTGCACTGTGGTGGAACCTGGAAAATATTTAAATAAGTAGGGAATTTAGACAGAATACAAAAAAGAGTGTGTAAAATAATGCTTGCATAAATTATTTAGATATGGAAATGAATTAATAATATGTGGATTGGAAAGTTTACAAACGAGAAGAGAAAATATATGTGTTGATTTTGCAAAATCTCCTGTAGAAATCCTCAGTGCACGAACTGGTTTCCAAAAAGTATGTTACATTTCTGAAAGACATATTCCTAATTTTAAACAATTCAAATTAAGACCGACCGATACAGAAAAAGTTCCATTCCATATCTTTTAGACTTGTTAAACTCAAAATAATGTTCATATTTGCAAATTACTGTATACATAAAACACACATCCAATTTGATCCAACCTTTCCAGAATTCTCTATTTAATGTCACTTTTGGAAATACAGTGTGTCCCACAAAAATGCTAATAGCACTTTAGATGGGTATAATATTACTATTTCTCTACTTCCGTAAACTACAATTCATTTTTCTGCAACTGGATTAAATTTTATGTGATTGGTCCAATAATCACAAAGATATGAACATTTTTTCATCACACATCAGGAAACCTCTCCATCCAAGTTTGTATTAAGTAGTACCAGGTATATCGAATAAAAGAGACCCAAGTTTTTTCATAACTCTTTACGTGCCGGATGCATGATACGTAGCCTACTGTTCGGTGCCATAGTCATGCTTGCTCGCCTACTATTGACTGCTTAATCCATGCTTTGTTTCCTACCCTCCCCTGCTTTGTGCATGATTGCGCACATTCGGAATATACATCGATTGATTGATACGCCGATTCCATTGTTCTGGCACTGCACACTCACAGGTTTATCCGCTTTAAAATATACTGCTGCGGCACATCCGGCTTTTAATTGGCCAATTTTTCTCTTTAACACAGTTTACATCAACTTTTTTGTGAGTAATTTAATGTGTTTGTCAACATTTTGATAGGAAACTAGTGCACAAACAATCGCACACAATGAAAACCAAATTCATGCCCTCGAACAATGCAAGTTTAGGTAATTGCCCTCTTATTTCTAAAAACAGAATTTGGTGTAATTTAGAGACAAATAAGAAATGCCACATATTTAAGTACAACATTGTTGTCAAAAGTTTTTTTTTTTTTTTTAAGTTATGAGGAAGTATTAACTGTCATATTTAAGTACAAGGGGAAAAAACTTGGCAGTGGGGGATAGACCCTGGCATGTACGGATTACCAGTGCAGCAGAGGGTTAGGGCGGGGTGGCACGTAAAGAGTTAATAACTAGAAAAATATTTCAGTAGTGATTATGAAAATTATATCACTGTAAAGTGCAACTCATTACCATTCTAATGATATGTCTCTCAGTCACCAATATCACGCATCGCTAAAACACATTGTTCTGAAAAGTCTTGCAAAATTGTTAGTGTTCACTTTCATGCTCCTTGAGATGCGTTATTCAAAGGTGCCTCAAAGGAAACCCAATTTGATCATCAATGAGCGTGAAAGTGAACCACTCACAATTTTTGCAAGACATATTTAAAACAGTGTGGTTCAGTGATACATGATATGGTGAGCTGAGAATGGTATCATTAAAATGGTAATGAGTTGCACTTTACAATGATATAAATTCATAATTACTACTCAATTTTCGTTCAAAGTATTAATGATCAAACCTGGGTTTGTTTTATTCGACACATCCGGTACTACTAAGTACAAACTTGGATGGAGAGGTTTCCTGATGTGTTATGACAAAATGCTCATATCTTTGTGATTCTTTGACCATATCACATAAATTTCATCCAGTTGTAGAAAACGAATTGTAGTTTACAGGTGTAAAGATATAAACAATATAATTTTGTAATTTTAATATTATACCCATCTAAAGTGCCATTAGCATTTTTTGTGGGACACACTGTATATCTTTTTTCATATCTAAGTATTTTTTTATAAAATCTGACAAAAGCAATATTTTGTTATGTTAATTTGTTATTGCCTTTATGTATTTTTTATTGTAAACATGCTCATTCCAACCTATCGGTTGTCAATCATGTATACAATGTACTGCTGTTTTATTCCATAAATACACGATGTGTACAAAATCCTTTATGTAATGTCAAGAAGATAACCCTATAAACAGACAAGGAATATATTTTAATTTTTAACAAACACAGTATATGGACCAGATAAGATGGATGAGGAAAGTGAATGCATACTACCGCAGGTAGAGCAAAAATGAAAATCCCGATGATTGCAAAGAGTTGCTGCTGCTAGTTTCCCCGACCAGGAGTTGGTGTTTTATCCCATATCCCACTGTTGTCAAGGTAACCTAGGTGTGTGATTTCAGGTTTTAAGAATTTTAAACAATCAATTCATCATTCAAATTTCTCTTAGAAAACTCCTTTATTCTTTTTTAATCATCATTTCATCAAATATTCAACTTATTTTCCCATCCTTAAACTTTGGTTTGCACGCATGGACCAGTTAAATGAATGAAAACTATCATCGTGGCATTCTTTATTTAATATCAAATAAAGTTCTGCTGAATGTAAAGAGAATCTCATCACTGCTAATTTAACTTTAAGAGCAACTCTTTAGTAAGATTGCAATTATTATTCATAAAATATGTGTCAGTTAAGGGGTACAAAAGATAATCTCTGGATTTTGCAGCATGCCGGACCACTTGACAGGATTAGTGGATATACTAATCCCCTCCTTTCGTTCCACTGACTTAATAGGAGGAAATACATCTGGTAAATTATCTTGTGATTTAGTCAACTTGTGGCAGACAGAGGGCGCTAGATTGGTAAGTTCACATCACATGTCCTCAAAATTACACGTTTTTCACCTTAAATACAATTAACTCTTTGAACCCGTAGGCCGGATTACGGCCAGCAGAGAAAGTAAATTATCCCAAAAAGCCACTTTCCATCCCTTCCATTTTCCCTGAGAATTTTTTTAAAATTAGGATTCAAGGTCTAAATTTTTGTGAGTCTTCCACCGAAGATGGTGCTATTGGAAATCATGTATAGAGTACCTTTAGTACGCAGTTTAATAACATACCTGTTTCAACCGAGTGAATAAAAATCAAACATTATGGATTTCACAAAATGTGCAAATAATTCAGGTTTTAAAAGGTTAATGATTTTGACCATGTGTCACTATGACTATGATACATTTGCGCTGTATCAAAATCTTGATTCTCTTGATTGACGTTCGTAAAAATCCTCGCAAGCATAATTTTTGTCAATATTGTGAATTAAACATATCTCATGCGACGATGCACAGCATGGTACCTAGCATGCTGCTACATACAATAACAGTGCATGCTTCGCACCGAATCACGGCAAATCTAGCTACTCGAGTACATGTAGTTCCATGCAGCTATATGCTGGCACTAAATCCGCGGCACACAAATTTTTGACCGCGGGCAGAGGTTCAAAGTAGCCCAATTCGGTAGGTAAACTGCAAGAAAGTCGCGGCAAGTAGTAGCTCTGCAAACTAGGGGAGTTACCATCTCTTTTTTTTAAATTGGAATTTGCTCTCTTTCTTAAAAACGCGAAATTATATTTGGGAGTTTTGAAAAAAAAATCAGAATTCCGATTAAAATCGGAGGTCTCACATGCCTATAGATTGAACCTCTTCCTACTGTTCCTTTTCTGTGAACCTGTTTTCCAATTTATGATAAATAAAGGAGACCAATAAAGAATCCTTGAGGTACTCACCAGACCATACCACATGGCATCAGGTAATGTCTTATAATCATCATTCAGGACTACCATGCTCCAATGTAAACACTAAGAAAGACACTGAAATTAGGGCCAGGAAACCAATATACCACGTTGTCAGCAACTCCTGTGTAAAAGTAATAAAGATTGTCATAAAGATAGGGCATTTATTGACAGAAAAACAAGAAAAGTTAAGGTAAATTAATTCATTGTTATCTATTTATAAAAATTTATTGAATCTGAAGCTGTGATAATTAAATTTATACAAAATGTTGAGAATGTAACATATAAATATCAATTATTTTAATAACACATCATCATTTGAGAGCCTAAACAACTTAAATCATAGAGCCTATACTTTAACAACGACTAAACATTGAATTTAGTCATATTTCACAAATATATTTATGGAAAGTATTTGATGACTGAGAGAATTAATGGAATATAATATATTGTTTGCAGCCTCCTGCCAATTTGTTCCCTTAAAGATTCTGAAAAATATTTGGACACAAACCTGTCTGTGTGCCCAGACAACGGAGGCTAGAAGTTCCAAGTGTTGCCGCGCCGATCGACCCGAACCATGCGCAGAATCTGGATAAAGCGAAGACCACGGAATGCTGGATCAAGGAAGCGACGTTGCTGCTGCCTATGACGATGATGAGCACTGAGGCTATGACTCAACAATATCTGTCAAAGAAACAATAGAAGGCGCACTCATTTTATTATATCAAAATATGCTTTTATCGTTCAGTCCGGTAGGTTAAATATAATTTGTTCTTGTGGGGTATAAATTTAGTATTTACTAAATGATACTTCAACATAAATTTAGAATTATACATTGAAATAAAACAGTATGGTTATATCAAGTATCTTAATAAAAAGATAACAATTTTATCAATAGTCACGAATATTTATGAATATGGATAGCTGAAAGTCTCTTCTACTATAACTGAAACTAAGTGAGAAAATGTGGTATGCTTGAGTGAGCAATGCCCAATATTTAAAATAACACAAAATTAGGTGCTCAAAATGTGAGAAAACATATTACGAAGAGCCTTTATGCTTTTTTTTATGGAGAATATAAGATATCACAATAAAATAAGAAAGGCCAATCATGATATCAGTATGATAACTATTTGAACCATTAAGGACTGTCTCAATAAAAAAGATACATGATCAAATGGGCCCTAATAACAAATTCTATCAAAAAATTAAGGAAATTTTATTAATATGGATAGCTGAAAGTCTCTTCTACCATATATGCTTGAGTGAGCAATGCCCAATTTTTAAAATAATTTTTTGATATAACCAATCTGTTTTATTTCAATGTATAATTTTAAAATTTATGTTGAAGTATTATTCTCGGGCTGAGGTCTATGGGAAACATGTGTTATAGCCAAATCAACTCATCTCCAACAGGTTAGAGCTTACTATAAATTATGTGGTACAGATATTGTGAAATACATCATATTACAAAATTGAACATATCTAAAAATATCCATAAATTGCACAATTCATTCTTTCGGCTGACTAAGAAAACCGACCTTGCCATTTCATTTTTGCAGGAAGCATGTATCTTCAACAAAGGCACGTGAAGAAAATACAAACTTCCTCCTTGTCTTGGAAAACAAGGCGATCAGAGAGAACTAAAATGACCTCTTGACGGACTCTAAATGGGGTCCTCTGCCCAGGTATGGATCAATCCTAACCCCATTTCATGGTTTCTTGATGGCATCATTTCCATGGTAACCATCATCTTGAGTCCCGCATACCTGGATTAGTACACAAGAGACCCTAATCCTTTATGTACACCAATAGATTATCAACATCACTACAACATATATATAGATCGAAACACAGAACTTGCATTGACAGTCCTGTCCACAACCAAGCTCTTTGAAAAGCAATCCATTAATCTTGGCCATGGGAACGAACCACTTGTCTAGCACAACCTCTCAGAATTTCTCAAAAATATCATGATGGAAGCCTTTGAATTATTCATTGTTTATCCCTCAAAAGAGAACTTCTTTTGAGTCTTTTATTTCCATTATGATGGCTTGAGTCCAATTTCAAGTGTTGCAAAAGGGTTGAAAGCGGATTGGGGGAGGAATTCTAAATAAACATTTCATAAAGTCTCTTTGTATAGCATATACAGTCTCTGAGAAAGGATTAAGTTTTATTTGAAAGGGAAATATGTAGTTAATACCATTTTTGAGAAAAGTATTCCTATTTTGCTATTCATGATGTTTCTAATAACAATATAGCAACTGATACTTTTCAAAGAATAGTATAAAAATGAAAAATAGTCCCTAAAAGGATTAAAACAGTGAAACAGGGTACAATGTATTTGACTAATGTTCAAGCTTATATTATAATGACTAGTTTCTTTTCATTTGTTACTGCATCCCAAGTCTGAACGAAGAGGAATTTCACACAAGATTCATTTGAATATAATTGATGAATAATGTGCAATTAATAAGCAGAGTAACTTCCTACGGCTCCTACATCTGGAATTCATTTCAGTAAAAAGAATACTGAAGGGAAAAGAATTAAATACTGGATTGCATTTTCCTCTCGAATGTAATTGCATCCGCTACGGGAATCCTACAACTTCTTTAAGAGGGGATCTAAGAGAATAAAGATGGGTGCCGAAAGCTCACTGCATATGGTGGCTTGCTTGGACACCTTGCCTATAGGCCCTATATCTTCTAATCTCATTTATGAGCCTTATATCCGATTAAGGCATCGTTGTAATGTCGTTACGAGTAAAAGGATCATCGGACTGATAGAAAAATAGCCCTAGGTGCCAGAAAGTAAGTAGCTCCAGTTTGCTTGTCTCACACCCCATGCTTGACAAATGGTCTATTAAGGACAAAAAGGGCATTAATGGATACAATTCAAAGAGTTAGCACCCTTCTCGCACAAACAAAACTCTTTCTCAACTATTGATTGCAAGAATCTAGACTTTGGACTGGCGATCAAATTCACCTACGCATCAAGGGACATTTCAGAATTAGCATGAAATAGCCACTGGTATTTAATGAGGCATTGAACCTGTAGATGACAGAAGGATAGTTGGATCTTGTTCAAAATCTATCCAGGAAAAGAATCAGAAAGGATTAGATTAAATCTTTAAATAGAAAAAACATTTTACAACAAGCAGGTCTTACCAGAAATGAGAAGAACATTTCTTTCTTTTCAAAACTATTCACGTATTTGGCCATTAGACTCTTACACGACTCACTGAGCACATTATACAGAGGGCTCTAGCTGATAAACATTAACCCCTCTACAGTACTATTCCAGAAGTAAAGGGGTACTCTGATAAAACCTGACTTCCATTTATACTATATCGACTATACAAATGGATTTCCAGACGAAACCATGCAAGCTGTTTCATACTATTAGTGTTTTACGAAACCCATCGGCCCAAATTCACAAAGGAGGATTCTGCAAAACCCACGGATCCGTGGATCCGTGGGTTTTTGAATCCACGGATCTACGGATCCACCAGCTTATGATTCATCAACAGTTGACCCAAATTATGACGTATTATGACGCTGTGGATCTGTGGATTCAGTCGAGTCCACCTTTGTAAATACCAAATTGAAAATCCTAGTCCAACCGTAGTTAAACCCAGGGTTGAAACCATGGATTTTGCAGAATCAACCTTTGTGAATTCGGCCATCAAGTATGGGGAGAGCGGGGTTATATGGAACATTTTTCACAAAATGGCCTAAAAACAAAGCGGATTTATTTCAAGAAACAATAAACAATCAGCTTGAGTGTATATCTGTATGCTACAAATGTACCCCATAAAATTCTTAAACTTAGTGATGGTTCCTAAAAAAATCAATCTTCAACAATACCATGTCAAGTGTTCCAAATAACCACAACACGGGATTAGTTGGAACAAGGTATGGGGTAAGTTGAAACATGTGTATGGTATCTTAGATTTATATTAAACTACCTACGACATTATTGCATGGGTTCAGCTTACTTGCTTTATTGATCCCAATTAAAATATTCAAAAATTGGTGTTTAAATTCTATTCTTTTACTCCATGTTTTATTACACTTGTTAGCATCCACTCACACACAGATATTCTGAAGTCCTGTGCAGTAGCATTCTGCAATATATTTTGTTTAAACCAAAATAAAATTGTCCAATGTACACTAATATACATGTATAGGAATATTTTGGAACACTTCAGTGAATTATATGATTTTTATTTTTTTATTCAGCTGGAACCTATTTACTTAGTACGTGTTCCAACTAACCCCGTTCAAAATGTTCCAACCAACCCCAGAGGCCCATTTGACATTTGTAAGCTTACAGCAAAAGAGGAGAACAACATGCCATATATTTAACCTTGTTTTGTAGGTTAGTATAACTGTTTGTTATACTCAAAAACTGGCCAACTTAATTTATGATCTTCTCTGAGATAATAAAACATTTGTAAAAGTGACAAAATTTACTCAGAAGGTGAAAAAACAAACATTGCTTTCTAACTACATGAGGCTTGAAGCATGTGTGCTGTCTGAAATGTGGTGGATGGCAGTTGCTAATAACAACAACCTGAGGGTAGATTTGCATAAATATATTTATAGCCGTTAAATAAAATTAAAATGTTTCAACTAACCCCACTCTCCCCTACATAGATTCCAGATACACCTGAACTGTTTCACACTATCTTCCACTACTGCTAGAGCTACGGTAATTACCCAATTCCATTACATTTGCTCCAGTGACAATGTAAATTCCAAACACCAATTTAATGACCAACTTAAATCATAGACTTAAAAATTATACCCTGCTCTAAACCTAACATAATACCCTCATCATCATAGGCCTCCTTTGGTCGATATCGACCATGGGTAGTGCACCCTAGATATTGGATGTGCTGCATTTGAGGCAGCTTTGGCTGTGGCTGGTGAGGCCAATTCAGGATTTGCATCCCCTTCAACATTGTCACATTTATGAGTTGTCTTTGAATTGTCAGTGTTATTGTCAATGTTATTTTGTGCCTGTCTTCAAGCTCTTTTCTCAACAGCCAGGGCGAGGTACTTTTCCTCTCCAGTCCTGAGCTGGTTTTGAAGGATGCCTTTCCATCTGGTGCGGTCATCTGCTGATTCCTCCCTATGTGATATGTCTATGTTTATTGCTTTAATATCACGCTTGCAAACATCCTTGTATCGTAGCTTGGGACGACCAACAGCCCGCTTCCCAGATGCAAGTTCTCCATAGAGGATGTCTTTTTGTATGCGACCATTATCCATCCGCTGCACATGCCCAAGCCAACGAAGTCTGCGTTTACTGAGCAGTGTGTACATTGTAGTGAGACCTACACGAGCAAGAACCTCTGTGTTTGGCACTTTGTCTTTCCAGGTGATCCCCAGGATGCGTCGTAAACAGCACATATGGAAGCTGTTCAACCTCTTCTCTTGTCTACAGTATGGAGTCCAACACTCACTTCCATAGATTAGTGTGCTGACAATGCAAGCATTGTACACTGCTGCCTTGGTCTTAATTGAAAGCTTGCTGTTCTTCCAAATATGTGTTGAGAGACGAGCAAAGGTAGATGTAGCTTTTCCGATGCGTTTGTTGATTTCCACATCAAGGGACAGGTTGTCACTTATTGTGGATCCAAGATACGTAAATTGATGGACCACATCCAATTTATATTGTTCAATGGCAATGATTGGTGGAGCTTCCATGTCTTGTCCCAGTACATTAGGCTTTTTCATATTGATGATTAGCCCAAAATCCTTGCATGCCTGGGAGAAGCGATTCATCAGACACTGCAGTTGTTCCTGAGAGTGAGTTGTGATGGCGGCGTCGGCAGCAAACAGCATGTCTCTGATCACGACCTTGCACACTCTAGCTTTGGCCCCATAGACGTGCAAGATTGAAGAGTTGACCATTTGACCTAGTGTGAAAGTAGACGCCCTTTGTTGATGATCTAAACGCACGCTTCAGAAGCAGGGAGAAGAAGATACCGAAGATGGTTGGGGCCAGGACACAACCCTGTTTGACTCCACTACGGATATCAAAGGGTTTCGATGAGCTACCATCATATTGTACTGTCCCTCTCATGTTGTCATGGAAGGAATTGATCATGCTCAACAGCTTACAGGGACAACCAATCTTGGAGAGAATCTGGAAGAGCATGTCTCTGCCTACTAGATCAAATGCCTTGGTTAGGTCAATGAAAGCTATGTAAAGGGGTCTCAGCTGTTCCCTACATTTCTCATAAAGCTGTCGAAGGCAGAATATCATGTCCAGCGTGGATCTGTTGGTGCTGAAACCACACTGTGACTCTGGATAGACACGCTCCACCAGTTTCTGAAGCCTGAACAAGATGACTTGTGCAAACAGTTTTCCAACGACACTCAAGAGGGAAATGCCTCTGTAGTTATTGCAATAATTCCTTTTGCCCTTATTCTTGCAAAGTGTGATGATCTTGGCATCCCGCATATCCTGTGGAACAGACACATCTCTCCAACATTGGCAGAGGACGTCATGCAGTGGGTGTAGGGGCATACTTTTGCAACATTTGATAAGGTCTGGTGGAATCCCGTTAGTGCCTGGAGCCTTTCCAGAAGTCAAACTAGAAATAGCTTTCTCGAGTTCCTCCAGGGTTGGTTCCACATCTAGTTCGTCCATTTTAGGTAGACAGTCAATGGCATCAAGGGCTGGGTGAAAGACAGCGTTTTTTCTGCCATACAGTTCTGAGTAGTGTTCTACTGAGTCGAAGACTCAGTAGGCCTTCGGTCCGTTGTCGCCAGGTTCAATAATTTTCAGCAGTGAATTCTTACTGCAAATCCTACTCCATGTTCCCTAGGAGCGTCAAAAGCCTTGCCTTGCCCCAAGAAGGTATAATCTCGTTCTTTCAGAGTGCCATTCTCTGCAAGACGCGTTTCCTAAAGTGCAGCTATATCCACCTGAAGTCCCTTTAGTTCGTCATTGATATCAGCTGTCTTACGAACATCGCTATGTCCTGTAGATTTTTGTTGAGTTCGGTCATCTTTGTACGGATATTCCAACATCCCAGTTTAAGAGCTGGTCTCTTTTTTGCTTTCATTTGTTTCTTGTCTGATGTGGTAGTTTACAGTCCACTCGGGGTGAACCCTAATCCCCACACACCCAATGGGGAAGGTAGACTGTGGCAGGACAACACCTTACTGACTGGGGGCTGCCCAGCTTAAGGCGGGCGGTAGCTGTCCAGTGGGACCCGAAAATCCCTCCCACCGTCAGAAGTAGTCCCTGGCGCCATGATCTACGCCAATCGATACTTAGGCTTATAACCGGTGACTGCTGCTTCCCGAGTTGTGTCGACGCTGTGAAGAGAAGCTGGAGTCTCCTCTCCAGGGCACACACCTGGGCAAGTTAATAAGGAGACAAAGCTGTAGCCCATGCAGCAGAACCCCCTCTCCACGCAACTGATGGATCCAAAGGAACAGCAAAGGACGATACAATTTGGCACCAGAGACGTCGCAGGAATTGCGAGATGTTAGGTTGCTTTAGGGACTCTGGCTCCAGTTAGCACAGGTAGGGGGCTTGATGCCATCCCACCCAGTAATTCAAAAACAATAATTCTTGCCTGTCACCAGAACATAATACGCCTATTGCAACTAATAACTCTATTAACTCTTTCATGCTTAGACGAAATAACGAGCACAAGTGCATTTTTAGGCGGTTCACGCTACTTACCAGTAATACAAAAGGGGTCTCCTGATAAACTGAAGCCTTCCATAGTGACTTGGTAAGGCTACGGCATCCCGGCAGACCAAGATACGAAGAGTACATTCTGTGCTTAGTATCAGGACAGCAATTAATTTCGCTACAAGAAGATTATCGAAAAGTAAAGAAGACGTACAATTTTTGGCTTCAAGGAAGAATAGTTCAACCTCAAGCTCTTGTAGTCATGAAGTCAATAGAATGGATCGGTTGATTTTCCTCAAAATAGTTTCATTTACAAAGTAATTAGTAAATTCTGGCTATGCATTATATGTTTCCCTACTAAAAGAATAGATTTGTGAGATAGTGTAAGTTTTGGAATGAAGCATTTATAAATATGTTATAATGAGGAAAATTCAAAATTCTGTGTAAGAAGTCTGTGCACATGCATTTGTCTATGGTGGTTAAATAGGGGAAAAAATCACAATCAGCTCATGAAATGACGGAGAAATAACATTTTTGTGCTTTTGGAATGAATTTTAGATAAAATAGCATCAATAGTGTAAAGTAACTTTGTTCTTACCAGTATAAAACTATGGTGGTTGGCAGGTGATTTGTAGAGTAGGATATCAACAGTGGCAACTATGCTTACACGCAAGGCACGTAAACAGTAACAGAAATCTGCCATGGAAGAACCAGAACAAAAGCAAAACCAATGATAATACATGTTAGTGTTATATTAGGGTGGTATCTCACTTCGCGGAGACTTCTCCGTGACGGATAAAAGGTATTAGAGACGTCTCCGATACTTTATTCTGTCGCGGAGACATCTCTGAGACGTCTCCGCGACAATTTTCAAAAACTGTCTCAAAGCAGTTTCAAAGAACCATCTCAAAATAGTCCCAAACAGTCTCAAAGTAGTTTCCATGCAATGAGATACCAGCCTTAATTAACAAAAAATTAATGAATAAAACATTTCTTCAAGTCCATTTTATTCCCCAAAACTGAATCTTAAAATATAGTATAGTACCAAACATTTTTATATGCATGGGGTTAAGAATCGCAAAATTTATCACTACAATAATTTACTACAATTTACAAATATTTCATTGTGCCACAGTGCTTTCTTTTATTATTCATGAAAGATCTTGGATTTACAACACTTTGCAGACTACTTTATTTTTCAAAGAAGCCTTTATCAAAAGTAACCTGAGCTTCTTAACTTTATTTCAAGAAAATATATTCAGGAGTTTGTGCCTCATTTAAATAAATGAATGTGATGGTCAACATTTATTAACAGAAGAGTGCATATACGGATGAAGATATCTTTATTGTTACATGTTAAGTCATCAAGTTAAAACAGGCACAAATTTACACATTTAAAGCTGGTGCTTCCATGCAGGTTTTGCACCCACAATTGTGCCTTGTATAAGAAGGCCATTTGAGTATAAATGACATAAAATTCCACATCTGCAACAAGGCAGGTAAGCAATTCCTCTGTGCATACACATCTGGGTAAATGTATAAAGGGTTTCAGTACAACTGTAGCCACTTATCATGTCTGGAACAGTAAAATTAAAGCTAGCTTGCGTGCATTTTAACTGGCAATTGCTTGGCTTCTTTTACGGAGCCGAGCCAGGGGTCATACCATAATGGTGGCTCAAAAGCCAAAATACCCCTATAATGGCAGGTCGACTCGCATTACACGACCAAGATAATTGGGTTTAAGGCTCGCAATAAGTCACGATTCTTTGCACTGCGATATTTGAGACGTTCATTCTCTTGGTGCAGAATTTAACCCTGTATCTCTTGGTAATGGAGAGGAATAATTCAATCCTACCCCATAATGCATTGTTTACAGATGATCTCACCTTTCCTTCTCAATGAATATGTTCAAAAATCAAGATTCTGCAAATTATTTTGTTCATTAAACCTCCCATCTAGTAAAGTACCTTCATTAAACAAGTCATTCGGTATAGGGGAGGCTAATACTTATGCTTTAGAAATAATTCAATCTAACTACAAGTTTGACTTGCTTAACGAGGTGCTCAGGACCCTGACAAACACCTTGTTATAACAAAATATTGCTATACTAAACACATAGCTGGGGTGTGTTACCGAGAAATCTCACTGTCAATGCTTGATATAATGGGAGTGTACTGTACTAAAGGAGAAGTTTACCCTTCATAAAATATTACCCTATTTTAGAAGGAAACTGCAATTCTTTTTCATGTCCAGAAATAAGAGATTAATTTGCAAAGAAATAGATTGTAACTTCTTTGGCAAATACAGAAAGGGGGTTCAAGAACAGAAAAAAATAAAATATATACTAAAAATTACTTGTTTGATAAAGGATTAAATTTACAAAGAAACCAATGGTAACTCCTTTTTCCAAAGCTTAAAGTACCCTTTTAAAAAGCACTAGATAACTATAGGGAATAGACGTGTACACTAAATGACAAAGTCTACAAAGAAAAAACAAGAGTTATCTAAAAGGAAATTTAAGGCATATATAGTTTTTGTAAATCTTTCAAAATATACCCAAGCATTTTACTAGACATTGTAATGGAATATAAAGAAAAAACTATTAGAAAAACTAAAAATAATGTTAGGTGATCCAGCAATTTCACTCTTGGACACTGTGAAAAATCTTTGGTATTTTGTTTTAAAGAAACAACCCCAAAACAAAACCAAAAACAAGAGTCACTGTGCAGAATTTGATTTAACTATAGATAAAAGAGCTCTCCAAATAAAAAAGAGACCTTTTCACACTCCTAGCTTCCTTCAAATACCATGTTGAATAGCAGTGAGGAAGGCCATGTAATAGGCCTGTTGAGAAAAGCAGCGAGGAAGGCCCTGTAATAGGCCTATTGAGCTGCTGGGAGCAGGTGACATTGTAGATTGGGTTTTTAGCTGCAATGTATCATTGGAGTGCCTAAATACAACCCCTACTAATTACACTACACATGTCTGCCATATACAGCTCACCCCTTCATCAACACTCTTCACACATTATAGGACCTCCCATCATAAGGAAGCTGTCAAATTAAAGAGAGTATACATTTCATGAGTGTAACAACTTTCGGGTGATAAGCATGTGTTAAGGTGGCTAGTCACTGAGATTAATATGTAAATGTTACAAACCCTTTTGAAATAGAATGGAAAAGTGATGTATGCAAGGAAAGATATAGCAGAAGGCTTTTTAAGTGGCAGAGATGAAATAAAACATGACTTTTCATACTGATTGTTGATTCAAAATCACATCTTGTATGTGACCAATGTGCTTACTACTGAAGATGTGAAGTTAGTATGAACACATTTTGAACTGAATTGAAAATGGAATTTGTGTAAAACTAAGCAAATAGTGGAAAAACTATTCAGAAACATTCCTGTCTCATATACAAACTACTCAGTTCCAGTTTAAATAGAGAATAAGATTTCCATACCATCCAGTTTTTATATCACTTTGTTCTCCAAGACATTTTTTTTTTTTTTTTTTTTTTTTAGTTTGAGGAGAACAAAGTGGTATGCATATAATGTTTCTTTTTTGTATATATAAAATAACAATATTTATGAATGACGGCATATGAATGACGGCATAAGAGTACAGATGGAAACATTTTTCTGACCTCTAAAGTATCTCATGATCCCTTAACTTAGACTAATATGATAGAAGCAATGGGTTCCCTGTATAGATAATAAAGTCTTGTTTGAAGCTGTACCAATATATTTGTCCAATCTACATAATTATAGTTTGCAGGAATAATCTGGAGACTAATATGATAGGAGTACTTCCCTGACTGCTTTTTATAGTCCTACTAACAATCCGTTGTACCCAATTTATCATCCTCTTCTAGCCACGATGATTGATCATATCAATATCAAAAGGGCCCTAAATCCTTAATTGATGAAAATTGAGTAATCAGACCATAGTTCAGGTAGGAAGTAAAAGTGTTTATCTAACTTTTAAATTATTTATAAGGGCAGTTCCAAACAAAACAGGACATGGAGCTGAAATTTTAATGTGCCGCTGTGCCTTTGAAAATGCAAATTAGGATCTGAAATTACCACAAACGCTTCTTTACAATACAACCAATCATTTAAGTTTTAAAAATTTGCAATTCAGTATTCTTGCGCTGAATAACTGATGAAACCCAAATTTGCACGTATGGGACTATGGGGCTTTAAATGCCTCTAATTCTTATATCTCATCACTTTTTGCCAATTTTTTTGGACTTAATGTAATTGTCATGGTCTACTCCAACAAACTTTGGTATCAATATTTCTTTAAAATGCATTTCTCCTCACGAAAAAGACCGAGAAACCAGATGTCACTCCGTAACCGGACAAGGGTTAAAGTTTTAAGTCATAATTAACAAACTATTCAACCAATTTTTTTATGCAAGGTGGCATATTATACCTAAAATAACATATGTTGCTTCTGAATGTCACTCTGTTACCTTGGAACTGCCCATAACAAAATGCACCTTTTGCTATTTATTTTTTAGCCTGTACAGAATCTAATCATCAAATGCTTTTTTTCTCTCTCTTTTAAGCATAAGAACTTAAAAAGGTGGATGTAAGGCCTTTGGAAAGCAAACTTTTTAATTCTATTTCATGTGGGAGACTAGTGGTTAAGACCATCAATCAGACTATAAACCTTGTCATGAAACATTTTCCACATACATATATCAAACAACATAGTTCACTTCCAGTGACTGCAGTGCCTATGCATTCCTAAAAGACACCCACTCCTCACTGTCACAAGGAAGTTAAGTCACAAAACACAAAAATGACATTGTGTAAAAAATGGAGGCTTGAGTTACAATGCTTCTTCAATCATAGAATTTTTGGAGAGATAATCATACTGGGGATACTCTCAAGTGCTTACCATAGGCCCAAATAAGTTATAGCTATGTTATATCTCAAATGCATTTCTTAAAACATTTAAACTTTTGTATTTAGTAAGTAGTTATGTAAATATTAATTTTGAGCATCAAAATATCTGCTAAATTACAAGGGTTTAGAGATTCATATTATTTTAGTAATATCATATCCTGCTCTTTGCCTAAAATGGAAAAATACATTCTAATTTTGATTATAGATTTAAAATACTCCACTAAACAACAGAAAGTCACAGTTTGGGGGAATATTTTATTTGAAAATCTTTGTGGAAGTATGGATTTACTGAAAATCTGTGTTTTCTATTGGCACCTTGTATGTTTCTGTCTGTTCTCAACTGAAACCAAATGACATAAAATCCTTCTGGTAATATAATTTCCTGATCAACGGAAAAGTGTATATATACCTGCTGGCTCTCAACAAATTGATCCAGTTGTTAAACGATAAGAGATAAGGCCTTTTTAGTTCTCAATGAAGGATGTATCTAATCTCATTCAAGATCCAATTGTATAATGTGGAAGGTACGCAATCAATAAAACTTTTCCCAGAAAAATAGCATAGTAATCCATGCTTGAGATACCATTGCTAATCTATCTCTCCTATGCATTGATTAAAGACAAGCCTGTGTATTGTTTTACATGAAATTAATACAGGAGGTAGGAATAATTACATTTCCCATGAGATAAATATAGAAATAAAAGAATGGCAAAACATGAAGAGGACAAATTTAAGACAAGAGATGAGGAAGAATATTATAGAGGAGGAGCTCTTATTGAATAGAAAATATTACAAGAAGAAGAAGAAGAAGAAGAAAGAAGATAATTTAGAGAAAGAAAGTAAAAGGTGTTTTTATAAATATTTCTAGTTTTGACATTGTTATTATTCAAGATATAAATTATTGAAACAAAAGAAGAAACAAAAGAAGAATAAATTGAAGAAGAAAAACTAAAGTAGAAAAATGATGAAGAAGAAAAATATAAGAAAAGAAATATAAGGAGAAAAGGAATAAAAGAAGAAGAAGAAGAGAAGAGGAAAAATAAGAAACTGAGAATGAGAAGGAAAAGAAAAATTTGCTCTGGAGACCACTTTATATTGAGTAACCTAAACTCACCTCTACAGTGCGTATCAATAAAAACGGGACAGTTTTGAAAAGTCTGTCAAAGTTTTGTTTTAAGTCAGGATGTCTATATTTTTATATTAATAGATGCTCTGAAGTCTTATCTTTCAAATGCAATTTAAAAAAATTAGTTTCGTTCATGCTTGAGTACACACAGAACATTTTTGTCGGGGGCTCAAAAAACGGCTTGCGCACAAATGGAAAATTGAGAATTACGATCATCAGACTTTTTGCTAATTAGCAGTCTTCCTCTTATTTTTTTCTTTATCCTTGCCATCTTTTTTTTTTCGAATTATGATTTGAAATTCATTTACAAAGCTATTTATTTACTTTAATTGTTTTGTTTTTGTTTTCATTTTAATATGTTATCATTTTACAAAAAACATTCCTTTAAACTTGTTTTTTTTTTTTGTCAACACATAAGAAAGAGGATTGGGTTGGTTGTTTAATCGATTGTTTAATTGATTGATTTATTGATTGCTTTGTTTATTTGTTTCGTTCATGCCTGAGCGAACACGGAAAGTTTTTGTCGGAGGTTAGAAAAAAAAAATCGTTAAATTCAAAGGGTGTTATTCATTCTGAATCATTATTCTGAATCAGGTACTCCCATTCGGATTGATTGTTACTTTTCACTGATCAATGATTATGTTAGTCTTTTGAGTCGATTTCCTATGATTCTTCCAACGATTTAATCAATCATTTGAACAATCTATCAAAAAGTAATCGATCAATCATTCAAAGAAACAAATTAATTAATCAAACGATCAATCGTTCAAAATGGTCAATCTATCAATCCTTCATTCAATCAATCGATCAATTAATAATTAAATCCAATCAATCAACCAACCAAATCCCCTTTCTTGGGTTGACAAGATTTTTTTTTTTATTTTTTTTATTGTTATTATTATTTTTTTTTAATTTGAAGGAATATTCAATGCCAAAAGAAAACATGTTAACATGTGGAAAAAAACACACACAAAAAAAACAAACAAACAAAACGATTCAATTAAATAAATATACCCTAGGAGCCAAGGGCCGTTAATCAGCATTTTTGCTGGGGAAGGTTTGAAGGTCCTATCTAGAGTAAAATTTTGCGCTGATTCCAAAAATGTCACTCTTACTGACCGTACCCGTGACACTTCGGCCATTTTGGCCAATTTTTGTCCAAAAATGACCATTTTGGTCACTTGTGGTCAAGGGTATTTTATTTCTATAATTTTTGCCGATAAATAGGATTTTCAAAACCGATCTGATGTAAAAATGTGCGCTGATTCTAGAAAAAGTGGTTTTATTGACTCGGTGGGTCATTAAAGGGGTCATTTTGGTCAATTTCGGCCCAAAAATTGGCATTTTTATCATTTTGGGGCCAAAATTAGACCAAAATGACCATCAGAGTCAACCAAGTGATGGTCTTCCCACCCCCAAACCATTTTAAAAAACTTCCTTGGGTCTAAAACAATACTCCCATACCATTTTCCTAAAATATTTGGACAGCCCTGGTCATTTAGGCCAGTTTGACCGAAAGTGACCATTTTGCCATTTTGCAGGATTTTACTATACAGGCCTATGTATTACGTGTATTAGTGTATACACGTGTATATATGTAGATGTATTATCCTTTCTTTCAACTCATTTCACTAAAGAGTTGGCTAGTGGTGGAGAAGTGGCAACAATTGATGCTGATTTCAAAAATAGAGGTCTTATTCAACCTACCCATAAGATTCTGGTCACTTACTGGTCACTTATTGACCGAAGGTTGACCATTAGCCAAGTGAAATAAAAATACGATTTACAATAAATACAGTGCCTAAAACATAGTTAGACTGTGTCTCTAAGCACTTAACAGACATTTTTTTTATCATCCCGTCATCAGAACATATTTACCCGCACACAATATGTGCACATTCTCCACTCCCTACTAGCATGCTGACCATGATATTAAAAGACCAAAAAAAAAAATGTTTGATATTTGCTTTCACAACAAAATGCATGCACAAATATGACAAGCCTGAAAATTTGTGGTATTTACTGTGATTTAATCATTGTAATGTCCACTGTTGCGATTCTTACCATTTTTATCTGCACTGACCATCCTATATGCAAATGGTCAGTGTGGGTCAAAATGGTAACAACCGCCAAAGTGGATACAAATAATTTACCATTTGCCCGCACTGTCCATTCCTATATCATGTATATCTATATGCAAATGGTCAGTGTGGGTCAAAATGGTAACAACCGCCAAAGTGGATGCAAGTAATTTACCATTTAGTCTATAACGCAATTCTTGTATTGAGTTTAATGTTTGTAAGTGCTCATTCCCGTTAAAACTTCTTGTTTTCCCCACTCAAAAATTTCTGGCCACTTTGGCCGCTTGTTGGTCAAAGGTACTAAGCACTAATATTATGTCATTTTTTAAATTCATAAATAAAATAAAGATTTCAATCACTAAGCGTACATTGTACAAATTTGTATATAAAGAATAACAATCGTGTTATCGCCATGATGTTATAAGCACATCACAGTAAGTGTAAATTCGAAGCTGATCATACTAATTCAAGATGGCCAATAGTGTAGTTTCCATAGCAACATGAATTCTATATAATGACTTATGTTTCATATATGACTTCAAATACACATGTCCGTGATCTGATGACGATTTGAAATATCGCAATTGAAAGAAGAATGTCATGAAAATGTATTTCAACGACTTTCAATGACTTAACCATTTTAGCAAAGCCAGTTATTATGTTGCTTGACATGTGTCATGAGCGAGTCCAGTGTCCTAACCAAGGCTCCAGCAATGCCTTCCTCTCAGGAAAGCATTTCAACCAGGCGAGGAGAATACATATCCTCCTGGAAACTAATTAATTAACTGGCAACTAATGAATTGTAACGTTAAGGGTAAATGAGAGCCACAAATATTTGGTCAAGATCTTGAAGGATGTCTAGTGGGTTATCTCCATCTCCTGAAAGGATGGAAGAAAGTGCCTACAACTTATTCAAGTTGTCTATGATCGTTAATGCCTAGACGCCCCGGTGGCAAACAAGGTTTTAATTGTATGATAAATTGCATGGACGTGGTTGACATTATTTACTAGTCATTACAGCTGTAGGAAATCATGTTGATCTTTTCACATTCTTGATAGGAGAAACAACGTCTTCTTTGATAAGAACTGCCACAGTAATTATTATGCATGCCATTATGTGCCTGTATACACTATCTTAGGTCCTGTACATGGATACCACTCATCCTGAAATGATGGAACAACTTATACGAGATGGCTTATCTGTGTCTTAGAAGTTGTCATCGATTCGTTTGGAAGGCAAGCTAGTTGACCAATCTGTGGACACCTCCATCATGGCTGCTACAGGATCTCGATGACCAAGCAGGGAATATCTCTACTAAAATCAGAGAGCAGGCTAGAAGCATTATTAGTCAGTCATCTTTTTGACTTGGTAGAATCCTTTACTTAAATTATAAGTAAGGGTCTTTCTAACCTTGAAGGATATTTCATATATCCCCGAAGGAATGAGTTTGTACCATTGCCCAAGAGTTTAGCATGTCGTTCTTCACATCACCAGGCATCTTTTATCTTTCTGCTAGAAAGCACAGTTCAGTATTATTGGTCAAAGACTCTTCTAGTGAGCAACTCTGGTGTCAATATCTTGCACTCGTTCAAGTCTCCATGGAACTTCTTGTCCTTGGACCTACTAAGTTCATGGCTTGGATCAAGACCACTCTAAAGAGAGCTGACTGTATAATGGAATTTCTTGTTACTCCCTGATTTTGGTGGAAGGATGAAATGATTGTTCGTCGAGAACAGAAACAGACAACCCATGTATTATTCCAGGATGGGTGGTATCCCTGTACAGGACCCAAATATAACGAATATACAAGCAACATAATGGCATGCTTAATTGTGGCAGTTCGCTTCAAAGAAGACATTGATAGTTTTTCCTATCATGAATGTGAAAAGATCAAAATGGTTCTCACAGCTCTACTGAACTGTAAACACAGAGTCAACCATGTCCACTCATTTCATCCCAAACTGGATTTACATGTACACCATGTTTGTCACACTAGTGTCTTTGCAGAAATGATCAAAGACAACCATGACGGAGTTATACACACTTTCTTCCAGGAGATGACTGGACATCCTTCAATATCTTGACCAAAATATCTGTAGCTTTCATTTGCCTCTTCAAATTAAAAGAAGACTTCAATATGTTATCGTGAACGATAAGTATTCAAGAGGACATGACTTCTCCACCCTAGTTGAAATGTTTTCCCGATAGAAAGGCATTGAGGACATTGGTCATGTTGGTTTATAATACTGGACTCGCTCAGGACACACATCTAGCAACATGAAACAGCTTGGGTCAGCATGATCAGCTATGAATTTTCTCTTTCTGTGTTTTGCTTAAACGATCATGCCGCTTTTACAATTTTTATTTTTTGCATACAATTTACAATACAGACTGATTGATTGATATTGTATTTAAAAATGAAAAAAAAAATGACATAAAATTATTTCTTAACTTTTGACCCAAAAGTGGCCAAAATGACCAGACTTAATGTGTGCGACAAATAATCAGTTTTAACGCGGATTGGCATTAACAAACATTGAAATCAAGACAATTAGTGCATTGTAGACTAAATAATGGATTACTGTATACACACACTTTGGCGGTTGTTGCAATTTTAGCCCACATTGACCATTTGCATATAGGAATGGTCAGTGCGGGTCAAAGTGGTAAGAACCGCAACAGTGGACATTACAATAATTAAATCACAGTAAATACCACAAATTTTCAGGCTTGTCATATTTGTGCATGCATTTTGTTGTGAAAGCAAATATCAAACATTCTTTTTTGGTTCTTTTAATAGTTCATGGTCAGCATGCTAAGTAGGGAGTGGAGAATGTGCACATATTGTGGTGCGGGGTAAATATGTTTCTGATGACCGGGATGATAAAAAAAAAATGTCTGTTAGTGCTTAGAGACACAGTCTAACTATGTTTTAGGCACTGTATTTATGGTAAATCGTATTTTTATTTCACTTGGCTAATGGTCAACTTCGGTCAATAAGTGACCAGTAAGTGACCAGAATCTTATGGGTAGGTTGAATAAGACCTCTATTTTTGAAATCAGCATCAATTGTTGCCACTTCTCCACCACTAGCCAACTCTTTAGTGAAATGAGTTGAAAGAAAGGATAATACATCTACATATATACACGTTATACACTAATACACGTAACATAGGCCTGTATAGTAAAATCCTGCAAAATGGCAAAATGGTCACTTTCGGTCAAACTGGCCTAAATGACCAGGGCTGTCCAAATATTTTAGGAAAAGGTATGGGAGTATTGTTTTAGACCCAAGGAAGTTTTTTAAAATGGTTTGGGGTGGGAAGACCATCACTTGGTTGACTCTGATGGTTATTTGGTCTAATTTTGGCCCAAAAATGATAAAAATGACAATTTTTGGCCGAAATTGACCAAAATGACCCCTTTAATGACCCACCGAGTCAATAAAACCACTTTTTCTAGAATCAGCGCACATTTTTACATCAGATAGGTTTTTAAAATCCCATTTATAGGCAAAAATTATAGAAATAAAATACCCTTGACCACAAGTGACCAAAATGGTCATTTTGGACAAAAATTGGCCAAAATGGCCGAAGTGTCACGGGTACGGTCAGTAAGAGTGACATTTTTGGAATCAGCGCAAAATTTTACTCTAGATAGGACCTTCAAACCTTCCCCAGCAAAAATCTGATTAACGGCCCTTGGCTCCTAGGGTAATAGCTTTGTAAATGAATTCGAAAATAATGGCAAAGATAATGAAACGGTTAAGAGTAAGTCTGCTGATTAGCAAAAAGTCTGATGATCTATTTCTCATTTTCTTCATTTTGTGCGGCAAGCCTTTTTTTGAGCCCCCGACAAAAACATTCTGTGTGCGCTCAAGCATGAACGAAACTTATTATTTTAAATGGCATTTGAAAGATGAGACTTCAGAGCATCTATTACCATCAATATATAGACATCATAATTTGAAACGAAATTTTGACAGACTTTTCAAAACTGTCCCGTTTTTATTGATACACCCTGTAGAGGGTTAATATGTGAGGGCAATAGGCAGCTGCAAGGAGGGGTGCAAAAGGTCTTCTCAAAATGGAGGACAACCTCCTCTTTCCTTTCAAATGTCATTCTTCAGCTTTATGAAAGTTATGTGTTTGGCAAATATGTTGATTGGTCATAAATTTTGGAGGGGCAGAAATGAGAGATGGAAAGATTAGTGGTTGAGAAGTCCAAGATGTATCGTATTGAATGCAGGAATCACTAATGAAAAGATATTGGGAGGGTTTAAGCTCAACCTCTATAATAACACATCATTTGAACAGAAAACAACAGTTAATATCATGAATGAAATAAAAAAATTAGGCATTATACTGATTAGTCAATATTCACTGGAAGAAGAAATAATAAAAGATGAAATAGAAAGTGGAAGCTATTTGGGTCATTAAAGCATCTAAGTTTTCATTATATTCTTACCGAGATATGTCATACAGCAAATAATAGATAGGTGGTACATACATGTGCTTCTTGCAGGTGCACCATTTCAGAGGTCTGTGGATGTTTAATCTCTGTGGCCCCATTGGCATATTCAAATTGGCAACTTTGCCAGAGATCCAAGTTGACTTTTGAAAAATATGACACATATCTTGAAGTTACACAGCCCATCATGTCAAAGAGAGTTCTTAGAAATAAATTTTAATTAGATTTCATATTCTGTCTCCAACTTTATCCCGATCGGGAAGCCTTATTAAACCTATAAAGGGGCTTACTCAAATTCAAGTCCTTCAAGTTGATAATCCTTTAAGAAATATGCGAGGAAACACCAAAATGATTCTTCACAGCTGAAGATTCCTGTAGGCTGTACAATTATTCTAATTGCCAATGATGCAAACTCCTTGAACTGGTTGTTTACATTCACTACATAACCAATTCAAGTCATTAGTGGAATGGCCATGAAACCAGGGGGGCATTTCATCAGAGGATTGTCAGACATTTTATCGACAAATTTGCTCTCAGCCAATCAGATGCAAGCATTTCAGTAGCTTTATACAGTCTGTCGGATAAAATGTCCGACAAGTCCTTGGTGAAATGCCTCCCAGTACAAGCAATAAGAAAACAGAAACCTCACCTAGCAGTATACTGTGCTTTCAGAAGTCTCACCCTGACGCTAAGACCACAAACAAAAAACAAGTCCATTCTAATCTGGCGTCACACTGTCCCGACGTTGAGTAACGATGGACACACGATGATGACATATTGGGTTCACGCGAGTTCAGCCGATGCCTACAGAAGGTGATACACGATTGCAACTTTCTATTCTTTAGCGGGATGATGCTTTGTATTATTAATGTAGCATTCTTTATGTTATTTATCGGTGCAAAAGGACACACCGAAGGTACCCAATGGCCCGCTGCTTTCGTGATTCAGAGCAGTTAAATTAAAACATTTGCCATGAACCGATGGGCTCCATCTATTTGGGGTACAACTGTCGGGACATAAGTTTACGATCGGGCTTGACATATGCCTATAAATCTAATACACTTCACTCATTTTTTTTTTAGAATATTAATTCCATTTGGGACTATCATCCTGCTATATTTGATGGTAGAGAGCAAGAACAAATATTGTCTCCTAAACAATGTCCACATGTAAATGCTTTCAGTGCAGAAGCTGCTTTTGTAAGAAAGTTGTTTAGAACTCTAAAGTTCTACCAACTGAAGGTTTTGGGGAAAAAAACAACACCTGAAGTCTTGTAAAATGAGCAATGTGACAGTAGATTGATATGTAGATAGCTCAAGTGTCAAAAATAAAAAATATCACATATTCAAGCTTGCACGACATTCTAGATTGAATATGAATTACAACTTAAAACATGATGTTGAAACATACCATTATGGTGGACTCAAGCTTCAAGGAAATCATCAAAGTGTGTTTTTGATCACTCATACAATCTTGATAACACTCTTCTTTTCAACTACGAGTATACTGGGAATGGTTTTTAAATTTTAGCCCTATTACTTGAAAAAAAAAATAATTCAAAGCAAAGAATTAGAAATTAAGATGAAATCATTTTCTAAAAGACAAGTAACTGTAATAGTACATTTATGGATATTTAAACACTGATATGCGAGAACAATTCCAGTGAGACAATTGGTATTTCACACACACACACATGGTATCACCATGATAATGATATCTCCAAATCAATATCCATTAATGAACCAAACCAAATCTCCACGAAAGCAAAGGCGGAGCTGGAAAATGGCAATGTGAAACTGAGAGCATATGTTTTAGGAATAGCTATCATTGATAATCAGAGAAAATAAACCTGCTCAAAGTCTGCTGAGTTTATGATTTGCGTTCCTATAAAAGAGAGGATTTGTTTGCTCATGTAGCTTTTAGATAAATGCAGAAGTCAGGATGCTTGTGACACATTTGTGGATGCAATCTTGAAAAACCAAAGAAGGCGGAAAAGCGCACCAGAAAAAGCAAATCCTTAATGAACAAGAGCACAAAACCACATTTTCTGACTTTATGTAATGCATTCAACTAAAAGGGTGATTGTTCAAATCATATTAACAATAATGTGGAAATAAAACCTGTAACACGATTCCATATCCAAATCTGCAAGAAATTCAAACATTTGAGCTGAAAATGGCTAGCGAAAGCCTTGTCATACTGTTGAATCATGATATCTCAAACACATAAAGTAAACACGACAGTCTTGAGTGTAGCCTTGCTTCAAAATGGACAGGAGGTTTGTGAATGACATCTAGACCTAGAATAATGGAGGCTAATTCAATCTGCGGTGCACAGTTTGATAAACACATGATAGCCAAATAACTAACTTTACGTTATTGCTCCAATTAGGTCTACGTTCCAACTCAATGCTTTTGATAATTATTCAAATGCACTTCTCGGATATGAGTTAGAGATAATCTATGTGAACTGAGAGATTAAAACACCATAAAGTTGCAAAAAGATCAGAATAAATGGTGGAGAGTGACAACTTATTCTAACTTGATAACTGATAACTGATAATTAGCTTGGTTATACTTTTTACTGAAGTGTATGCTTGGGATATCTAGGTACAGGAAATGCTTGAAGAATATGACACTGGCATTAAATATATTTCTGATTTTGATTTGAAGTAACATATTGTTTATGAGCCACAAGGGTTTCCTGCACAGACTGTATGTGCTAAAAGTTTTATATTCTTCATCCTAGGTCTAACCAAACAAGCTATTTTCAGAATGACAAGTATAATTATGAACTTATAGCTTTTAACATTATATTTTGTATTGCAACTTATGAAGGATTAAATGAACAATTGAAGTCTATTTAACACTGACCGTAGAGTAAGAAAGCAAATTAATGCTTTAAATCACACCAGGAGTTCTACAGCTATAAGTCCTAACAGAGGGACCTAATCAATGGTAATACGCCATTTCCTCTTTGACTACTCTGTGACATAGTTGGAGGGAGAGATGTACTACATTGCGAAATCGGTTGCATTGGCATGACATGGTAATGTGGTAAACCACAGTGACAGATTTAAGTGTAACAAAAGGTCTATACACCTGAGATTATGCATAAAACGACGGTAGTGGCGGGTAGTGACTATATAGCTAGACACGGACGAGTGGTTACCACACCATGTAATCACAGCCTCAGTATTCAAGGAGAGAGTCTTGTGTTTCATGTTATTTTCTTAAACCCTCTCACAAAACGAGGAGATATTTTTTGTTCATGATTTCACATTGTAATATTGGCTGCAGAAAGCAAGTGGAGTATCAAAAATACCATTCTTTAATAATCTAATGTGATTACAAATCAGTTCAAAACCCAAATTTTGAATTGTTCATGATGATTTTTCTTTTTTAAGTGAGATAAGGGTACTAAATGAAGTTCCTAAGACAGTGTAAAAATCCCTTGGATTGTGCAAGGTTTAGAGGGTGTTAACTCTCCTTTATTTATTAGATGAATTACAATTAGACCGAATGGTCATTCAACCTTAGAATGTAAAAGCAGGTGTTTGACCAAATAAAAGAAGACAATCTGTTTAGCCCATGTGGTAATTAAAGACAATCAGAAAATTGTATGGACCAATTGCTGTTAGACCAAGTGGATATAAACCTTCCAAAACACTGTCATTCTAGATCCATCAATAATTTCACCACAGTCATATTTCCCTTTGAAAAAACATGAGTTATCATTTATCATAGCTCTGTGAGCTAGGTCAATATAGTCAAGGCTGTGTGCATGTTGATCAAGGCAACATTCATCAAAATCAATCGATATGGGTCTATTATTCAAACACGACCATGCCCTCAAGTACTGAACTTGTGCTGAGAGCCAGTAGGTCGTTAAATCAATCTAATTGTATGTGAGTTAATGTCTTTCTGCTCTAAACAGGCCATACGTCCATGTATAAATTTGAATTTGAATCATCACTCCTTTCATTCTAAAGCATAACTTTGCCTACAGGTATTTAACTGAATAGTCATATAAGGAAAAATATTTTGTAAATTTTTGAGTCATGATAGTTTTTTAAATTTCTGCCAACAAAAACTAACTGATCCCATCTGATTCCTAGATTGAAAAGATGAACTCGGTAATTTCATTACTTTGAAAATGACAAAGATCATAGTCAGTCATGCACTGTTTAAGACACTCTGAACTAAAGATATAATAAATAGGGTTCCAGGACAATTACCCCCACCAAAATTACCCCTGGACAATTACCCCCACCAAAATTACCCCTGGACAACTACTCCCACCAAAATTACCCTTGGACAATTACCCCCACCAAAATTACCCTTTGACAATTACCCCCACCAAAATTTCATCTCTTACTCTACACCTAACCCGATTTCTAGGGGATCAGTTGTCCTGGGGGTAATTGTCCAGGGGGTAGTTGTAGTAGTACGGATTCTGAAGGACAGGTTTGGTGACTAAAAGCACTATCTCTTGAAGTGTTATTGGTCTTACATATATTACATTACAGTGAGTGTACATTACAAATATGCCAGTTTGCAAAAAAAATGATGAATTATCAATGATGTTATTATCACAAAAAGCTTTGCAAGATACTACATGATTGATGCAATTTCTGCCCACAAGATACATTTTAGCTGTATGATGTCTGGAAAAGATTTGTTATTGCATACCTTACACTAGCTGCCTTGATCATGAACCAATGTCCAGATACCACCTAGGAAGACTGGAATGTCTACAAGTGAAGCCCACGGGTGGTACAAATTAGGAGCAATTTCTTCTCTGTGGGACATGCTCACTTAAGACTATTCCTTCTGTGTGAGTCTGCATTTGACTGATACACACATGTTGTAGCCTGCGCACACACCCAAGCATAGACTACTTGGCAATCATAACCAATTTCCTGTGAATTTTGTGGGACAATGGTTATTATTAATTCTTAAAAACCGCAAGTATGAATGAGGGGGAACATGCCTATGGTTCAAAGGCAAAAGTGTCAAAGTTGACCTGAGCAGGTACATATACATGTAGACGCAAAGGTACTGCTATTTCTGCCACTGCTGCTGCTAACTTACGCAGTATTAAGCAGCATACCAAAAGTAGTGTCCTTGTTTCTCTGGTGAACGCCCACTTTTCAGGATTATATTCCAGATAAACTAATCCCCCTCCCATTCTTCCACTGACTTACAAGGAGGGGGCCATCCTTGAGGAATCCTGCTGAGCATTCACAGCAGAAAATGGTTTTATCATGGATATATATATATAAGAGTTATCCATGGTTTTATCAAAGCACCTTGCTATGCTTACTACAGGTACAGGTGACTACTACTACCACTACTACTGCAACTACTACATCTACTACTACTAGTAAATACTACTACTTCTATTATTACTACTTCTAATATTACTTCTTCTACCACTGCTGCTACTGATACTACTAATACTAATACTGTACAACAATTTCTTCTTCTTTTTCTACTACCACTGCTATACTATTACTACTCCTATCGCTGATACAACTACTGCTGATACTACTACTGCTTACTAAAATCATTACTACTGCCACTGCTACTACTACTCTTACTAATTGTACTTCTAATACAGCTTCATATTTTTTACATCAAAACCCCCTTTCAATTATTTAGAATGCACATTGATACTCCTCCCCTCTATGCACGAAAAGGGCATCAATATTGCATTACTTCTTTGCAATTTTCATCGCTTTTCTCCATGAAACTAAGAAACCATACAAAGCATATATTTTCAAACTAGGTTGAATCGTAAGGAACCTGCTGTGGTACTAGTAAATTTCTGACAAACGGTATAAAAAGAGAATGATTAATTGCTGAACTATATATCCATAACTGACTTTATGAAAATATAATAAGGAGAAAACTCTACTCTATACTGTATCAACTGCTTCAGGTATAGAGTTTCCCCATTTCCTGATCATTGCTAAATTGATAAGCCAAGAAGTAGGTTGGTGGAATGCATAGATATATTGTATTCGCTGTTATTTTCGTGGGATTAATTTTTTTTTTGAGCGGCCTCAAAGAATGTTAACCAGTTCTTGAATTTGTGCTGCATTTCAGTAAGCATGCATTTGAATGAACCCTATACATGCATAAAAAAGCATGCTCATATAAATGCGTGTTGTTAATTTCGCGCCTGCCGATCTTCGCACGAAATCCGCGAAAATTAATGTACCGCAAATATATCCACGATTACAGTATCCAATTCTCACTAAAGCCCTAGTCACAACTGGTCCTGCATGTTCTTGCACGTGTAAGTCCCACAGACTGCATCGGAGAGCTAACAACTCTTACAATTCCATATGTTTTTTACATGGCTGAAGTAAGAGTAAGCTAGCCAGCTTGCTCCTATTATATGGCTAAAGGAAACATAGACCTCATCTGGGCATGGTTGCATAAAGAGTTACTATTATAGTAACTTTGTCATCAATGGTAACTTCAAGTGGTAACTACAATGGTAACATTGCTCAAAAGCCAATCAAAATACAGTATTTAATGAAAGTTACCTTTGATGGCAAAGTTACTATAACGGTAACTCTTTATGCAATGAGGCACGAGTCCGACTGAAAAATATTCTGTGCAATTCAATGCAGACCAAATGCAGAGAGAAGTACAAGAGGTAATTGTGACTATAGCCATTGTCAGATTACAGGCGTTGCATGATAATAACATGAATATTGTCATATTTATTCAGAGTGATAAGTATTGCTCAAAGAGGTAAAGAGGTGGACATCATGGTCTAGTGGTTATGTGCCCTGATAATGAAGGAATAGGGTTCCAATCCTAGCAACATCACTAACATCTGTTGACATTACATAAATCTACATTTTCCAATCTCCACTGCAGTGACAAAATACAATAAGCTATCAAATAAAGTCTTTCAACTATACAAATCCCTTTTACGATTGGGCACTGGATAAAATTTGATCCTCTTTCAAGAGGAGTATGTTTCCCTTTGGAGCCCTTAAGATGCTAGAGGACGGATGAGCTGTTTGGGAAGAGGGCGAGAGGCAGCATTGGTTGTGTTGCAAGCTATGGGAGACTAAAACAAAAAGAGCCAAGTGAGATAGGGTAAAAGATAACCCACATATACCAGATCTTAACGCCTCTGGTCCATTTACAGCCATTTTTTTTTTTCAGACGACATAGTTTACCTAGTTTACCTAGTCTAATACTTTTTTTGTGGAAATATCCATGGTACATAAATGTTTCAGGATTTCATGTGAACGTATGAGCATGCTTTGAATGAGATCAATTGCATACTTAAATTCATGCAGCGCAGATTTAATAACCCATGAATATGTTTTGAGCCGTTCAGGCAAAAAAATAACAGCAAATACGGTAGTCTAAAACCAAACCATCTTCCACGGTATCTTGGCCCTATGGTACAACACCCATCCCCCGTCTGTTAGATGTGGGCATTAGTCAGTTTTAAAGCATTTGTAAAACAGGTCAATTGAAATATTAACCCATTGAGGACTGAGCCCGAATATATTCGGGTTGAGGTCTCTGGGAAATGTGTGTTATAGCCAAATCAGTTCGTCTCCGACAGGTTAACCAAAATATAAAAAGAACTAAAGTTTATAATTGTTACTGAAACAATTATCGATATGTGAAATTACTGATATGTGAAATGCTAAATATTCTGTTATAATAAGAACATATATACTAGTAGACGAAAACTGAGGTTTTACAAATCACTTTAGTTCAAATTGACGTATGATGGATGATGATGAAGATGATGAGGATGATGATAAAAATAACAGATGAGATTATCAGATAAGAGAAATCAGACGAAATTATTAATTATTATGGTCAAGGAATAATAATAATAATAATGTATTTATTGAAGAAAGTTGACCAGTTGTCTCACGATGTGCAAACGTAGAACGGAAAGTAGTGACGTTTCGGTCGCTATAGGGTTATATCTTTGCTGACTGCTGTCAAACTATGAACTAAGGACCGCTGCTGCTGATCGGGCCTTAAGTAGTCCGCGGCTACTTAAAGTGCGTCAGCAGCGGCGTCCCTTAGTTCTTATAGTTTCGACAAAGGTCAGGCAGTTTATGACCGAAACGTCTACTTACTTCCGTTCTACGTTTGCACATCGTGATGACAACTGGTCAACTTTCTTCATTAATTCCCTTCTACCACGATGAGCTTCTGTCCAGTCTTAGAATAAGTGTAGTTTGTAATAGTTTTTTAATATGTAGTATTAGTATTTATTTATATTATAGTGTAGTATATATATTGTATATATATGTTCAAATGCGCTTTGTACATAATTTCATTTAAGAGCTACTTTACACGTAGGACACATCATAATACGACGCGTTCATGTGGTCAGTACAAACCATCTGTAGTTATCATAGGGTATTATACAAAAGCCACATTAAATTACGGTTAGAGCGCCCGTAAAAAGGTAGCCTTTCTTGCTTTCATGAACGGGAGGTCGTGAGTTCGAAACCTGGCCGAGTCATACCAAAGACTCACAAAAATGGTACCTAAAAGTTGCCTTTGAAAAAGGAGCTTGGGGTAATAATAACATCATGCAGGGCCCGCTGGGAGAACAGTTGTCAGAACTGAAGTGGCTAACCTGGGTGAATAAAAACAATATTATTATTATTATTATTATTATTAAAATAAAAAACGCAAAATATATTTTTATTATATCATTAATTATTGTATATGGTCATGTGTGCGCGCAAAATGCGCGCGGGCGGTTACGCGCGGAAATTTTTGAAATGCTTAAAATGACCTGAAACGTACTCTAATTGAGCCTAAAAGTGATTTTGATTATTTTTTACGCGCACGTCATGACTCCTAGGTGACCTTTGATGATATGATAAGTTGAAGGGTCATGCGAAGTTTATGTGTACTAAATATGATTGATTTATGACCATTAATGTTGAAGTTATGATTGTTAATGTGATTTTACATAATGGCGTCTGGATGACATCACATGAC
>CALNVZ010002974.1:3637354-3640238 GCA_940671915.1 Paracentrotus lividus
AAAACGTGCTTCCAAACATACGGAGAGGACATTTGCGTATAATTTCACGGTTGAGAGAGCATGCAGTAAAAATGCCAAAACTGTGATTTTTACTTCTTTGCTATGGTAAAATTGATCAAATATGATGGGATTCATGTCTAGGAAGAGTGTTTTTAACAATAAAAATGGGCAACATTTGACTTTTGGTCACTATTGATATCCTCCCCATTGACTTTATGTATAGAGTTTGAACAAAAAGTGAACAAAAGTCAAATATTGCCCATTTCCATTGTCAATTTTTTGGTCGTTATACTGTGAGTTAATTCTTGAAACTTGGCACAAATCTTTAAGAGGTCATTAACTAACAGGAACTTAGGTCAAATTAAGAATCGGAATGTCGCCATTAAGCCGTGCCAGGGCCGTAAACTTTCATCCTTTTTCATGTTTTTCTCATATCTGTGTTCACTGAAAGCATGAAAAATCGGGGATTTTTGCGAAAATGAAATCAAATGAATACTTTCAAAAAAATTTTATGAATAAGCAAAGTAAGCAATTTAATTTTGCGTCTCTAAATAAAAAAACAGCTTTTCATGTGCCACATGCTCACATGAGGCATGACTTTTTAAATAATTGCCATAGGATCATGTACACACGTGACCGGTCATAAAAATAATACAAAAACAGATATTCACATGATTTTAGTGCACAAAATGGAAAGAATACTTACTTAGTGTTTTTCAAATGGTATTTTATGGTGCATTCAGACCGTGAATTGATTTAATTTTTTTGCAAAAGTTAAAAACACTCTTCTAGACATGAATCCCATCATATTTGATCAATTTTAAATAGCAAAGAAGTAAAAATCACAGTTTTGGCATTTGCTGCTATGCTCACTCAACCGTGAAATTATACGCAAATTCCTCTCCGTAATGTTTGGAAGCACATTTTGCGTACATTCTGATGCGTGGAATATTTAAAATCTGAAAATTGGTCCCATTATATTGAATCAAAGTTGTGATTTTAGGCTTGTGAACTTCAAAAAATGACATTTTGCATTCAACCATTGCTCACTGAAGCATGACTTCTATGATATTTCCTAAAATTCGCTCCATGGGTAACTAATTAAATTCCTATATGACATATAATTAGTTTTTTCAACTTTTCTTTTTCAAAAATTATTGATATTGAAATAGGGGGAACTTTCTTTTTTGTGTTGTGTTTATATGATGAGCGTGTGTTATACTTGGACGTATGCGAGTTCATGTAAAATTAATAAAGAAACTATACATTGAAGATTTCAATCACAATGTCAAGGATTGATTGAAAATAACTAAACAACCTATGCATGGCATGAAAGTTTAGGCAAGCATAAAATATTCAAAATTTTCTTGGAAAGAATTAAAATAACAACATATAAGTTTAATATCTGTTTTCCAGACAGTTATGAGTAGAATTCAAAAATCACAAAGTCTTTCCAATTGGAAATAATATCAGAAAAGTGAAGACTGGTTCATATTTAAAGTATTCATAAGAGGTCGATGGTATATTTAGAAACCTATGTATTATTTCATCTCCAAGCAGGTAGCATTCACATACACATGACATGTAATTATTTTGAAGGTTCTATATGAAAAGCTGGAATTAGAAGCATTTCTGCTTTCATGCTTGAAGCTTTCAACGGTGATGAGCGCTAGATGCAAGACTCACGCATAATAGCCCCGTAACTCGAGAGCCCCTAATTCTAAAGAGCATACCTAGGATTGATAGATGCTTCATATCGTAACTAACCACTCACAAACCTCAACCAAAAAAAAAAAAAATGGAGAGTGAGTTCTGGACAAAGTGATGGCATGGTCTCGTCACAAATTCCAAAAAAAAAGGAAAAGAAAGAATCGATAATCTTCAACCCCTAAAGACATTAAACTGGCACTGAGATGGGGATGCAAAAGCTATGGATTGACTTTCATTTGCAGTTCACTCTGGCTTCTTCATACATCATCGTCTAACAGAGGCAGAAGGATGTGGATGAGTTTTGTAGGTTTTGAGACATATTGAATACTTATCAGGGTTTGATATACATGCATATAGGGGAGAGTGGGTTAGTTGGAACACGGGTTAGTTGAAACATTGTAATCTCTTTAATGGCTATAAATAATATAATATGCAAATCTATCCTCAGGTTGTTGCTATTAGCAACTGCCATCCACCAATTTTAGACAGCACATGTGCTTCAGCCTTTGAAGTTAGAAGTAATAATTTTGTGTTTTCACTTTTGAGTAATTTTTCACTTTCACAAATGCTTTATTATCTCACAAGATCATAAAATTAAGTTTGCCAGTTTTTTTTAGTATAACAAACAGCTACAAAACAATTAAATATATGCCAGTTGTTGTCCCTCTTTGTGCTGTAAGCTTAGAAATGTCAAATGGGCCTCTGGGGTTAGTTGGAACATCATGGAAGGGTTAGTGGAACATGTACAAAGTACAAATGGTATAAGTTTCAGCTGAAAATCATATATAAAACAAACAAAAAGAAAGTCCCCCTATTTCAGATATCAATAATCTTTGAACTGGAAGAATTTAAAAATCTTATATTATGTTCCATGTAGGGAATTTAATTAGCCACAATGGAGTAAATTTTAGGAAAAATCATCAAGTCATGCTTCAGTGAGTAATGGTTGAATGCAAAAGTGTCAATTTTTGAAGTTCGCAAGCCAAAATGGCAAGTTTGATTCAATGATAACAGACCAATTTTCAGATTTTAAACATTGTAGACGTCAGAATGTATGCAAAACATGCGTTCCCAATATACAGAACGAAATTTGCATCAAATTTCACGTTGAGTGAGCATGCAGCAAAAAATGCCGAAACTGTGCAATTTTACTTCTTTCCATGGTATAATCGAT
>CALNVZ010002974.1:3640338-3651890 GCA_940671915.1 Paracentrotus lividus
CTGTGCCGCCCGAAAATCTCGGGTCTGTATAATTCCTTTTATACTCATGTGGACCAAACGCCCTGTCGGGGAGGTGTGGAATAGACCAATTGGATGTGGACCAAACGCCTAGGTAGAACACAATTGAGATGTAGGACCAAAACGCCTAGTAAGACCAATTGGATGTGGACCAAACGCCTAGTAGACCAATGGATGCTGGACCAAACACAACGCCCTATTAGAACAATTGGGATGTTGAACCAATCGCCTAAGTAGACCAATTGTGCTGGTCGACAATCGCCCCCTAGCGATAGACCAATTGATGTGGACCAATCGCCTAGTACGACCTATTGGTCCAATGGACCAAAATGTTTAGTGAGACCTATTGGTCAATGGACCAAATGGCTGTAGGACCAAATGGAAGTTTTAGACCAACTAGTAGTAGACCAATAGGTTGTAGACCAATGGGTTACAAACCCATAGTAATGCATGCACATGTACGGTATAATGATTAGAAATTAAAGCAAGGTAATACTTACACTAAAACATGATACAAGACAGCCATCCATCCCGTGGGCCGCTCCAGAAAGTTATAAATCCGAGTTTGCACTTTCCTAAATCTTGCATCTCGTTTGGAAACCCTGTAATTAAGTGGCTTTCCCAACAGGCTCATCCGCTGCTGAGCAAGCCTGGCATGGGCTGTGCTTGACGACCTCCCGTTCATCTTATTGAACTCCTGTTTGACTTTCTTACGCATCTCTGAATGTTCATCGTCGTCAAAGTCGTCCTCGTCCTCGTCCGCCACGCCCAAGAAGCCCACCCTTGCTCGCTGAGGTCGGTTGGAGAGCGCCATCTTGGGGGGCTTCTTAGCGGAGGTGGTCGTGGTAGTCGTGGTGTCGGTAGGGGCGTCATAGTCCGCTTGGGTGTCGCTGCTGCCGCCCGGGTTGAGGGGTTGCATTTCGGTTTCGTCGACACCACTATCGGCAGACATTTTGACAACACACGGTCGAATGTCTTGTTGGGTGCCAGTTTGAACTGGTTACCCTCCACATCTGACGTAGAAAATGGCTCAATCCTCGGCAAAAAAAGGAAGAGAAAAGTGTTTTTAAATGTGCTCCTGCACCCTCCTTGCTCCAACCACTAAATCGAATGTCATTTCTTGGTTCAATGATATATTCGCAATCAGTTATCCAAGAATATCAATGTTAGCAATGTTCTTCAAAATACTTCCTTTGTCTTGTATGTTTGGATATGAAAGTTACTCATATAAATCCTCAGTGAATTTGATCAGTCCTTAAGCAGTCCTTAAGCAGTCCTTGATCTGAAAATGGAAAATAAAAAACTCTTCATTGAAACTGCAGGATGCCAATTCATCAATATCTATTTCTTTATGAAGGGAAAAAGGATCTCCATGACCAAAATTTGAAATACATTAATTAGAATGATAGAAAATAATATAAATTTTATAGTGTTTATCAATCTAAAATTATCCAAGACTATATATCAGGAAAAATTAAAGCTAAGAAAGAAAAGTTGCTGTTCTTTTAAAGTAGTACAGTGCTATCTCTCAAAATATAAAAATATATGCCATCCCAGTTGAGTTAATAAAAATTAAACATTTTGATTAATGCAATTTGTGAGTGAACAGACAAAGTCTTAATTGGTAAAACAGGGACCTTACAACAAAGACATTATCCATGCCTGTGCTATTTGATATGCTTGCCACATGGATATTGATAGTTGAGTATTAAAACTAAATGGGATTTTCCCTTTTGCACACTTGAGACTAATAATAGTTTAAAGCCGACTAATGCGATAAACTTTCCCTGAAGAAAACTTTTTGAAAAATTTAACTGTGACAAAAATCTTCTTTCACTAAAAGGTAACGTAGCACCCATCAACCATCCTACACATCAATAGAAATATGATATATTACAATAGCTATCCCTTTTCTGAGATCTTTTTGCTACGAAAAAACCCCCTCTTGTAATGTAATTGTATTGAAAAGGGTATTTGTGTTTTGGGTCACATAAGGGAATACTGAGTGATTTAATCATGCATATTGGTTTTCCACCCTAATAACGGAGGATGAAATGACCACAATACTGTCCTACTCAAAAGGACGCAAGTGACAAAATGATTTTTTTTTTTTTGGCTGCCAAAGATTTTGCCGATGCATCGGAAGTTGCTTGCCGAAGCCTGAAAAAACTCCACCAATGGTCATTTTTTTTTTTATAAAGTTGCAAAGAATGTACTCTGCACAATGATAAAATGGCCCAATGGTGCCCGATGCTTTCGCGATAAGAGCAAAATTTGAAATTTTCAATGTTCGTGTGTCCATCGTTGCTCAACTTCGGGACTGTGTGATGAGGGCTTTACCCAATGCATTTCATGATAGGATAAGCGTTATGGATGAGATTTGCTATGGAAGGAAGCGTATAACATAAAAGCATCAATATCTAAATTTCACTGATATATCACTTGCTTCCTTTTAACAGATATCGGAAAAATATACCTTCATTTAGAGAGAAAATGGAAGAAAGTTATACCTGACTCATCATATCAACATCAGACACAAGTCGCCAGAAAAGAGTCAAAGATTCCAACAAAACAATCCATTGTCAAAGGCTTTTCCCCTAATCATTTCTACTCAATTTTTTTTACAGAGCATACAAGAAACATTGAAAATTCAGAATACCCAAAAATATTTCCCCCGAAATAAGACGTTTAATATTTTGCTGATTTCCTCTACACTGAGCTGAATTTGCTTGGTGACTTATATTATGTTAAATGTTATCAATCTAATTGCTTTCAAAAGATAAAATCTAATTACACCTACCTCTTTAAATCCTTGAGAGGTGAAGTATGATAATTCTTTAATAGATAATGTATCTTTCCATATGTCAGCTTGTCTGTACATTAGTCTCAAAATACCTGCATAAAGACAAAAAAGGGAAAGATGCAGAATAATTAGAACAAAGTGCATTTATTTACAAGAATATTTCATACAGATAGACTTTTGAATTTTTATATCAGGTCGTACAAACATGGCGAAATATAAGCAAAGGCGTACAATTACATCAGCCACACTGTTCTACCAATTCCAGTACTTGACCATTTTTGGCAGTCGACTGTGGTGTATGTAAGAGTTAGAGAGAGACAGAGACAGAGAGACAGACAGACAGACAGACAGACAGCAAGAGAAAGATAGAATTAGAGAAAGAAGAGAGGAAGAGATAAAAATACAGACAGATCAAGAGCGAGAAACATAGACACAGATAGAGTGAAAGAGACAAAGAGACAGACATAAATGAAGAAAAGGTGAAGGACACAGACATAGAGAACAAGAGAGACACTGACTAAGAAAAAAAAGAGAGAGACAAAAAGACAGATATAAATGTACAGATGGACAGGGGAAGGAGTAAATGAATTCCATATCTTCAGTCTCAAAGTAAAAATCGATATCCATGTGATCATCATTCAAGAAGGAATAAAACATGAACAATATAATCTTTAATTAATAAACCACTTGTCATAATCCCTTTCAATACTGGGGTATGTCCATAAACATTAGAACAAAAATTCCTTTTCATTAAAAAATGTTCCATCATCTCAGCAAAGAGGAGTGCTTTCTCAATCTCTAGTTTATTTTCCAGCAAAATTCATACACACTGGTAATGTGTCAAGCAACATGGACAGGCTAAATACCTTGGCACGGAGAGAGAATAAATAACATCCTTCAAATACAGAAATGATAAAGGGGTTCTTTCTTTGACACAAGAGATTCTAAGCCCCTGAAAAGGTCTCACTGTCACTTTCTCTTTGCCTCATCCCAGCTTCCTGTTGGTATTCCAAACGTCGGTCGACATCGCACGATGCCAGGACCATCAAAGTCAAACCATGTCAATTGACGACCACCGCTTTCACCCCCATGGGAAATTCCGCATCAACACATTGACGAAACATTTCAGGGCTAATTTTTATCTGGAGGGTGCTTTGACAAAACCTGCCCTCGCACATCACAAATGTGAGGCAGATTCGTGACCGTACATCCAAATGATTGGAAAATAGAAGATGCTCTCGACTGTATGATGCACCATAGACAAATCAGATCAACAATCCACTCCTTGAGAACACCAGAATGTGACAGATGCTTGGAGCGTGTGGCTGCCTCTTTTTGTTTTGTATGATATGTCATGTTCACAAGAATCACTCTTATCCTTTCATCAAAAACACTTTGGGAGCATTGCCAATTTGGTTTAATCTCATGTGTGCTTAGGTAAAAGAAACACAATATTAAAAGTGCAAAATTCATAGTTTTGGTTCTGAAAATGAGCATACTTCAAGAGATGTTGTGTGCTTTCCTCCTATATACAAAAAAAATGATAGTTCAGTGACAAAATATAGGGACCTGCATGTAAATATGATTTTAAATTGATATTGAGTGTTCATTCTGGTACAACCCAAATAAAAATATCAAATACTTATTTGAAAACAGTGCAGAGAAAACATGTCAGACTTCATGTTGCATGCTTGGGGACTTTCACACTGTCTATTGTGAATCCAAACACGTTTTACATTAGCTTCAAATCACGGGTGGGTGAGACACTGTAGGCAAAGTCTTCTTGAAAGACAAATAATCACTCCAAAAATCACATCATTTTACCATCTTCCCTCCTCACGGAAAAGACATCAAACTAAACCATAAGCAGCAAACCATAGATCAGGCACCTGAGTAAATCACACATAGTACACCATAGTGACTCTAATTTGAGACAGGGGTTATAAAGGAGAAATTAGTTTTTGATGTAGTTTGATAGTGGTATCAGGCTTTAGTGTCAAAAACAAGGTTCATTTCAACCCCAAATGTCTCTTTATAATGAGATCTGATAACATCAATTTAGGCACAAATTTGAACTAGTGCATCCCGCCACATTTCAAATTTACAACAAAGTCCCCAGATAGCCATCAGATAGGCATGCATAAATATAATATATTGGAAATTGTACTATGAGGATGGGGTTCAGGTAAGTTTAATTCAATAGGAGGCACATTTTCTCCTTGCAGTTAAAGAACTGAGATGAAGAAATGTTTTTAAATTCCCTTAAAAATAGAAAGAACAGAAATTCTTTTTCAAACATATCTTCCTAATCCCATGTCTTAACACTAATGGGAACACCGAACAACAATTTTTTATCTCTATGTGCCCTCAGAAACTGAGCAGCATTTTGAACCCATATAAAATTCAAAAGTACAAACAAGTGTATCTTGTCTCCAAAGTGCATCTCTAAAAGAGCATTATCCGGAAAACATCCTTGAGTGCTAAGTTAGAAAGTAATTCATTTTGATATGGAGCAGAACGTATACCACTTGATCTATATATCGAACATGAGAACGACTTCAACGGGCATGATTAAATTGTCTTTGGTGCAATTCATATTAATCGTTCCTTTGTTATTACATACCATTCCCAAAAATAATAGCCTTTGAGTCTCTATATTCAGTTGCATGCACTTTGTCTCACCCCACTCCACAGCGCATGAATATAAGGATAATGTATGGTGAGGTACTTCTAAGTACCCCCACCGCACGCTTCTGAGAAACCTCCGCACGCACTCCGAGCCATGATGCTTACGGTACCTTTACCATAAAGATGAAGCCTATCAGCCGCTGCGTGCAGCCGCCACAGCGGAGCTTTTACCTCGCTGTATCCATCCTCGCAAATTTAAGTTAATAGAAGATATAGATAGGTGGAACGTGGTAATAGGCGCTCCTGCATATAAGCCGCTGTGTCGTGCGTTCACGAGGGCAGTGAGGCTCGCGAGCTTATCTTTGGTATGTGATAATTACTCAATGGGTATTAGTGAATTGTAAATATATTCTATCGGTGCAATACTGCTGATTATACAATGCTTGGCTTTAAATCTATTCATAAAGACGACCATTAAATTCCTTGCTTTCAACTTACATTACAGTGCCGATGCATGTTCACGTAACTACTGTTAAGGTTGGCCATACTCATCGCTTGCTAGCCTACTATTGACGCTTTAATCCATGTTTAGTGTTTCCATAACTCCCCTCTTCGTGCATGACTGCGCCTATCTCCGGTAATAACGCTTGATTGTTTACACGCCGATTTCTATTGCTCTGCCGCCTGCACACCCTTCTACATTACTTCGCCGTTATCAGTTCTGTGGTGGAGCATATCTGGTTTTAATTAAGCGAATATTTCTTTACAGTTTACATTACAACATGATTTAAGTACTTTGATGATTCCGCAATAGGCCCTTGTGAACAACAGAACATACATACAATAGAAAACAAATTCATCATCGTCTGGCAGAAATTTACAAGCTTACGAAATTGCCCTCTAATTTTTTTTGTATCATAATATTGTGTGTGTGAACTTTAGAGATATAAGAATGCCAATATTCTAAGTACAAAAATTACGTCGCTCTGAAAAGTTTTCTAAAAAAAGTACTGAGAAAGTATTGGAATATCACCATCAAAATATCAAGGGAAAAACTTGGGGCAGTGGGGGATATAGACCTTGGCATGAAGGGTTTAGCAGTGCGGCAGAGGGATGCGGCAGGTGGCACTGAAAGAGTTAAAGTCAATCATGGTGTTTGTGGTCATAAAAATCAAATTTGTGAAAGACACTGTCTCAAGTGATTAAGAAAATGCTGATAACAATTCTACCTATGAATTGTAAATTGTGACCGTGTAATGGTTTTTTGATATCAACAAAATTATTACAAGAAATTAACCAAGCTGACGAAAGCTATTATTGCACTGCAGCAAGAAAATGCATGTATGGACTACACAGAAAACCCATGTTTGTTGTCAACTGTTTTCTAACTTGTTTTTTTTTTTTTGTTGTTTTCATAGAATGACTACTAAGGAGAATTATAAAGAGCAATCCTTTGCAGTGCATCCTTTTTTTACTATATATCTATTCATAACCCTAAATAACTTGAAAATTTGTTTGAAAAAGCTCACAATTATACATTTTTCCCCACTACACAGATTCTCTGAAGGGGGAGTAACCTAAACGAGACTGTGTAATTTTAGCCATATCAAGGCCATACTCAAAGTAACTATGATTTGACCATAGAAAGGCCTTAAAACTTTTTGATTCTCCAAACCTAGTTTTCCTTTGCGACAAGCTGCTAAAATCATCCATTTCATAGGCTTAAATCTTTATATTTTTTCAGTCTGCTTTTTAATTAGATTGAGCCTATTACTTTTTATGGTGCATGTTAAATAAGCAAATGGAGATTCAGTAAATATAAAAAAAAACGCCTCATATTTTGATATCTTTCCCAAATTATAAAATTATAAACCAAACACAATGCTAAAGCAACAGACTTGGTTGAAACTGTGAAGATGATCATTTAGTCGTGGCTAAATATCTGATATCTCACTCTCTTTGCAAACGTAAACCACCATTGTTTCTTTGCTAAGGGACTCGAGGGCACATATCTTAGTAAACAATACTAATGTAAAGATGGAAACGCGATATGCGGGCTGTACCTTCTGGCGAATTTATACGCACAGGGAAGGATGGAATGAATACTTAACAATTTAAGAAGCGCTATGAAAGACAAAAGTATGTATCAGAGATAAAGTAAAATCTGCATTGCTTCGCCAGCCTTTAGCACGCTGTCAGTTTGATCACTGTCTTGCTGTCTTCAAAGAAAGTTAAGAGTTGAAGGTTGGTTGCTGGACTGCAAATCTCTATGTGGAAATTTAAAAAGCGAAGAGTATCCCTGGTATACAATGATCAAATCAATAGGATTTGAGCATTTTGGGCTTTATTGTAAAATGATTTTGCATGGTGGCATTAGGACTCTTATCCTTAATTGATTATTAATCTATCAATGCACTAAAACAGAAAACTCAAAAGTTCACTCTGAAATACCTTTATGATTTTGTAAACATGCGACCTAGAATAAAAGAGACATCAAAGATTAATCTGTAATAGTTCGTTAAACACTCTCAGAAAATTTTTAACACAACCGTTGGTTCAAATATGAACTTACCAACTGTTGGTTAAAACGCGTTAACCAACCCGCAATTGGTTAAAATTTAACCAATTATGTAATTAAAACTTTAAATAAAAAGCTTGTTAAAATTTTTAACCCAACCCCTAGTTGGGTTAAGATTTTTTAATAACTTTAATTGGTTAATTTTCTTTATTTTTAATAGCTCCATGGTTGGCTTTAAAAAATCAAGCGATAGAACCCGGACTGGACCGGCATTTGACAATTTGATCAAAGTTGGTACACAATAACCATTGAAAGTTATGCCTGTATTTTAGACCTATGCATTATTTGTTGGCCTAAATTAGGGTAGGCCTACAGTAGCCTAGGTATTGATCAGTAGTCAGTACAACATCATTACTTCGGTTCAGACCGTTAGGTTTACAATCTAATCCAGTACTGAGAACTCTAACTGGATTAATTAATAGGATCTAGAATATAGGAACGAGATGCTGCGGCCTAGATTACGAAAGAAACGTTCTTAGATTAGAAGGTCATCCACTCTTTTAAAACCAGTCCAAAGTAGGCCTCATCTGGACTATAATCGAGAAGGTCTAATAAAATTTTGTGGGTCATTAAATTTAGATGTAATAGTGATGTTCTACAGCGTAAGTTTAATATTTAAGCCACATCTAAATCTAGTTGAACCTCAAGACTTAGTCGAGACCATAAGCTGGTTGGAAGAGCGAAGTATTTAGATTCTGACGCAAGAGCTTGCTGCATAAATTTCAGCGCACGTTTAATACCTAGTTAACGCTAAGGTCTAACGTCTCAACCGAAATACATTAAGAACCGTCACTTGGCCATGCAGTCCAAAACATAATGCATGTTGTCCCTATATCACAACAGGCCTAATACTGCTTCAAGTCATTTCTACCTCAATATAACTTTGATCAGATTGTCAAGGATAGCGTCCAGCCCATGCCCACACAGCTAGTCAAGCTTGTGTATACCCTGTTTGATCGTCATCGGCGAAACATTACGTGCTATAATGGAAACTAGGCAGAACTATTATCTTACGATGGTAATAAATAAAATCGGCAGCGCGTATCTTTTTGTTAAAATCCCCGTTTCCCTTCGGGATTGTGTTTTCGTCCACGTGACATATTTTTTTTAACCAATCCTGTTTGTGTTAAAATTGGAATTGGGCTTTTTTATACCAACACATATTAAAGCTTTCTTCAAGTTTATCCAACTTTGTTCTTTGGTTACCCAATATCTTCTTTTAAAATACATTATTGGTTAATATTTTTAACCAACGGGTTTTAATATTTCGATTTTGTATTTTTCCTCCCACATCAGCGTTCTGAGAGGTTAATGTAGACAATGTTGAATAACCGTAGATATGCTACAAAACCCCAAAGCTATTTGTTTTGGTGATATGACACATTTTGGCTCTGGCTTGAAAGTGCTTAGGAATTTATTTTGTCTAAACATGTGAGTTAGGATTATATAATAATATTATTAAAATAATAATCAATAATAATATAATAATTTTTGATTTGGGGAGCAACATATATTGCAACATTTCATCCTGTAAGGGTTGCAATAGGGTTTTTTGTTAGTTTAGGTAAGGTATAGTGCCAGGGGTTGGAATTAGTCATTTGATGTATTGAATTTAAAGCTCAGCGGAAAGCACAGCTGAGTAAGAGCTTAGGAATGCAGTGGAAATTAGTTTAATACCTTTTGCAAATGAGTTAAGTTCTGAATAACGCTGATTTCCTCGCAAGTTAGAAGAATAGCCCCAACAGCATGACTTTTCTAGTAATTACAAAGCTCTACCTTTCACTCTAGTCAAAGTATAATTTTATATTTCAAGAAACCTCTTGTGGCAATGTATCTTTATTCATACTTGGACAAAATAACTTACCTTGAAGTTGAATTGTTATTCTGATTGTTCTCCGAGCATCATATTGTAACATAAGATTAACCATTGCCTTATGGACACTGACCAGGTTCCTGTTTAATCATCTTAGAAAGACGAGAGCACTTAAGTAATCAAGAATTTAATAGAAGAGACGGAGTGAGTAAGATAGCAGAGAAGATAGATAAGACATTATGCTTTGGGTGGAATTCTTTGTGTGACAGACAAAAATAAAATATGAAGGAAATTTATGCCCTCAATTTTAAGAGCTTCAGAAATGTCCAGTAGCCACTGGTGAATTTACATGGGTGAAAGAAAAGGTTTGAATAGAATAGATTCGCCTGTATTTGACTAAGTAATTCAAATGACTGGTTTTATTCCTGAAAATATGATTGATTATAACAACAAAACAAACTGCGCAACGCCAGACAAAAGAAAAAGTATTATTGAGATCATGATAACAAAAATGAAAGAAGGATGAAGGATGGGATCTTCCACAAAAATCACCACCTCATAGTCGATGCAATGAAAATGTACAAGTGCAATAAATTATTTGATATTTTTTTTATATTAAAGCGGAGATTTTTGCAAGAATGCCGACTCGCAAAATGTGTAAAATAAAACGCATCTCAAAATTGATAAAACTCTATAATAGAGAGTAAATGATGTGTATCCCCTTGTTAAGATGACACTAATCGAGACCACAGTCATTATCATTGCAAATGACATGAATTATTTCATCATGATTAAGGATGCACATCATTTCGCTACACTACAAGAAAGCCAGAAGTGACCTATAGTATGTTCACCTCAGGATATGATAATAGCATGGATTGCATACACTATTAATTATGCAAGGATCTAAGGGCTGAGCTTAGTACTGGGTTAATCAAAGTCAAGTTCGCCTTGTTGTCCGACTGAAAGCTTCAAGCTAAAATGCATGATTTGGGGTCTTCGATTGGCTATCGACTTTGACACACTACCTCCACATATTTGTCTCACAAACTTCGACTGCAACTTTAATTAGTGTAAGATTAAGATCAAGAAATTTACTCTTTCTAAATTTTATTGCAGTCAGGTTCTGAATGTGCAGTTACCCCATGTTATAATGGCAACAATAAGTATTCAGTGGCAATGGGAGGTATTGGGGGTGGGGGGTTGGAGAGTGTCTGACTTAATTTGATGTGGGAAATATTATTTTAAATATAATGGAGTTGTCCATCCTTTACAATCAGTCTACACACAAGCTGAAAATTAGAATCTATAGAGTATTTAGATAATTTTGGTAAAGATGTCTTTTCAGTCCCCTGTCAAAAAAAACAAAAACAAAAGGAAAAGAAAAAGAAAAAGCATGCAAATTTTTGACCATTTGCTAATGGGGGAGTGGTGATCTCAACCTCCTATACTTATTATTGCATGCTGTAGACACACTCTCAAGCTTTATTACTTCTTTGCCGAATTGCAAAAAAAAAAAAAAAAAATCTTGTACAACATTATTTCTAGGATTTTGGATTGAGTTTAGATACACTCTCTACTTTTACTGCAGCAGACAACAATACATGTACTACAATCTGAAATAATGGCAATTTAGGTCTATTCAATCAAAGCTTAATTCTTTTGAGACATGTTAGCTCGAGATAAAGATCGAGACTCATTATTTGCTCGTC
>CALNVZ010002974.1:3651990-3664277 GCA_940671915.1 Paracentrotus lividus
CTTTTCGAGTTCGTTTTGTTTGCCGGGCTATTCATTGGCGAACGAAGCATATGAAGTATAGCGAGTTAGTAATCCACACAATTTAAATTTAACTCTCGATTATTAGTTTTGTTTTTTGTTAGAATCTAGTCCGCACTTTATTCCATGGGTAACGTCTAACCGAAAAAGTATGATGTTGTCTGACTACTGGACCTCTCATACCTAGTACTGTAGGCCTACCTATTTAGCCAACAAAATAATGCATTAGTGCTAATAAATACAGGCATAACTCTTTCATGTATTTGACGGAATTATATGTTCCGTCCGGCCGTCGGCTTGATTTTTTAACCAACTCAATTAGAATATATTAATATCTTGGTTTAAAAATTTTAACCAACTTATTAAAGTAAATCTTGGTACGCGGTTGTTAACAACAGTGTGGTTCAAAATCTGGGAGTTGTAAACTGAAATATATAATTTTGTTTTGCGGGCATGTTTACAAATCAAGTATTTTCAAGTAATAATTTTCTAGTGCTAGATGTCAAATCAATATCCTAGACAGTATTCAGAGATTTGCTCCAGCAACCAACCTTCAACTAACATTCTTGAATGACAGTCCTAAAGAAGGATGAACGTGATAAATATTCAGCAAGCAGAGATATCACAATACTCAAGTGTATTTCATGTCCTGCGTTATACTCATCTTACAAGATTGTACTAAGATATTGTGCCACCCCAAAAACTTACGTGCAAAGGGATTAGAAAATCATTATACAGTTTTAATTATAATTGTGGTATTAAATTTGACTGAATCTCATTTATGATACATGTAAAAAGCACGAAAATTAAATTTAAGCTTATTAAGTAATCAAAAGTTTAAGGCCTTCTATGGCAAATAGTCTGGAGCCGAATGGCTTAAAATACACAGTCTCGTTAGGTTACTCCCCCTTCATAGAGAATCGGTGTTAGTGGGAAAAATGTATTAAGTGAGCTTTCAAATTATTTCAAAGTTATTATAGTAAAAAAGTGTGATGAAGATTCTCTTAAGTTGCTTTATGTCAATGAAGGAAAAAAAAAAAAACAGTTGGAAACAGTTGAAACAGAACATGGGTGTGTAGTCCCATACTGCATTTTCTTGTGCAGTGCATATAGCTTTCAGCAGCTTGGGTTAATTTTTATAATTTTGTTGATATCAAAACCTCACGGCACATTACAATTCTTTAGGTGAATTGTTATCAGCATTTCTTAATCTACTTTGAGGACAGTGTCTTTCACAATTTGTTTATGACCACAAGAACACCAAGATTGACTTTAACTCTTTCAGTGCCACCCTGTCCGCATCCTCGCTGCCGGCACTGCTAAACCCTTCATGCAGGGTCTATATCCCCCACTGCCAAGTTTTTCCCTTGTATTTTGATGGTGATATTCAATACTTTCTCATTACTTTTTTTAGAAAACTTTCAAGAGCGATGTTGTACTTAGAATATGTGGCATTCTTAATTGTCTCTAAAGTCACACCAAATTATATTACAAAAAGAATTAGAGGGCAATTATCTAAGCTTGTGATTGTGCCAGGGTATGAATTTGTTTTCTATTGTATGTATGTTTGTGTACTAGGGCCTATTGGGAATCATCAAATTACTTAAACAGGTTGAATGTAAACTGTAAAAGAAATTTGGCTAATTAAAAGCCAGATATGCCCACCACAGAATATAACGGATTAATGTGAGTGTGCAGTGCGCAGAGCAATAGAATCGGCGTAAACAATCAACGTTATTCCGAATGTGCGCAGTCATGCACGAAGAGGGGAGGGTAGGAAACAAAACATGGATTAAGCAGTCAATAGTAGGCTAGCAAGCATGAGTATGGCACTTAACAGTAGGTTACGTAACATGCATCCGGCACTTAATGAGTTAAAGCAAGGAATTATTGTAGGCTATGAATAGATTGAAAGCAAGCATTGATATCTGCAGTTTGGATAGAAGATATTTCAATTCACTAAGGACCCTTTGAGTAAGTTAGGTACCTTACCAAAAGATAAAGCCGCGGCCCGCTGCGTGAACGCCGCACAGCGGGCTTATATGCAGGATATACCGTTCCCCTATTATTTTTCTATTAACTTAATTGGAGGGGATGAGTACATCAGGTATAAAGCGCCGCTGTGCGGCGTTCACGCAGTGGGCTGCGGCTTCATCTTTTGGTAAGGTACCGTAGGCATCATGGCGGTTTCTCAGAAGCGTGCGGGATACTTAGAAGACCCCCATCTTTCCTATTTCTCGCTGGAGAACAAAGAGCATGCAACAATATAAGACTCAAAGCTATTTTGGAATGTGTAAAAAAGAGACAGATATAATATGATTGCCAAAGACATAATCATGCCATTTTATATTAAGCTACCATTTATCTTATAACTTTAAAGTTGAATTAAGAAGGGGATGAATTTCCATTAAATTGGGTTCTACAGATAATATATAGCATATATAAGGAGTTCAAACAGATAGCATATCACAAAAATCCTCTGGCTTCTCAATATTCTGGTTTGATAGTTCATGAAATTAGCCTCCTGCCTGGGCGTGAAAGACTAGTGTACTCTAGTACTCTGAGGGTGACGTCACGGCCGGGTATTGTGTATATCGTGCCTGGATGTTGAATACAGAATGATGCGCAGATAGAGTGAGATGATTTTACCAATTTTTTTTCAAGGAAGTCAATTCAAATAATTAAGGATCATATGTACAAATCTTTACTATCCCTATATAAACAATAGTATGAATAACGATTTCCAAGTCTTAAATTGTGAAGTATTATTGCAAACAATGAGTTATTTATTGATATTTTCACTATTTTATATATTTTTTTAACTCCGAGTATACGATCGAGTTCTGTGAGGTGACGTACATTGTAGATCCGGTCGCTCACATAGTGCACACGCAGCTTGAGCAGCTTGTTCCGTATACGTGTGTATTGTGTAGTTTTATTTGTGTGTGCTGCTTCACTGTACCCTATACTGTGCATTTCTGTGGCTTGCTTATGATGATTTCGTTATTCCTTGTTGACAAGTATGCAAGATCAAATGGGTGAAGTTTGGATCAAAATGACCTTTCTATGAATTTCGATGACATATATATAGTGAGAGATGATGAAGCAAACTCACAAAGAAATTGATAAACAATTCTACTTACTTACTTCGAGGCCTATACCGATTGATTTTCGTATAAATTGTAAGGCAAAACCGAATTCATGAGACGGTATTATTTGCAAAGTGAAGCGCAAAAGCGAACACTTAGCACATATACATGAAGCTAGCTAGCCAGGCCAACCGCGCCGGCGGCAAGCGCAGACCGATTCCGCTAGCGACTTGGTTTTTCATGAGCCGGTCGCATCACACGCGGAAGAATATAACACGAACGATTAGCGTCCGCTACGCGATTGACCGGTGAGCATATCTCGATCAAATTTCATACTATTTCTCTTGAAATTAAGCTATAGGTCTATCGTATCATTTAGAGGGCAGTTACATATTTTGGAGAATGAGTATGTTCATAAATCTACTTTTATAAGCTTTACGTTTTTTCGCAAATTGATCAACTGCACACCACAACTAGCTGATTTCCATACCGTAACACTATAACAGTCAGTATTTATTGACTTGTTTCGCCAGGCCCTCGTCTTAAAATGCTACAAATAAGAATATTCTAGCAATTTAGAGGCATATTATTGACTGTATGACATAGCTTCATTTTTATTTCTTTAAATCATTCACATAAACTTATAACGATAAAATAAAAGTTCTGACACACAAGTAGATTCATATAAAGTGTCAGTGTGTACACACGACAAGCCTTGTGTTTACTTCGCCAAGACCGAATTCCCGTTTGTGACGTCGACGGAGAGAACACTAGTATTAGTACGCATCCCCGGGAGCGAACTCGGAAAAATATGGGTAGGGGTACATCGTTAAAATTCACTATTCTTAACTTATTTGGGGGGTTGAAACGCCACTCAGTATTTTTGGGGGGTTGTAAGGATGCTATTAATATAAATATCTCAATATTTGGGATCGTCTTCTTAATTCAACTTTAAATGGCATTTTGTTTTGAATCATTAAATTTCAGAAAATGATGAATGCATACTTATGCAATTTCGTTTCATAATTTTTTCTAAATAAGATTTTAATTGTATATGCTATTATTCACTAAATTTTACACTATAAAGCATTTCTTTAATTACATTTTACATAATGCAATACACTGTCAATGACAAAGCTTTTATTGCAACAACTTTACACATTCAAACCACCTTTGCGTTTTCAGGCCACATGTGTACACGTGTGCATTGTAATATTGAAATCATTCTAAGGAAAGGGATGTTTACAGTTAAGATTTGACAGATGATTCTCTTAGTCTTTGGAGGAAGAGAGAAATGAACTAGCAACATCAAGCAAAGATATGGTGAAAACCTTGAGGGAACGGTACAATACATCAATCATTTATTCCCTCTTATCATCTTCATATCTGAAAGGGCCTCTAAGGTTCTTTTTTTTTCTTATAATTGTATAACAAGTAGCTAGAGCACATAAATTTAAATCCAAAGAACTTTACCTGACCTTCTATTTGGTTACTAGTTATGGAGTTAGAAGAATATAATATATCAAACACCTAAGACTCTGTTGGGTTACTATCATAGATATTATGCAGTAACTAAACATGTACTTAACTCATCTTTATGATGAGGGTAGATATAAACTGTTTATTTCTTTTAAATCCTTAATCAGTAATCCATAGAGTGTCCTTTAAAGTTGAAGATGCTAGTACTAGATGTTCCTATGTTACATCAAATCAGTTTTGAGAAACAGAGGGTTAAAAGTTTTGAATATGTCCACAAATCATGTTTCATATCATATAGATGTTAAACTTTCAGATTGCACATGTGTCATGTATAGGAAAGTTTTGATGCATAATCTAGGAATATAATACTTATTGATTTTCTATAATCAATAATCACTTAACTGCACATAGGAACTTTTAGCTCTATAACAGTGCACATAGGAACTTCTATTACTGAAAAGTCAACATCATAATGAAAACAACATTATATTTAGATATTTATGGTAATCATTTTCACTTAGCAGATACCAAATAAGTACAGCTCATGTTAATTCCATTCTTAATACTTTACAGCAATATTTAAAGATATTATTTTTGATAAAAAAAGTAATATATAGAAAACTACATACCTGAATCTCATTTTTTTCTAGATGGATTTTTGTTTCCAATCTTCTGGATTTCTTCTTTTTCGTTTACAAGCTACTTTTGGCAAATTTTCAAAAGAATTATTTGGCTCCAAAATATCTTCTACACCCTCCATGTTGTTCATAAAGCATCTAATTTTGCTGTTCTAGGCACTACACACTGCGTATGCATGTCTGTGTGCATTGAACAGATCATGTGACTTGCTATGCGTGTATGATTGGCTGGTCATGTCACATAGGTACTTCTAGTTCTAGATGACTGCACATAGGAACATCTAGTACTAAAACTTGCTTTGTGTGAAAACAGTGGGGTGCCAATTTGACCCTTTGTAATGAAAATATTGATCTATAAATACTTACAAGTTAAGGTCACATACTAACATGTTGAAAAATACAAATAACTCAATTTGGCCAAAATGTAACATACGAACATCTAGTACTAGCATCTTCAATTTACCTCAAGAGTACTTTTAAGGCTGACATATGACGCAATCATTCTCAGTTAATAAGGCCTTTGAATTGTATCGACCAGATGTACGCATGTTAATTTTAAAGTGACAAGTTGTTATTTCATTAATTCTTGGAAAGAGATTTTATGACAGTTGTGATATATACATCAACAGAAACCTTGAGAGTCCTGTACTGGCCAACTACTCAACGTTACTCAGCATATTGAGGATGGTTTTGAGAAGGGCAAGATCACAAGAGCTGCTTTTGTAGACCTATCAGCAGCTTATGCCACTATTAATCATCTGATCCTAGCCAAGAAGCTCTTTGATCTGACTAAAGACCTCAGAGCTCATCCAAGCAATGCTATCCAACAGGCGCTTCTTCGTAGATCTCAATGGGAGCCACAGTAGACGGCACACCCAGAAGAATGGCCTACCTCAAGGAGGTGTCCTTGCCTCTCTCCTTTTCAACATCTACACCAATGAGCAACCAGTCCATCCAGAAACTAGGAGCTTCATTTACGCAGATGACCTCTGTATCGCCTTGCAGTGTGACTCATTTGAGGAAATTGAAGCTACACTTTCATCTGCTCTGGATGGTCTCGTCCCATAGTATGGATCCAACCACCTTCGTGCGAATCCTTCCAAGATGCAGATCAGCACTTTCCATTTCAAAAATAGAGAGGCTAACCATCAGCTAAAGATCAAGTCGTATGGTAAGGCTATAGAGCACACTTTCAGCCCAGTCTACCTTGGGGTCACTCTAGATCGCTCCCTCACCTACAAGATCACATCTTGAAAACAAAGAAGAAGCTCTGTGCCAGGAACAGCATCTTGAAGAAGCTAGCTAACTCGAAATGGGGCACTGATGCAAGCACCATCCGCACAACAGCCCTTGCCCTCTGCTACTCGGCTGCAGAATATGCATGTCCTGTATGGGGCAGGTCAGCCCATGCTTCAAAGATAGACCCATCTCTCAACAGCGCATGTAGGGCTATAACGGGTTGCCTTAAACCAACCAAGGTAAACGAGCTCTACATCCTGAGTGGCATCGCCCCTCCTCACATCAGGAGGTCTGCACTCTCTCAAAAGGAGAAACTTAAACAAGAAAATGATCCACTCCACCCTCTCTTCAATGCCTTGCCTACAACAAAGCATTTAAGATCAAGGCATAGTTTTCTTCACTCTACCGTGTCCCTCAACCAGAGCCCCCACAACTGTAGTTTTAGACCTTTTGTCACTTGTCTGAGTCTGCGCCTCACATGTCATCATCGGCACCCTAAGGAGTCCTCCTACCAGGATTACCGTAAACCGCTGGCTGTTCTGGCTCTGTCTGAATCGCCTGCAGGCTTGAGCAAGCCTTGCAAGGTATATAATGGCGCAAATGGGGCATACAACACTGAAGGAAGGCCAGGATTGCGAATGTGGAGAGGAGGAGACCATGAGTTCACTTCTACAATGCAACTTTCTCGACCCTTCCCCTGCATCCCATTGCTGATCTTACTCACTCTTTCGCCTATCGGGATCGCCTGCATTCGTACTTGATGGGTAGAGTTATTCAGAGTTGGATTCCCTAAGAAACAATATAATACAATGAACTATGATTCTAAATGTAGTCAGGTATATTGACAAATCAAACAGAAGAGTATAGGAGAAAGGACTCCAAGTAGAAGAAGAAACCTTTCTTGAAGTACTGAATACATGGTTGGGGGAAGGTTCAGCTGGTAAATGTACAGGTGTAACAATAAAATTACCTCTTTTATTGTCTTTATTTTTTAATGAGGTCTAAGGAAAATAATGTATGGCTTTATAGTGATACCATATACCTCAAGCATAATGTGGTTCTTTTAAGTAAAGGAAAATCTATAGTAACAAGAATAAATTTTACTTTTATAAACACTACATTATCAAGAAATGGAAATAGTAAAGACACAGCAATACTAATGCTTAAAACTATCCATCTAGAGATAATATGATAAATTTTAAGTTTCACTGACATGATATATGTGGACTTGGCCCTTGCTAATGCCCACGCACTCTTTACCATTTTGTGTGTGTGTGCACTAAGGGGCCTAAGGAAAACGAGTTACTCAAAGTACCAATATTACAGGTAATTTGGAAAGGCCACTTAGATGCAATCACATCGGATAATCCGCGCGCGTTCTACAGCATCTTTAGGATTTCTAGAGTTTTTAAAGGAAGAAAGCCTAAATAAAAATCCAAACAGAACTACAATACCGCCTACTCTGAACAAAAGAGGGCAAGCGATTATTTCTCTTAAGCAAGAATGGCAAAATGTGTCCTGTCCCTTTAACTTAGCCTATCATGCAATATCATATAACCTAACTATAAAAATTCGAGCATGATAGGTGTCAAGACTAGTCGTTGAAAATATCTTCAGATTGGTTATTTATGACAGTGTAATTTTGCTTAATGAAGGACTAGTCTGAAAGTAGCGCAGATTGAATGGTCTATGACATTTTGTTATTTTGCTTGAATGAAAAACTAGTTCTTGAAACATGTTGTAAGATTGAACAGTGTTATTTGGCTTGAAATGAAGACTAGTCCTTAAAGAGCTGTCAATTGAAAACCTGTTTTTATTTGGCTTGAAGGAAGACTAGTCTTGAGAGTAGCTGCAGAATTGAAAAGGTCTATGCAGTGTAATTTTGTTGAATGAAGACTAGTTTGAAAGTAGCTGAGGATTGAATGTCTATGAAGTGCTATTTGCTTGAATAAGAATAGTCTTGAAAGTAGCTGCAATTTTATGTCTAATGCAGAGATCTAAGTTCAATAAAAAAAATTTTTGCGTGAAGATCATCCACATCGTGTTTTAAAAGCAGTGTGACGCGGCGCGCGTTACACATGTGCGGCGGCGAGTAGTATTTTGTACACAAAGGAGCGCGCTGTCGCACGCTACACTGTTTCACGTAGTAAGCTATCTTGCATATAACGATCGCTTGCTGAAAAATCGCACTCGCACGTATGGTAGATAAAAGGGCGATTGATGCGCTACAAAAAATGCCGATATGTAGCCTTTTTACGTTTTGAGACTCCAAAATGGTAAAAAAATTTATAATTCAATGCTACTTTTTTCATTTTGCGTGAGAATGGGGTGGGCCCCTTTCCCCTTGGCGCCCCGGTGGAAGAAAAAAAAAATTTTCCCGTGAAAAAAGACAGACCGAAATGCGTGATTCTCACGCAAGATGCGTGAGACTTGGTAGCTCTGTCTATGGGAGTGTTATTTTGGCTTGCAATGAGACTAGTCTCGAAAAGTAGCTGCAGATTTAACGTCTTATGAAGTGGCTTTTTGCTTGAATGAAGACTAGTCTCTGAAAGATTTTGTAGATTGAAACGGGCGTTGTTAATTTTGGCTTGAATGAAACTAGTCCTAAAAGTAGCTGTCAATTGTAACAGTGTTTAATTTGGCTTGAAAATGAAGACTAGTCTTGAAAGTAGCTGAGGAATTGAATGTCTGTGACAGCTGTTTTTTGCTTGGAGAAGACTAGTCTTGAAGTAGCTGAAGATTTATGTTATGACAGTGTAGTTTTGCTTGAATGAAGACTGTTCTTGAAAAGTAGCTGGCAGATTTAATGTCTGTGACAGTGGCATTTTGCTTGAAAATGAAGACAAGTCTGAAAGTACTGCAGATTTATGTCTATGACAGTGGATTATTGCTGAATGAAGACTAGTCTTGGAAAGTGCTGCAGATGTAATGTCTATGACAGTGGCTAATTGAGGTAGTGTTGGGTGAGGTGGATATTAAGAAAGTTGGATTGCCTTGCTTTTGGTGTGAAGCTGTGCGTGGGTGGTGTAGCTTTAGGTATGGGTGTCAAGGGAAGCCTGCAGTGTAGTCCTCTAACGCCAGACCAAATGATATTCAACCAGCAACAAAACAAAAAATTTTTAAATAAAACAATATAACAATAATTCCAGCATAAATACATCAGATTTAGACAAGTCCAGGAACATTATACTTTGGTAAGGCTAATTAGTGGAAACATAGGACTGATTTCAGCATTGAACTTTGACATGGACATAGCAATCAGAAACAAGAAAAGTTTGTCAAATGTATCTATTTATGCATATATTCAGTTCATTCAAGTTGTTTTGATTTTTGCGCAATTTGGTGCTTGGAAAATGAGATATTTCAATGAACATATTTACATGTATAATATAATATATATTCAAAGACGTTAAAAAAAGATATATAACTCCCTCAAATAAAGAACAACAAAGAGAGACTTAAAATGTTTTCTATCAAGAACTAGTTAACTGAGCAAACAAAGTAGCTTTGGCTTAGATTACATAACACATATCCCTTACAGCAAATAAAGAAGACATTAGTTTTATGTAGGCACTCTATAACTTGATTTCTCAGGCATTTCACACAGTCTCAAAGTTATTTATCAGATGAACCATTCTTCACATTCGCATCTCCTTTTTGTTAGCACCAATGCTGTGATGCAATGCGAAAAAGATCGGTGGGCATACAAGGTAAATGAATATAATTACATAATTAAAATCAAAATGCAATGATTTTTTTCATAACTTTATTCTTGTACACATTAACCACAGCTAATGCTTGCATGGTGCTACTGCCAGTAACAGTAAACCAGCGTTGCGCTGGCGCTTCAAAAACAGACAAAGCTCAGACAATAGCATGAACGCACGTATATTATGTGGTCAGCTCACAGTTGTACAAACGCCAAGCATGTAATCAATTACAAGTGGTCTGCGGCAGTGGTTAGGCCTAATCTTTGTTATCATCACGCTGATAGATATCATACTGTTGGCTGCTGAATGTAAAGACAGTGCCCCAGAACCTTTAAAGAAATGCAGTTCTAGCTATCTAATGTAATGTAAAGACAGTGCCTCAACTTTATAGAAAGACCATCTAGCTATCTAATGCTGATGCAAAGACAGTGCCTCAAACCTTTACAGAAAAGGCCATTCTAGCTATCTAGTGCTGATGAAAGACAGTGCCTCAAACTTTATCAGAAAGACCATTCTAGCTATCTAATGCTGAATGTAAAGAACAGTGCTCAACCTTTATAGAAAGACCATGTCTAGTTATCTAATGCTGATGCAAAGACAGTGCCTCAACCTTTATAGAAACGGCCATTCTAGCTATCTAATGCTGATGTAAAGACAGTGCCTAAACCTTTATAGAAAAGGGGCCATTCTAGTATTACCATGCTGATATGTAAAGAACAGTGCCTCAAACTTTTATAGAAAGACATTCTAGCTAAGTGTTGATGTAAGAAGTGCCTCAAAACCTTTATAGAAAGACCATTCTAAGCTATCTAACTGCTGATGTAAAGACAGTGCCTCAAACCTTTATAGAAAGACCATTCTAGTTAATGCTGACTAAAGGCAGTGCCTCAAACCTTTATAGAAAGACAATTCTAGCTAATGTTTGATGTAAAGACAGTGCTCAAACCTTTATAAGAGACCATTCTAGGCTTATATTAGCTCAGAACGCTGGAAAAAAATGACATATTAAAACGGTTGGTTAAAAATATTACACCATAATTATTAAATAAGAAAAGGTGGTTAACCAAAAACAAGTTGGTTTAAACGTGAAAAGGCTTCATTGGAGTTGGTTAAAAAAAGCCAATTCCATTTTACACGTCAACCAGTTGTTAAAAAATTGGTCACTTGGACGAAAAACAACCAATGGGAAAGCGGGCTTTAACAAAGATACGCGCTCTGGCGGCTAGTTGATTTGATTTATCACGTAAGATATAGTGCGGCCTTTCATTATGCCGTATTGCTCGCGACGACACAGGGTTACACAAGGCCTGACTGCTGGTCTGAGCTGCGACCTTCTTGACAATCTGATCTAAGTATATTGCGGTAGGTGAAATGACTTGCGAAGAGTATAGGCCTGTGATTAGGACTAAATGACATTATGTTTTGGACTCATGCACAGTACGGTTCTTAATTATTTCACGGTTGAGACGTTTCAGACCTAGCGTTAAACTTAGGTATTAAAGTTGCTGAAATTTATGCAGCTCCGGTCTAGATCTAAATACTTCGCCTCTCCAACCAGCTTGGTCTCGGACTAAGTCTTGAGCGGTCTCATAAGATTTAGTTGTCTAAATATAGTAGAAAACAACGTTAGAACCATCACTTGCATCTAAATTTAGCCCAATATTTTTAGACCTCTCGATTGGCTATAAGTCATGGGCCTACCTTGACTGGGTTAAGAGTGATGACCTTGGGAATCCTAAACGGTTTAGAATTCAAAGGCAGTTCAATCATTAATTAGATCCAGTTAGATCTCAGATACTGGATAGATTGTAACCTAACGTCTAACCGAAGTAATGATATTGTATGTACTGGACCAATACTTAGGCTACTGTGGCCTACCCTATTTAGCCAACAAATAATGCATGTAGTCTAATAATACAGGCATAACTCTTCATGTTTTATTTGTCCAATACTTGATCAAATTGTCAAAAGGCGGTCCAGTCCAGTCTATCGCTTGATTTTTTAACTCAACCATGCATTATTAAAAAAGATTAATTAACCAATTAAGTATCTAATTTTTTTTACCACTAGGGTTGGTTAAATAAATTAACCGATACTTTCTATTAAAATTTTTA
>CALNVZ010002974.1:3674901-3692466 GCA_940671915.1 Paracentrotus lividus
CCTGTGGTGCTGCCGTAATTCATTTACATCATGCAATATTACAATTTTTCATTTCTTCGAGAACTAACTATTTTATTCTTGTACACATATAAACCGACTACTAATGCTGCATGATTCCTTACTTGCACAGTACAGGTTATAACCAGCGCTTGTCGGCTGGCGCTTCTATATAACAGACAAGCTGCAGACTAATTATCATTGGAGCTCGTTAATACTTATGTGGTCAGCTCTACAGTGTACAAACGTCCAAGCAATGTAATATTATACATGGTCTGCGGCCAGAGTGTTAGGATAATCTTTTGTTATTACCATCGGCTGATAGATATTGTCCATTTTACTGTTGGGCTCTATGTAAAGACCCAGTTGCCCCAAACCTTTAAAATTGCAGATTCGTATGCAAATCTATATGGCGTGAATGTTAAAAGAACAGTCTGCCTCAACACCTTTCATATGACAAGACCAGTGTGCGTAGCTATATTTCAATGCTAGTGGCAAAGACCAGTGCCTCAAAACCTATATTTGAAGACCACTGTTTAGCTATTCTAATGCTGATGAAACGACAGTTGCCATCAAACCTTTATAGTAAAGACCATTTGCTAGCTAAGTCTAATGCTGAATAGTAAAGATATACAGTGCCTCCAAACCTTTATAGAAAGGACTCATTCTAGTTATCAATGCTGATTGCAAAGACAGTGGCCTTCCAAACCTTATTATAAAAGGGCCCATTTCTTTTTATAAGCATATAAACTAATGTGATGTAAAGACGAGTCCTCAAACACTTTATAGAAAGGCCATTCAGCTGTAATCTATATGCTTGATATCGTAAAGACAGTGTCCTCAAACTTTTATAGAAAGGACCATTCTAGCTATAATGTGATGTATAAGACAGTGCCTCAAAACCTTTATAGAAAGACCTAGTTCTAGCTACTAAGTTGCTGCATGTAAAGACAGTGCCTATCAAACCTTTATAGCAAAGACCATTCATAGCCTTAATGCTGACCTAAAGGCTAGTGCGCGTCAAACCTATATAGAAAGACATTCTAGCTAATGTTGATCTTATAGGACTATAGTGGCGTCAAACCTTTATAGAAAGACCATTCTAGCTATTATTCTAGCTCAGAACGCTGGTAAAAATAATGCATATTCAATCGATGTTGGATTAAAAATATCTAAAACAACTAAATGTATAAAATAAAAAAGGGGTAAAATATATAACGAGTTGGTCTTAAATCGTTGAAAAAGCATGGTTGGTTAAAAAAAGCACCAATTACAAAATTTTTTAACCAATAGTTGGTAAAAAATATTTTGGTCACGTGGAAGAATAAAACAACCAATGGGAAAGCGGGGATTTTAACAAAGTATACGCGCTCTGTTCCGTCGCGCTACTGATGAAATCTTGGCGATTTTGATTTTTAACATGTAAGATATAGGCTGTCGCCCTTCATTTTTATGCACGTACTTGTCTCTGCGACTGACAACAGGGTTACACTAAGCGAAGGTCCTGACTGTCTGGTTGGCTGGACCGCTATTCTTTAACAACTCTGATTACATATATGGCGTAGGTAATTAGAAATACTCGAAAGAGTATAGGCCTTGATATAGGTGACTAACATTGCTAATTATGTTTTGAACTACATAGGCCTGATGTACGTCGTTCCTTAATTATTTCGGTTGATGACGTTCTCGTAGACCTTAGCGTTAACGTTAGGTATATTTAAATTTGCTTGAAACTTTATGCAAGCTTCCGTCTAGCAATCTAAACTTCCGGCTCTCCAACCATCTGGTCTCGGACTAAGTCTTGGAGGTCTATAGATTTAGTTTGTCTAATATATGTTAGAACTACGTTAGAACCATCACTATGCATCTACAATTTAGTCTAAATATTTGTAGACCTCTTTGATGTGGAGTATTAGGTCGCCAATAGGCCTACTTGACTCGGTTATTCAAAGTTGAAATGATACTTGGGAATTTAAACGATAGATCTAGGCCAAACCATTCAATCTAGAATCCAGTTGTAGATCTCAGATAGCGGGGACTAGATTGTACGACCTAACGTTCTCAATACCCGAATGATTATGATGATATTGTATGGACCCAATACTCTAGTGCTATTGTAGTCCTTTACCGCGTATTTAGCCAGACAAAAATAATGCATGAGTCTAATAATACAGCAATAACTCTTCATGTTTATTTGTTCCAATACTTTGTATCAAATGGTCAAGAAGGTCTGGTACCCATGTCCAGCTCTATCGCCTTGAATTTTTTATATAACCAACCATGATGTTATTAAAAAAAATAAATTTAATCCAATTAGAGTATTATAATTTTTTTACCAACTTAGCGGTTTGTTAAAAATAATAAATTAACCAACTTTCTATTAAATTTTAATACATAATTGGTTAACATTGTTAACAGAATGGGGTTGCTGTTAACGCGTTTGAGAGCCAACAGTTGAGTAAGTTCATATTTATGAACAAGACGGGTTTGGTTAAATGTTTGCTCTCGCCGGTTGCGTTAAAATTTTTTCTGAGAGTGTGCTGATTGTAAAGACAGATTGCCTTCAGAACCTTTTATACGAAAGACCTTATTCTAGCTAATCTGATTGGTAAAGACATGCCTCGAAACCATTTATAAGAAAAGATACCCATTCTTAGCTTATCTAATGTGATGTAAACGACCAGTTGCCTCTATACCTGTTTGAGTAGAAATGCCATTTAGCTTATTATGTTGATGTAGAAGGACAGTCTGCCTCAAACCTTTATAGAAGACCATTCTAAGCTATCAATGCTGATGTAATACGACATGTGCCTCTAAACCTTTAGTGAGAAAGACCATTCTAAGCTAATGCTGATTGTAAAGACAGTTGCCTCAAACCTTCTATAGACAAGGAGCCATTCTAGACTATGTGCGTGAATGCTGATGTAAGATCAGTGGCTAATTACTCCTTGATATGATAAGACCATCTTTCTAGGCATCTAATGCTTGATGGTAAAGTGAGAAGTTGCCTCTAAACCTTATTAGAACGCATTTCTAGCTAATGTTGACTGTAAAGACCAGTCTGCTCTCAAACCTTTATAGATCAAGTGCCGAATTCCCTTACGTGATCTAATGTCGATGTAAAGACCATTCTAGCATTATCTTAAGTGCTGGAGTGGTTAAAGACAGTGCCTTCTAATGCACTGTGTTATAGAAAAGGCCATTCTAGCCTAATCTAACTGCTGATGTAAAGACAGTGCCTCTAACCTTTATAGAAAGGCCATTCTAGTTATCTAACTGCTGATGTAATATACAGTCCTCAAACCTCTTTATAGAAAAGGCCATTCTTGACTAGTGTCTTTAAAAAACACTCTGGTATTTTAAATTCACTTATACCTGAGCGAGTGTGTAGTCTTGTTATCTACAGGCTTGAATATGTAAAAAGCGCTGTATTCAAAAATTCCTATAGTTAAATCCCACCAAGTGACAGAGAAGGCAATTCAAAAACCTTTTCATTTGTGTGTGGTGTGTGGAACGTGGCGGAAATAAACCTTTTCCGAGATTTTGCCCTTGTATATTGCTATAGATTCCTACTTTTTTTTCTCCTCATATAATACATTCCTAGCTTTGTTGCTGTTCATGTAGAATAACATCACAAAAGCGATGATTCTTTTTTTTTCTCCTTCAAAAATATCATACAAGAAGCTATTTAATATAATCACACAACCATACAATTCATTACCTCAGTAGTGCTATTAGATATCATTATTGTAAGAGAGTCATATGGATATTTTTAAGTCCATTTGTACTGTTACATGCAAGACATTTATCACCCGTTGCAAATACATGATAGGACATCTAGCCAGAGATTTCAAAGAAATGAATCATTTAGATGCCTGGTCTATGTAATATCTATAATAACCTATAAAGATCACCATCAAACACCTATTCCTTGTAAAAACCATTCCTATATCTATTTACCCAACATTAAACCACACGTGTTGCGACTACTAAACCCCTTCCCTACTTGGATCCTCTTAATTTCTTACGTTATAATTAAAGCACCATCTTCAAACAATGTCTATCAGTCTAACAATATGTGTAAGGGTTTTACATTAGAGGCTCCAGAAATAGTAAATTTCAAGCCATTTTGTTCTTCCTTTCTCTTGGAGCTGGTGGTACTCTCCACCAATGATATGCGAACTTTATGTACCAAGTTACTAGTTTGCTGCCTTATCCTTGTTGGCGATTGTGTTGCTTATTTCTAATATAAGCCGTACTTCAGTGGAGAACACTTACATAATTTTATGCTGCGAGTATAAAGAGCAAGAAGACTGCTATCACATATTTACATGTCTGCTCCAATATGAGATTCCCTTGAGGATCATCCGCTATTTGAGCCCGTGGGCGTCAGCTTCCCAATATTGCGGTTTCGTCTTTTCTTTCCCTTTTCCTTACCTATGCCCTCGTTTCTCCCCCCATTGCCATTTCCCTTCTTTACAAATGCACACTCACGACCTTTATATCTGATATTATGGCGGTGGTCCGTCCATCAATGAAGTCTGCACATAGGATATGTAAAGAGAGGCTCTGACGAGATAGTCAGTAGACAGTGCAACGCTGGGGCAAGAGTTTCTTGTCTGGGACCATAGTGATAATGAACCCACAAATACACAGTTTTGTTTGCCCTGAAACAAAAATCAGTTATATTTATATCAATAGAAAGGCCCATTGATTTATATGTGCATCAGGCAGCACTTTATTTACTTCTTATCCCTTCATGATCCTACTATCGCATCATTTATGTTTAAGGACGTAAAATGAACGTTGGTGGCTAATGTTGTGGCTAATAAATCTATTACATATATTAACCCATTTATTTGTGAATGAAGAGTGTGTACTGCACGTTAATAGAGCATTGAATTAACTGGATTACAGAATCCGCTTATTTGATTAGGAGTTGCGTCAAGTAAAAAAATAAATACAAAAAAACTAAAAGCAGTTGCCCTTCTTTCTTCAATCTTGGGTGGAGAAGTAAAATGTATACTTGATTGTATTTGCAAAAGTGTTTTTAGAGTAACATTGACGAATATTTGAATTATGAGTCACACCTCCTTCAATGACTGACACCAAACTGACCTCTAAATTCTTCATATGGGATTGTTGGCCAGTACCAGAGTACTGTTCTTCTTTACTAGCACATAGTCCTTTATTTAGAATCTTGAAATACTAACTACTAAATCTTCTTATTTTTAAACCACAACTCTCTGAGATGATAAGCAGTAGGCAGTCTTCCAAAGGAGTTGATATGTGGTGATAGCATCTGTGTTTGTTTTTATTACCAGAGAGTTTAAAGAGCATACACATTAAATCATTAGAATTATTCTGCTCGTCATAACACTTATTCGTTTCTAGGGTCTCATGATACGAGACTTTTCAGTTCACTATTCCTATCAACCTTTACTCTCTGCGGAGAGTGGTGATGTTTAATCGCTTTAAAGTTGAATAAGGCCTCAGAGTCGTGGGGAATGCGCTGCACTTGGGTATATTTCATTCAAGAAATATTATAAGAGGCAGACCCTGGACACACAATATTGAATCACCAGCATTTTGCCTACAAACATGAACAATTTATCAACAATGTGTTCCGTTTTCAGTTCTCAAGTTTCGTTAGTGGAAAATGCCGCAGCATCAAGTTAGAGTTTTTTAAAGAAACTCTAAATTTTTTAAAGTGTATAAAAGGCAAGATACTTCAGGAGACTAACAATGGGATTGTACGATCTCTTCATCGCCAATGAGCAGGTAACATTTTAGACTAATACACAAGTGATGCAAAATAAATTGTAACATTTGTGACGGGTAACATGATGATTATATCATATCTATATTAAAATTCTTATTTCCAAATGATAAACATACGCTTGGAAAAGCATGTTGCATTTAGCTAATGAAACTTTTGTTTTTTTTTTTTGCAGACCCAGTCAACGGGGTGCTAACGTTAATTTATCAAGTAATGTAATATTTAACTTTGGTTATTAACTTTTTATAGTAAACTATCATGGGTATTTGATGTCATGATGGAAAACTTTTTCAAGAAAACACAAATTAGATAGGCTTATTTCAACTAGCACTTTTAATTGTTCGGTGTTTTAGACGTTGGTCAGGGTATCACATTATGATTATTTAGAATGTGTGATTGATAATGTCTCTTAAATCTGATCACAAGAATAAGCCCACAATATTAAAGTTCAGTATCTTAATGATGTATCACTCAATGAATACTATAATACTATTCCCCCCTATTTCTCTCTCACACTCTTCTCTCTCTCTCACTTAAAGTGCGTTCCACTGTCTGAACTCAATAAAGATAATCCCATTTAAGTCTCCTTACAAATTAACTGTGAACATTTTAAGATGGTGATTGAGAAGTGTTATGGAGCCATCATTCTCATGCTAGAAATTACGTCACAAGCTAGCTGCACCTCCATCAGATCTGATCTTATATGAGTCATACGTGAAACGAACGGCTGAATGGAACTTTCACCATCCTCCTGAACAAAATGGTACCGCCCTGAATGTCGTGATTTCTCTTCTACAGCTGACTTTTCCTGGCTTTCTTGTTTGTGGGAAAATACACCTTAAAGTACCGATCTTGCAGAGATATTTTAAGAACCCCTTTTTCCTCTCACTGTCCGTTGCCCCTCTAATTACCCCATCCTGCTACCATTGTCAGGTGTAGGTAAGGGTTGAAATAGTTATCCCTATGTGACACACATTATAATTTCATGCCTGGCCACAAATACTTAAAACACGTCTTCTCTTAAGCTACTCTAATGGTTGTTGTGTGCGTAGCCGAAATTGGCAATGACGTCTGTCATATCTAATCTTATACTGGTAGGGTTCTTATCTTCAATCCATTAGTAGCTTACGCTCCCCCTGATCATAGGAAAATAACATTGTTCAAAATAATCCTGTCGAGACACTCGCCACTTAATTTATGTGCAGCAACCTGGACTATGTTCACCAGTTCTGAATAAAATAGCACCTACATATATACAAGCAATCAAAAAAAAGTAAGTCCCTCCTCTAATGAAAAATGATGTAACCTTGAACCAAGAGGAAGTTTACACATGTTGTTAATTAATGTGATTTATGTTAGTATAGATCTTCGTATCCGCTTTCCATCCTTGCTCGAGGTGAAATTTTACTGAAATTCGTTAAGTCAATGCTTCTATGAGCATCAGTCACAAAAGAGCAAAATGTCACTTTTCGAACAGTCACAAGGTACGTTCCATAACTTTCAGTATCATAATATTGGAGAACAAATTCAAACTCCGTAAACAAAATGATATGTTCAGACCTAAGTTGTTGTTCAGCATATTAAATTTTTAAACCACGTCAAACGTCGATTTGCATTAAAATCGTTTCATGCACGGTTGGATGAACACACGTAGTAAAAATCTGGCAAAAAACTGGATTTGTTCCAACATTTTACAACTTTTTAAAATGATGATTATGACGTGTATTTATTTGCAATCAGGAGCAATCGTGATTTGAAACGATATTCATGTCAATTCACGTCGGTGGTATGTAGAAACACTATTATAAGTTAAGAAAATTAAGGATATTTTCAAATTGCTTATGGTTTAGTATGTAAGGTTAAGTGCCAAAATATTTGTGTATCATCACAGCATTGAAGTCTTAGTTGTATGATTTCAAATTTTTTTTATATGTTTTGCAATTATTTCACAATGATGATTCTATCGCATGATTTAATTAAAATGTTACGCTTTCAATGAACACGGTGATAAGTAAAAAGCCATTTTTTCGTTTGGTGACTAAAAATTCAATTTGCTTATTTGCTCGAATAATTAATAGTGCACAGACCTTTTGGGAATAGTTCATTTAGATCGAGTTTGTCACGACAAGTTTTCACGACAGAAATATTCAGTACAGTATTTTATGCTCTAATGGGTGAGCAGGTTAAGTTTAGTAGAAAAATTTGAAAGCTAAGAATGGAATTTCAGAGCTTTTGGGCCTACCTACCAGGCTGTTGGGCACTTGCCTATTAATATTGCTCAATTTAGCCGTTATTGTTCCTGGTAGTTAGTAGCACCACTACTGAAGTTGTGTGCCAGGTTTCCGGTTGAAAAAACTCCCATGTAGAATTACAAAAATCATCAATGAAAATTAAGTACCGAATTATTCATATTGTTTGTTACAAATTTTGAATGTGTGTCGTCTCCATTAGACATTGTGTACAATCGTCGAAGCAAAAAAACAAGTCCCAAAGATCAAACATCTGGAACTGTTTTAACTAAAAGTGTTGGGATATATCGTCGGCTGTTTAATCCTCAATCGCCTATTGTTACACCTATTAACTTGTGCGAAATAATTGAGAAAAATAAACCTTTGCGTCATGCATGTATATAGAACACATGTTAAAAGGCATAACATGTCATTGAAAAAAGTCACAAATATTCACGAAATTCTTTTAAGAAATGGTGCTCATCGTCATGACACGCTACGAATAGCGCTTATTTTCTCACAAAATGAAAGTCAGTTTTCGGATAATATGTTGATGATAATATCTGATGTCAATTCTTAACATAAAACTTGCGTTAGGATTCTTTATACAATTTTCGGGTTGCCTTAAACATTAATCTTTTATTTTAAATGTGGTGCTTCAGAATCATGCTTAAAAAATTGAAATATGTATCGGGATTGGTGTTGGATGATTAAATTTTGGATGATAAACCCATTCAAAGCAATTAAACACAAGGTAAAAAGTAATGGTTTACAAAAAATTGTTTAATTTCTTATACATTGCCTCCAGACAAATGACCTCTTGTGACTTTTGAAAATGTCCATTTTTGCTTTTAATAACGATTATTCAACTGCGGGGATGCACCATGGGCAGTCTCTTAATCGCGTGTACTCGAATTCATTTTTCATGAAGCAAAGAAGGTTACTCAATAATAAGTGCGATTAAAAACTTCCCGTCCAAATTAATTGTAGTCTCAAACAACTTTGCTTTCAAAATTACATTGTCATGTGGTGATTGAGGGGGTGGTGACTTTACTTTTTTTTGTTCGTTATATCATTTATATATTATATATGTATATATATATATAAGAAGTAAGTCAAAAAACAAAACTTTACACTCTAGAAAAAATTTGTCATCAATAAAAAGAAAAACAATTTATAAACCCTAAAATTCATTTTATACATATTCTAGAAAGAATTAAACCTCCCTTCCCAACCAACAAATCTGTTTCTAGGTACCATTTTTGTTGTGGTATGTTTTTACGCTTGCGTATGACTACGACTAGCATTGGTTTCTCGCGGACACAATAGACAAATATCGAAATTGTTCCAGGTGGATGAAATTGAAAACAACAAAAGCTGACAAAAATGCAACCTCATCATAAATGAGAGAATGAGAATAAACTTTTTAACAAAAGATGTCTTCCGCTATAAATCTTGGCGGGTAGTGTTAACACAATTGACTAACATTTCTGTTAGAAATGAGTAAAAACTGAGGAGATCACATAGATCTTAGAGATCAAGCCATTGAGTCCAATAGTGAGTCAGACAAATAATCTCTTTCCCCACAAAGTGATTAAGGAGAGGCTCTTTTAAGGTCTTTCTAGGTGGCAATTTACTCTTTTATGTGTACTCATTTCGGTCTTGATTACTTGATGAGTCAATCTAATTCTTCATGCCAAAATTGAGTCAATATGTGTAACAAACACTCCCTGCAAGTTATTAAGCGAGAGACATTTTTTTAAAAAAGTTTGCTATTTTATTACATGGTGTGGAGGTTTTTTTGTTGTTGTCCATCATTTTGTTGTTTCATTTAGTGGTCCACACCGCCTGGCACAATTCGAAAATTTTGGATGTTCGCAAACCAATGCGTCTCGTGTTATCCAAGCGTAAAGACATTACCACACAAAAAATGGTACGCAGAAGTGCGGGAGGCAGTTTATCTTTCAGAATATGTATTGTAAATAATTTAGGGTTTATAAATTGGGTTTCTTTATTGAATTTTTTCTAGGTGTAAAGTTTTTTTGAACTCACTCGTAGTTTATATACCGATGTGAGTATAAAAAAAAATAATAGTCAATTAAAAAGAAAAACCAATTTATAATACCAAAATTATTTTTACAACATATTCTGAAAGAGTAATCTCGCGTTCCTGCATCTCTGGTACCATTTTTGTTGTGGTATGTCATTTTAAACGCTTGGTATGAACAACGACGCATGTTTGCGAACATGTCAATTTCGAATTGTGCCAGAATGGTGAAGTTAAAAATCAAAACAACCAAAGATAGGCCTAGAAAAAAGCTCAACTTCTCCTGATTAAAATAGCATAACTTCTTAACGAAATGTCTTCCGCTTAATTAATTTGGCAGTGAATGTTGGTACACATATTGACTTACAGTTTTTTTGAAAATGAGATAGAGTCTGTAGAGTCACGCATTGAGTGACCACACGCTAAAGACAAAATAATCACTTTTCCTAAAAAGTATAAGGCAGCCGTTTTTTAGGTGCGTGTCAGTGGCCAATTTGCTCTTAATGGTGATACTCTTCATGCCATTACTTTATCGATGCGAGGTAATCTAAAGTTTTCCACAACTAAATGTAGTCAATATGTTAGACACAGCCCCTGCCAATGTTATTACAGAACACATTTCTTCTGTTAAAAGTTATGCTATTTAAATCATGCGATTGAAGTTGCCCTTTTCTCTAGCTTTTTTTGTTGTTTTGATTTTTACTCCACGATTCTGGCACAATTCGAATTGACATGTTCGCAATTACCATTGTGTACATGTAGTTCATCAAGCATAGAGACAATCCAAACAAAAATTGTGGACGATCATCAGAACGATGCGAAGAGGCAGTGTTCCCGTAGCAGAAATTTGACATACAGAATTCCATGACCTTTTCCATGACAAAATTGCTGCTTTCCATGACTTCCTTTCTGGCTATGGTTTCAACAAAATCAGCACCGTCTATGTGGCCTCCACCTCCCCTCACAGCCACCCAGGGTTCCCACAGTAAATTTGAAAACAGGAGATTCCATGAACTTTTCCCATGACTTTTAACACAAATTTTCCAAATTCCCTGACTTTTTCCTCTGTAACTTTTCCCTATGACACACAAATTTTTCCAGATTTTCTATGACTGGGAACCCTGGAGAGTGAGTCTACTCTTTCAGAATATGGCAAAATTATATTTTGGGTTTACAAATTGGTTATTCCTTTTTTATTGACATTTTTCGTAGTGTAAAATTTTTTTACTCACTCGTGGTATATATATAGAACGAAGACGTTGAGCACTAGAGCCCAGCAACCAAGACTAGTTATCCGCTATAACGGTTAGTGATCATTTTTTTTGTAACATTCATCAGTAATGTGTAAATGAGCCCATGTTTACATTTATTAATTTTTCAATGAGATATGATGATAATGTGATTTCACATTACTGGCATTCTGGACATCATCACTGATGATGATGTTGAGGAACAAGTTTTGAGTGTTTCAGATTTATAAGATGATCATGATAAAAATGTTGAACATGAAGTTGATCTATGATTTTTTTTTTTTTAATCATCAAGAGGAACAGAATCATACCACGAAAATGATTATTAAAAAGAGAAACACAATATAAATTATAGAGATTATGAAAATAACAAGTATCTAATTATGTGCATAAATAACACCTGAAAACTAACACAGGATCTCTAAGCCTTTTTAATTAGTTTACTTGTTCATTTCTAATATAATTTATTGTATAATCAAATCAACCATATATGGAGTACGATAAACTTAGTTTATACATCCTTTTTGCTGCATACTAGCAGATATTCCCCTTTAATATTTCTATATATAGGATGAACTAAGTTAACGATCTTTCTTGCTGTCATACATTTTATAAATATTCCCTTTAATATTCTCTCCATTTGATGAACTAATTTAACTCTTTGCTTGCTTTCATCATTAGTATAAATATCCTTTAATTATTCTTCTCTATTGGTATGAAGTGAAAGTATAAGTAATATCATGCTACTGTGAAATGGTAGCACCAACAATTCGAGGCCTGGCATTAGCCTTGATTCTTTATGTATAGTGACTACTAAACCAACAAAATCTGCATTGTACTATCTTCGCTTTTGCAACTCCAGATTCCTACAGTTTACTATTTCTACAGAGCTTTGCCAAACCTCAGCCAGAAGAACGCATGTCACAAAATGTCCGTCAATGTATTGTGTGTTTTTCCGCTTCTCGATTACATATTATCATACCAGCTGCAGTAAGAATAAGACTGTATGCAAGAGTACGAAGCTATTCTTCCAGAATTGGAACGTTGCCAAATTTAACTAATGAAATAACATACATTTAGATACGTGGTTGTTGTTCTCTCGAAAGCAAAGCCTTTTACAGCTAGCCGAGAAAGATTAGAACCGAGTGCAGAAAAGAGAATTTTGAGAATTAGAAATATAAGCTTATTAATAAGAATGCTTACAAGTGGAATATAATTTTGGTTATATTTGAGAAGCATTATAATTGTACGGCTGAGTATATCAAGGTTTGCTGTTTTTACCATCATTAACAATTAGAATGCCAGTTCGACAGGCCTGATTATTATAAGATACTAAGAAAGGCAGTTGAAATGCAAACGATCAAATATTTTTTTCTCCTCCAAATTAATTTCCTTTCTATAAGCATAGCCTCATAACAAATACGCTGAACTAATTTGTCATCCTTCGTTTTCAAAAACCATCGTAGTGCTGATCGGATTAATATAACATCCATTTTTCAAAGAATTTTAATATTGAATTTTCAAATAGTGTTTAATCATGAAATAAAAAATCAACACCATCATAAACTCTATCTGTAAGAAGCCAATGAAGATAATCGAATAGATTAATTTTTGTTGTTGTCGTTATTTCTAAAACATTTTCTGTTGGTTGCAAAATCACTCTCCAACCAATTTCTGAAAATGACATAATTATTGAGATATATCCTAAATTTTTGATAAGAATGTACAAATACTACTAACAAGAATTACAGAAATTTTCCAGATCTCATTTCACTGAATGATATTAGAAGACACAAATGACAGGAAGATTATTTGAAATAAATTGTATGACCGGTTGTTGTCTCAGGCGGAATAACAACTCACTGACAGCATTTATATGTGAGAGAATCTCCATGATGAACATTGCATTCAGGATTGGGATGTCCAAAATTCGAACTGAAACATAATTTCCATAAACATCAAGTAAACTATAATTTCAGAAAAATTACTTTCACAAATCAATTAAATAGGGGTTGTTTTACGATCATGGTACACTTTCAATAATTGGCCTTCTGTGCACCATAAAAAGAAATATAGGTACTGTAATATACAAATCTACGATGGCAAGCTATTGGGCACTTTAGAGCAACCTACATGAGAAAAATAAATTATTGAAATACACATTTACTTCTAAAAATTGACCATTATATGGCATTTTAGGGCAAAATTACTGTTCTCATTATATTTATTCTGCATTTTGAGCCTGCGCATCTTTATTATATAGGCAATCATTAGTCTTGAGTTTATTCCAATCAGAATTGACCACTGAAATGGGATTGCTTAAAAACTGAAAACCCCAGAAGCTACAGTTAATTTGATTTTTTGTGACCATTAACCACAAACGGGGTGCCAATTCTGTCAAAAAATGTCCTCTCCGAATTTGGAGGCTTTGCGCATAGTTAGACATCACTTGATGAACAATGTTTTTGTCTGTAAGAAAACTTGTATATATGCAACAAACTTATAATGTTTACTTCACCCACATCCAATTATTTTTCAGATAGTTTACGTTACAATGTTGCCAAATCACGTTCCGTCAAAAACATCCACTCCGAAAAATGAAGCAATTGACTTTACGTGTAATAAAAAATTTGAACCCCTATAGAAAAATAAATTGGTGACTTCATGCTTCCAAATTTAACCTGAGCTGATTTGGCTATAATACACATTTCCCATAGGCCTCAGCCCGAATATATTCGGGCTCAGTCCCCAACGGGTTAAAAGCAATATCATTTTACTTGTCTAGAACACATACACAAAATTGAGGGAAAACAAAACAACTTTTTGTTTCGGGGTCCAGTGAGACAAAATGGTGTACCCTTATAGTAAAACAACCCATAGAAAAAAAACACATGAGCAATAGGAGAGGTGTAGCAGATGTCAAGTAGTGAAGGGACTGATATTCAAGACTAATACATGGACCGCTGTAATGACCACTGCTATACATCACCCACAATGCATCTATTCACACCTGCAGCAGTTTCTGTAGTGTTATTCTTTTTCCGCAAAACTTCTCTCCACTTTTCGTCTCAACAACGAATAAACACTCCAGCCCCATTCTCCGGTCTCTCCCATCTCTGCTCTTCTATTATCATATCACTCAACATCTCTATCTCTATCTCTACATCTCTCTCTCTCTCTCTCTCTTTCACTCTCTTCCCCTAATATGTCTTTCTCTTTATTGCTTTAAATTTTGTCTCTTTTCTTAAATGGTCTCTATCTCTGCCATTCTTTTATTCTTTCTCCCTCTTTTCTCCCACCATTATGACCTTTTGACTAGTTGGTAGAGTATCATCTCAATTCAACTTAATGGATAATTTGATATCTCCTCCGTTTTGTTCAATCTCTTGCGCACACAAGACTCATCTCACTGGGGAGATAGTGTTGTGGAATGCCACAGGCAAATTGAGGTACCATTCTCACTTTGCGTCCAATTATTAACTCCACGACTGCCGTGTAAAATGTTCAACAGTTGCTATGGCTCTACATATCGGTTAAATCAACAGTTTGTACTAAAGCAATTGGCCGTTGCCAGGATTTTTTTATCAATCAATTGCTATTGGTAGGCCTACATGTTTTTACAGACAAGCTTTGTGCTTTTGGTGTTATTTGGTTATTTATTTTTGTTATTTATTTGGTTTTGCAGTCATCAACTCATCAACTTTTTTAATTTTCATAGAATTATTGTGTATGTGGCAAATTAATGTATAAATACAGTAATAAACCATCTCACACTTGGCATTAAACATGTATATCCTCTAACTTATTCTCAATATATGCAGATTAAAACACCCCCACCTCCTTAGAAAAAAAAAAGGCCTTTTGAAATGCTAAATAGTACCTGAAGCATCTGAAAACCTAAGGTGCCAACAAGCTTAGATAATTGGCTTGAAAAATAAATCATAATCTCATTACAAGAACAGGGTAGGCAGAGTAATAACATAAATTAACAATCTGATTAGCCCTTCGCATCATCTCACAAACTGACATGACATTTTGCCTGTTTTCCTCTATTAAACCTCTTCTCAAGGCCATTGAAAGGTTCTAATTAATACAGTGAATCACAGGTTTGATTTGATACAACAAACAGGCAATAAAAGCATTATAGGGCAAGTCCAAGCTATTTTGCGAGGTAACAAACGGGACCTTCAGAGCTAAAAATAGGGTTCTTTGATAAATTTTTATTTAAATCTCAATCTTTAGGTATATTCTTGAAGGTACTAAGAACCTTAAAAAAAAACATAAACAATAATTGAAATAACTCAATTCATAATTAATTTATGATAATTTATTCGTCAGTAACACACGGGACCAGCAAAAAGGTGTTTTTTATATCAGTAATTAAAAAACAAAACACTATTAATGAACCAGTGAATAAATACTTTTTCTGAATGCCTGATGTTAGAAATTGGCAACATTCATAATTGACTTTCAATTTAATATCAAAAGTGAAGAAAAGAGGCACTACACTCACATTAAAGACAAGGTCTATATTTCAATTGCAGTTATGAATATGAATATGTAATGTCACCACAGAAATAATTTTCATTTTTCAGAGAGCTGAATAAAACAAATGATTTCCTTTAAATTGGCATGTTCCCAGTACTATACCAATAATTCTTTCTATCATTCTTTTTGATAAACGAGACATTAAATAACATAGTTGATTTATGAATCAAACAATATAATTCATGAATTTACAGTGTCTATTCATCCCTGAAAAAAAAAAGTTTTTAAAAAGTTGAATTAGGGGGGTATCTCACTTCGTGGAAACTACTTTGAAATTACTTTGAGATGGATTTGGGACTACGTTAAGACGGTTTTGAAACTACTTGGAGACAGTTTTGAAACTTGTCGCTGAGACGTCTCCTCAGTCCCAGCGACGTTTCATGAGTCGCGGAAACTTCTTTGAGACGGTTCTTTGAAATTGCTTTAAGACAGTTTTTGAAAATTGTCACAGAGACGTCTCTGAGATGGAAATAAAGTATCGGAGACGTCTCTAATACTATTTATACGTCATGGATACGTCTCCGCAAAGTGAGATATCATCCTGAATCATTTCTTGTTTATGTCCAAATTGGCAACATTGTTAGTTTCTTGCTTGTTTGTTTTTTAATATAAATCAAATAAAATATCACGCAGTAAAAAGTGGCATTAAGTACAACCAAAATTGCAGATCTGCAAAAATCATATTAATCATTTAGTTACATGTTATCAATTCCAATGAATTTATCAAAATAAATTACAAGTGCAGTAAAGTTTATCTGATGGGCCTATTCCATACCAAACAAATTATATCTAATAGTAGACAAATTTCTTTTCTTTTCTTTTTCCTTGTGTTCACATGTGTAATATTTTGTTAAGATTTCTAGAATTAAATATATGTATACGGTCATGTGTCACAAGTTGGGGTATAGTAAAAGGGTGGAGGCGTTACATTTTGGAGGGAAAATTATCACATTTTTTCACATAGCACAAAAATGATGTACAGTCATAAGCTGTGCAATAATTCATATTGTAGATAATCTATCAGGCTACATGTCTGTGAAGTTTCAACTTCGTTATGCTCATAGTTTTAATAGAAAGATACTTTTAGTGGAGTAGGGTAAGGGGTGGAGGATCCTACAGTGGAGGCACGTGTTAAAGCATAGGGAATTCCCATTTTTGTTACTTTCTTACTGTTTGATGCGTTTTATCTTAGCAGCCAATTGGTTTTATGGGTTGAGTGATATATCATTCTCTTAGGAATTTAGGAGGTTCTATTTAAATGTGAAGTAGATTTTTCAAAAGTCATTTAATCAATTAATTAATCGATTAAAACATACTTAATGAACCCATCCTCATAGACAATGCATGGCAGGCATCAAAAATGGTCACATGCAATTTTATAACAATAATTGTTATTTTTCGCTATTTTCTTTGCATGCATGTAAATACACAATTAAGTGGAAACATATTACTTGCATAAAATTTGTTTGAGTTGTAATCCAAGTCTAAAAGACAGGATTTCTGCCCTTTTTGTACTATTTTTTCTTCTTTTTTGACACCCTGTAGCACAGTTAGACAAAATAATTTTGTTTATAAATTAAATTAATTATAAATTAAGTTTATATTTTTTAGAAGCATAGCGTCTCATTAACACAATCCAAGATGATTCAGTTCATTTGGTGAAAAGATTAAGAAATTATTCGCCGGTAAAATTGTGAAGTTTTTCAAACCATTTTT
>CALNVZ010002974.1:3703826-3715302 GCA_940671915.1 Paracentrotus lividus
CTTTCTTGGATGACGTTCGTGATGTAGATCTTGAGCTACTTACCAAAAATTCCAAGGGATAATCCCTTGGAATTTTTTTGGTAAGTAACTAAAGATCTACTAGATCTAGCAAAATGTCGCAATCTTATAAAAGCGTTAACACACTTCCCTGTATTGTGCGATTAAACGTAAATGCAGTGATCGCTCGATGCTTCGGATGGGGCGCCGCTGCACACTCGCCCGCGGCTCATTGCAGCGCGACCCCTATCCAAAGTTCGCGGTGCACTGCATTCACCGCTAACGCACGCTCGGGCGTGTGTTAATGCTATACTAACTGAACGATTGTTAGCATAAAAAATGAACGGTTGACGTAACAGTAGAAATGATGCATGTCACGTGATACACTCTCAACCAATCATTTGATTAGGATTCATGTATCCATTTTATAAAATGAAATATGGGTGCTCCGAACCCAGACTGAGAGGTGGACGAGACATTAAACAAGGAGCAGAAATATTTTGATAACATGTCAAAGTAAAGTGTGTGCTTGTAGACTACATCCAGACTAACTAGGAGCAAGAGTCAATTCATTGATTAATCAAGAAACTTACCGTCAAAGAGTCCTGTCGATGGTGTAGTCAATGGCTTGAGTTTTCAGTCAATTTCAGATGTCTCTATCATTACATGAAAAACAAAACAAGCAAAAATCAATAAGAAACAAGCTTTAAAAAAGGACATCACCTGAAAAAGCAAGTGAATAAAAGAGACAGAGTTCCCAAGGGACAAAATTCCCTGATGGAATTTCAAAATTCCTTGGATAATCATTTCTAACTATTTCAACCTATTTTGATGTGTTAATTGCAATAATGGTGCATCAGGGGGAAAAAAAAAAACAGACCGACAACTTCCAATCAAATTCCCTGACTTTCCCTGACCAGGTTTTCTAGGTAGAATGGGAACCCTGAGAGACAACACAAAGAAATGTATTCAATATCCTAAGGATTACATGCAGATTAAGAAAATAAAGAGAACTGAGAATGTAACTTAAGTCAGGTTTGGATACTGTGTGCCCTCTTTTCTATAGGTGTGTGTATGGTGTGATGTTTTAATTTCTGTCAGTTTGAGATTTAAACTTGCAATACTTGTACCTCTTTCTAGAAATATTACAGTTGATATATTTTGAACTCTTAACATACATGTGCATAGGGGAGACAGGGGACAATTGTAACACTTTTTTCAAATTTGACTTTTCAACTTTATTATAGCTCAATACTTGCTTAAAACTAAATAAAATGAAATGTGCACATCTTAGCTTGACATATGAATAGGTTTGGGTTAAGTACAATAATTTATTTCCAAGCCATTATCATTTCAAAACAAGAGGTCCAGTATAACAATTGCCCCAAAACATGGGGCAATTGTAACACATTGAATTGTAAAATTTTGTTTTCCTTTATCAAAGTCTATGCACTTGACAGATCCAAGATTTAAACAACATTAACCACATAAACTAATTATAACAAGTGGATTAGTAAATTACACGATGCGCAATATATGTCCCCGCCGATAATGTAACATTCCCATTATATCACGATCAGTGCTATCACTTAAGGCAAACGGAATCGAAATCAGTAATCGAGAAAGTAGGCATTTTGTAGCCAATGTACAAGGATAGGTCAAATCAAGGTCAAAGGTCAAGGGGTCAAAAGTCAAAAATCTGTGAGAAGGTTTTGTAGTCCTCACCTAGTCTATCACATAAAGCAAACGGAATCGAAACCGAATAAAAATGGCGAAAGTAGGATTTAGGCCAATTAACAATATAAGTAAAATCAAGGTCAAATTCAAAATTCTGTGGAAGAAGTTTGTAGCCATCACTTAGTGCTATCACATAAGCAAGCGGAATCAAAATTGATGAAATGGTGAAAGGAGTAGCATTTTGTAGCCAATGTACAATATAAGTAAAATCAAGGTCAAAGGTCAAAGGGTCAAAAGTCAAATTCCTGTGAGAAGTTTTGTAGCCCCACCTAGTGCTATCATATAAAGCAACGGATTCAAATCAGATGAAAATGCGAAGGATTAGCATTTTGTAGCCAATTAACAATATAGGTCAAAAATGAAGTCAAAGGTCAAAGGGTCAAAGGTCAAAATTCTGTGAAAAGTTTTTGTAGCCCTCACCTAGTGCTATCATATAAAGCAAACAGAATCGAAATCATGAAAAATGGCGGAAGTAGCATTTTGTAGCCAATTAACATATATTAAAAAAAAGGTCAAAGTCAAAGGTCAAAATCGGTAAGAAATTTGTAGCCATCAACTAGTGCTATCACATAAAGCAAACGATTCGAAATCGGAAGAAAAATGGTGAAGGAGTAGCATTTTGTAGCCAATTGTACAATATAAGGTATAAATCAAGGTCAAAGGTCAAAGTCAAAAGTCAAAAATTCCTGAAGAAGTTTTGTAGCCCTCACCTAGTGCTATCATATAAAAGCAAAACGGATTCGAAATCGGATGAATGCGAAGGAGTAGCATTTTTGACCAATTAAAATATAGGTCAAAAATGAAGTCAAAGGTCAAGGGTCAAAAGTCAAAATTCTGGTGAACAAGTTTTGTAGCCCTCACTCTAGTGCTATCATATAAAGCAAACAGAATCGAAATCGGATGAAAAATGGCAAGTAGCATTTTGTAGCCAATTAACAATATAGGTCAAAATCTGGGTCAAAGTCAAAGGTCAAAATTCTGTGAAGAAGTTTGGTAGCCATCACCTTAGTGCTATCATATAAAGCAAACGGGTTTAGAAATCGATGAAAAATGGCGAAGAGTAGCAAATTGAACTCACAACGATACGACGACGAGAATTACGGACTGACGATCACATATACACACTATTCTATTCAGCCCGTTTCATAGTCCTTTCTCTACGATTTACTCGTTATCATGCCGTCAATAGAGTCTTCTGTACTATTTGATACTTGTGACCCTCATTAATTATATTTTCCAACTTAGTTGACTCAGGATATTCAAGTTTGAGAATATTTTATCTGATAGTTTCTATACCAATTCTGGAGTATTGAAACTATTTGGTAACACCAGAAAATAATGGTGAGCGATGCCTGATCCTTAATAGTATAACTGAAGATTAATATAAAATCCGACGCTTAGGTGTATATTTCATTCGGTTGACATTTGCGAACGAGATATATGTCAAAATACAGAAATATAAACTTTATATCATTGCATAGTGCAACTTATTACAATTCTAATGATTCCTGTCTCAGCTCACCAATATCTCGCTGCAGACTTGCCGCATACTAGTATGCCGGACAACAGTCTGCCGCAGACTGTTTCTGCGGCGTACTAGTATGCGGCAAGTCTGCTGGAAACTCTATTTCTGCAGCATACTCCTGCATACTCGTTGCTGCATACTTTTAGTATGCGGCAGGTCTGCTGCAGACCTGCCGCAGACCTGCCGCAGACTTTTCATTTTCCTATGGTAATATCTTTCATCCTGTTACAGCTTATGACATTGGTGAGCTGAGAGATATCATTAAAATGGTAATGAGTTGCATGTTCAATATATTTTTTGAATTATTGATGATCAAACTTAGGTTTTTAGGCACATTCAAACAACCCATCTCAAGGAGCGTGAAAGTGAACCACTCACAATTTTGCGAGACATATTCAGATCAATGGGGTTCAGTGATGCTTGATATTGGCAAGCTGAGAGAGGTATAATTAAATTGGTAATGATTTGCACTTTACAGTGATATAAATTTGAAAATCATTACTGTAATATTTTTGAAATTATTGATGATCAAACTTGGGTTTCTATTTTTTTTTTTTTTCGATACACCCTGTTATTTTCTGTCAAAAGTCCCATTTAAACTTGTTCACTTGTTCCAGTCTGCACTGCATACATGTACATGTTCAAACTATTGGCCCATATTCATAAAGGTGTTTTAAGTTAAGGCATACATGTACCTTTAATCTGTGGTTTAACTATGAGTAGCAACATGTGACACAATCTTGAACAGTATGTTTGATTTATCAGAATTTTTTGGGTACTTAAACTATCAAAAACTGCCTGGGAATGATAAGTACAAAAGTTTTCATAAACATCAAAGCACGATTTCAGAATCCAGTGAACGTACAAGAAAGGAACATAACAACGGAGAAAGATCTGTTACATTGATTTAAGCTATGGTTTAATTAACTTAATACCTCTTTGTGAATACGGCCCATTGTAGGCCTCCTATATCCCCCGCCTATTGCTATCATGACAGAACCCTTCAAACAACAGAGATGAGTGATATAGCTGTCACCATCAACAATATCTAACTGATTGATGGTCTGAACATATTTATCAACAACACAGTAAATTGGTTTTACATATGAACAGGGACAGATTCAGCTCCCCCCCCCCCTCCTTGAGGATTGGTTTGAGGAAGGGGTATAAACCATGCTGAGGGGGAGAGGGGCAACAACTAGGTAATGAATATTCATTACCTAGTTGTTGCACCTCTCCCACTTAGCGTTGGATATAATGAATTGTTTGAAACAAACATATTGATTGATAAAAGTGTATATTGGTTTTAACAAATTTTTTTTCATTAGAATAAAATGATTGAAATTCAAAAAAAAAAAAATTATTCAAACTTTTGAATATAAAAAAACTTTTTGGGTGTTCAATAGATTTTTAAAATCCAGCAGATAATAATAATAATAATAATAAAATTTTCTTACATAGCGCTTTTCCAGTTGAGAACTGATCAAAGTGTTTTCTAGACAAATTAAATGATCAACAATGATTACCAAAAGTGTAATGGGAGAAAAAGACAGGACTTGTTAAAATTTAATGCATACCAAATCAATTTGTAGTATGTTAAACTTCATTCTTGTCACTGGTATTTTTGATAATATGAAATGTTATATGATGTAACCTCATATTTTGTTCCTACCATCAACTAGTTTTGAAAATCAATCCATTTAAAGTTTATTTAATTGGTTCTTTATTTGTCAATCCAGTTTGGTTTAATTAATAATGCATTTATTAGATTTATTTTACCGTAATTTATTAACAAATTCAGTTTTATATTATCAATTTTAAAATTACATGGCATTGAAAGCTTGTGAGTCTGTTTTTTAAAGCACATAAATTTCCAATTAGATCCCATTCCAAGTGCAAATGCTTTAGCGTAGTATATTCAATGAGATAATTTCGCAGGGGAAGAAGACACAGAAAGCAAATATGTCTGCATCAATTTGTTCCCTCAGTGCCAGACGGGTGTTTGCACGTATCATATACAAAGGCCTTAAAGTCCTTTAAGCTCTAAAAAGAGGGTATACAGTGCTGAAATAAATCTTTCTTTCCAGAGAGAAACCACTTATACCCTTTTCAGACTGCAGTTAAAATCCTTAACCCCAGGAAATAGGTGGTGCTAAGGGGGGGCCTTAGTACCACCTATTTCCTGGGGTTAAGCTTAGCACGCTTCGGTTTCAGACTGCATTTTACCAAAGTAGGCTAGCATGGTAAATAGTACGGTACTATCTGGCCCTGCTAAAAAGCAGAGTTAGCCGGGTAATTGCTAAGTTAGCCGGGCAATTGCGGTGCTAAGAGTTGCAATCTGAAACCAAACCGTGCTAAGGAAAAGCGGGGCTAAGCATTAGCCAATCAATGAAAATGTGGTCATGAATATGCATAATTATTTGTAAACTTGATAACACAAGTAAAGAGAAAAACAATGAATAACATAAGGAAAAAGAGAAAAACAATGAATAACATAAGGGAAAGAGAAAAACAATGAATAACATAAGGAAACAGAGAAAAACAATGAATAACATAAAGAAAAAGAGAAAAACATTGAATAACATAAGAAAAAGATAAAAGCAATGAATAACATAAGGAATGAAAGAAAAACAAAGAATAACATAATGGAAAAGTGAAAAACAATGAATTAAAACAATGAATAACATAAGGAAAAGAGAACAACAAAGTAAAACATTAGGAAAGAGAGAAAACAATGAATAACATAAGGAAAAAGAGAAAACAATGAATAACATAAGGAAAGATAGAAAAACAATGAATAACATAAGGAAAAAGAGAAAAAACAAGGAATAACATAAGGAAAAAAAAACCAAACAAACAAGGAATAACATAAGGAAAAAGAGAAAAACAATGAATAACAAAAGGAAAGGTAGAAAACACAGAATAACATAAGGAAAGAGAGAAAATAACGAAGAACATGAAGAAAGAGAATAAAATCATTAATATTCATGATCCAGCAAATAGTCTGGGGTTAAGGAATACCCAGTGTGAAAAGCATTGAATTTCTTAACCCCGGCTAAGGAAAAAACATGGGGTTAGGAAACAGTCTGAAAGCAAAAAGAAGATAGTACGGGGTTAAGGATAGTATGGGGTTAAGGATAGTACGGGGTTAAGAAATAGCAGTCTGAAAAGGGTAAAAGAGTACTGGCAGAATGGCCCATGCAGTCGTCAGGCATGCATTTGGCACCCATTAACGACAATGGCAGAGGAGCTCATAACAATGTAGGCCTATACGCCTCCATTCTTTATAAGCTATATAGACATTATTAAAATCATATTTTAAACAGTTCCCCTTCCCTCCTTTTATACCAAAGCTACATATTCATACCTAACATACATAATATTATAAATACCTGTGTCACCAATCTTATCTTGCTCGATAACTAATTTGCAATATCTTTCTTCAACTTCACTGGCTGACTAATCACATATCTATGTAGCCTGTCTGAAAAATAAAATGTATCTTGGTATGAATGTAAATTGAATTACTTCTATACATGCTGCAATGTAGTGTATCCAACAATTAATTGTGTTATTAAGATTTAGAATCCTTTGTAATAGCTGTCTCATTATTCGTTTTTTTTTTTTTTTAATTACCATTATTTTTCTTCTTTTTTAAAAAACATTTTTAATTACCATTACCAAAGCCCTCAAACTAAGACCCCTGCAACTATACATGTATATATACCCCTGCTTAGACACAAACTAAGCCAACATGCTATTGATTCTGATCAAGAAATACCATCCCCTGCTCATCCCTGAAATTAAGCTTTAAAATATCTCCCCTCATCTCTTGATATAACCAAGCCATACGGTCATCACCAAAATCACGCTTCATACAACCTTAAGTAATGTGATATAGACATATGATAATAAAAAAAATCTGGCCATAAAATCAGAGACGAGGATAATGCGTTTGCACAAAAAGAAAACAATCAATGCTGACATTTCAACGGGGGAATGGAATGCCCGGCCTTCATACTCAGCCTAGACTTAACTCACGCCATGAGCGCATGAAATGATAATATTGATTTTTGGCACCATTTCTGCGCAGCTGCGCGTGTTGGCAAAAAATCAATGGCTCATTTAAGTGAGCTTTTGAGGGATGGTAGTGGAACTAGTGGGAAGTATAACAGCTCAATCTGTACGGCGTTCATCGGCCCTCTTCATTGGTCGACAGGCACTGGGGTAATGTTATATGATGCTGGCTTTTATTGAAGTGTCGGGTTTAGTCAGGGAGAGATATGGCACTGGGTAATCCATAATATGCATTTGTAAGAGAGTGGTGGAAATTCTATTGCAAAATAATTTGAGAAAACATGCTTAGGGGATCGCATATCCTTTTTCTGCCATTAATTTTTTCAATAATGGTGGCCAGATGGACAAGACGTACAATCAACAAGTCGAATCATCTTACCAAACTCATTTCTAGATTGTTAAATTAATGAACAAAATCAAACGGTCAGAAAAAAATGTGCGTGCTGAAAAATGTGCAATTGAATCGACCATTTGGAGGAAAGAAAGCTTCGTAATATTAAAAGTATTAAGGAAAAATAATCATGGAATGTAATTTCAATGCATCAATAAATACAAAGCATTTTCGTGGGTAGGCCTAATAATAAACCAAGAGAAACTGGCATCAATTTCATTTTAATGCATTTGAAACTAAACAGAATACTATTTAGTTCACTGTCTGCAGCCCACTTTGTTCTTATGCAGCCCTGGAGATCTCGCTCCGACAAATCAAATTTGTATGATAAGCATTGGATAGTTTCACTAAAATCTGACACAATTTGTTTTGATCCCTTTTATGAGCATAATCCAAAGCGAAGGGTGGATCCATTGTCCGTTCTCTATCAACAGAGGGCCAGGGTAGGCATGGAAAGGAATTTTGTAACAATTTACATGGGCTCCTGTTCTTGGTAGTCACCTAATTGGGGCTTTTTGATGCACTATATTTATATCTTTATCCCAAAATATTGACGAAAGACAAAAGACTTTCAGTAGTTTATCAAGTTTAAAACTGTGATCCACTGCAAATGGCACAAATATTGCTCATATCTTAATCATATTGTTACAGCTTTAAGGGTAAGGTCTTTCCACATGAAAGCATTATCATGCCAAGCCATGTATACTCAAACTATTGATTGACATGAAGACGAATATTTAACAAGTTTTATTTTCCTTCTATAAGACCAGGGGGTCCTTGAGGCCAATCGATTGCGAGGCATCGAGAGACGTGGTAAAGAATATCCAGACTATTTACTCCCTCTACAAATCCCTACAATGTTTCTTCAAAGACGTATATATGACGGGAATGGAGCTCATAAGTTATTTTTATTGAATAGACGTTGTGTGACCGTGAATAAATTGGCTCAACTCTAAACCACATAGTCATATCATCAAGAATGAATGCAGGGACATATTTTTTTATAATTTATAGCATATATTGTATTTACACATTATAAGTGCATTTCAGGTCTGTATTTACATTTATCTTGATTTTTAGAGTTCAAATTATTATAATTTTTTTCTTCTTAGAAATCAAGATAATGGCAAAATATGAAATTCAAGATCGGATTATATTGGCTTAATTGTACAATATTTTCAAACAAATATTGAAATTTTATACATAGCAAAATGAACATCATATTGGGCAGATGCAAGTGCTCTGCAATAAGTCCTTATTACTTTATTTTGACTTTTTGATTTCCGGCTTTGTAGATGGAATGATATGTTTAATTAATAGCTACGATTTCCTTGTTTAACTGCTAGGTTAGTATAACACAGCATTTGTGTTTTCATTGTTAAATTCATCAATTTTTAAAAATATCATTTATTTTGTTTGTTTATTTTTTTTTCTTTTTTGGGGACATTTTAAATAGTCAAAATGTGTGTTTTTGGTTCAGAAAATGGAAAACATCTCCTATTTAATCAAACAAAGTTATGCAAATTATCTTGCATGTCATTATATGCATTTTTCAATTTCTTATAGTTCTTACCATGTCAGCTTTAAAGGCTTAATGATCTGACTACATGCATGCATATCTTAATTAGCATTTTGTATTCTAATAATCTTGCCACACACTGCTATAATTAGATCTTAATTATTTTCCTATACAAACAACTAAATCCTCATTAGCAGGTGTATTAATGCTTTGAAGATATTGGTTTTTAACAGCAAACCATGCAAACAAATCCATCTGGGAATACAACCTACATGTACGTCAGAGGAAATCACAGAGACTTTTAATCTTTAATAGCTGTGCATGTTGTCAAGGTATTATAGTGTATTATGAAGAAAGCAAACTATTCATGAAAGCATAAGCCATGCCTTGAAATATAAGCAACATCAACCATAGTGCGTCTCAGAAAAAAAAAAGAAGCCTAAAAGTTTTTTTGGTGTTGAGGCGATGGGGCACATTATTGAAAAGACATGTTCAAAATAAACTTGGACTTTAGCTCTTTCAAAATAAATTTGTAAATACTTATTCATTCCATGTATCTCTTTGAACATAGACTTTTAAAAATTGTATGTCAAAAAACGTTCACTTCTTTTTTTAGTCTTGACCCACAGCATTTTAGAAAAAAAACATGGACATGTTTTTCTCCCATTGTGCTTAGTCCTCATTGTCAAATATAAAAGGTGGGCAAATTGTTTTTCCCATCAAATTTCAAAGTCATGATACTCATAGATGCATAAATAACGTTGCTTTACGAGTATCACTTGGATAATAATTATTCAAAGTTTATTTTTGACATGTTAATTAAATCATACGCTCTTTTTCTTACGCACAATAGGCTTTTGTTTCAGGGATTTTTTTTCTGGGACACGCTGTGCAATTCTACTTTCCCTTTTTACTAGATGGATTCAAAAAGTCATATCCATCTGTGCATGTATGTCTATCTTTTCTGAATATATCCCACAATCATACATGCCTCCTATCATATTGTTTTCATAAAGAGCTTCTAACGCAAAGGCAAAATGGAATTACAGCACAAAAAGAAGATTTCTCCTTCATATACATGAGTCACAGTTAAACATCTCGTTGCTTTGAGATATAATTGTTGAAAATTCCTTGGATTGCCAAAGTCAGGATTGAAGATATAAAACAACCCTTAATAATTTCATTCCAACAAAGAAACTGAAACATTTCAGCAATATTTAGAGGAATGAGACCCTGTGATCCACATTACTGGATGGAAGGTGAATGGCAGAAGATGACGACGTTGAGGTTCAATTCAAGGACCACAAATATCATTGAGTGGATCAGCTTGAGCAATATCACTGCTTCAAAGTGTCAATTGATGATTAATGATCTATAGACTATATACAATTTAAAACTGGAACAATTTATATATGCTTTGTTCACTCTAAGAATAAATATTCAATGGAACAGATATAACAGTCCTTGAAACCTCGAAAAGTTGCATTTGATCCACTACACAATCTAATGAGTCAGGCAGAAATGAATGAATTAATACATAAATAATGTCAGGTGATACTTTATCAAATTAATGGGGCAGGCACTTGTAGAGTCACTGAAGCAAAACTGCTCTTGAAAGCAAATGCGTCAATCACTCAGCTCAAATGGTATATTGCTAATTCACTGCCTGTGTTGCCAATTTCAAGATGTGCAATGGTATACTGCAACCAATTGGGAGTGTGTGGTGCATCAGTAAAGCTTATAACATTTGGTAAACTATGAATGATTTTCCTAATTTCATCAATTTATTTGAGCTATTAAAAACTTAGTAGACACATAGGACCCCAGCAGACTAATACATCTGGGCGCACTGCATGTGGTTACAAGATTTGTATTGTGATAGTATTGGTAAGGAAGACAGCAGAATTTTTTGGGGAAAAAATGGCTTTTTAGAAAAATAATTCATCTTATATTTGATTATGATAAACAAACTTATCATTTCAGATGGAAAAATATCAGACCTTTCAAGTTAACATTTTATACAAATCACATAAATGACTAAGCAAGGAGTATGATGCAATGAAATAAAAAAGCATTACCTATTTGCACATAATCTGTCAATGTATCAGAAATTATTCCATCACAGGGGTAATGATAACAGTGCACAGGCTCGCACTCAAAGGATTAAATAGCAAAATATTTGTGATCCCCTGAATTACCTAAATAAGGGAAAATGAGGCTTTTCCTTTCA
>CALNVZ010002974.1:3720035-3730483 GCA_940671915.1 Paracentrotus lividus
CATGATTTTACTAAGTGACCTTAAACTCTCTGTTTTTCCTAAAATATAATTATTTCTGAAATTCCATCTTGCATTTTATTCTAAATACTGAAATAATAATTTGAAATGCAAATGAAATCTTAAATATTTATTAAAGTAGAATTTATGCTGTACAATTGATACAAATAATTTCTGGGTTACCTCCAGAACGTAAAATTATGAGCATCGGAAGAAATCCAAACTTTGGATGCAATTATCTCAAAAGCTTGTTTTGGGGACCAGCCGGGGTTTATGACGATTCATAAAATCACTGACGAAATGATCAATCATTCACACCTCCTCTTCACATGCGATTCAATCACACATTATTCAATCTCTAAGTAACAAAACAACACATTTAAGAATTCCATTTAAAAAAATGAGAGAAGTCTTGAAATTATAGTGTAAAAAGAAATGGAAAAGATGAAAGCAAACAGTTTTTTAGCTTGGATTACAATGTAATTTGAAACCACCTTAGTCAACGATCATGACGTAGATATATTGTGGGAAAGTCATTGATACTGGTGATAATATTTGTTACATCAACAATTCAAAATCAATTCAAAATCCAAAGCACAATATCTCACTGTGGAAGAGTTAAACATCTTAAAGCTCATGTATAGTTTTGAGAGAACAATGTTTGTTTTTTTTACTTCTATAGGCAGAATTATGAATTAATACCTCAAATAACCTCTGTGTACAAATGATTTGTTATAAAATTCACTCTAAGACCTGAATTTAGCAACAAAACTGTGTAAATTGATTCTGTTGAGTGGCCATGCCTAAACAGGATGACACCGGAGAGAGTGCAACGTGCAGTGGTTTGTGTGCAAAGTATAATGCTATTGATTCACAGACTAATACACATAGAATGCACACACGCCATACCAGTCAGCAGTGGTTGGCATGCCCAGAGCTCTGGGGTGAGAGTGAAGGAAGTATGGTCTAATTTTGATGAACATCTCCCCATGTTTATGCCACTATAACATACCATGGAAGACATGCATGTACATATTTTTATATCGCTTGTTCAATATGTATTGAGATGTCATGAGGACAGTTGAGTAAGTTTTAGAAAAATGCAATTTCTCTATATACTGCATACTATACTTGGGCTTTAACTGCTTAAATAAGAGGTATATCCATCTAAGAAAAAAAAATTAAGCAGACATATAAATTGTATAATGAGCATCAACATTCTTTTGTTCATGGAGTTCCTGATACACTGCATTTTAAAATTTGTTCCTAATTATGAGAATCTGCATATTTTGTTTATAAAAGTGATTTAGAGATATCCCTCATTGCATAACTATCAATACTCGCGCCTAATAGATGTTCAATGATTTCCCTCATTGCATAAGTACAATACTTGGCCTAATGATGTTCAATGATTCAGCAAGACAATAAATTTCCTTTCCCATCAGAAAAGTGAATTATATTATAATAAATGTTAAATGATGAGAGACATAAGGCAACAACTGTCTTGATTAAAGCCTTCTTCCACTCAACAAAATAAACAGAAGATGACAGGACACCATGTCCAAGAATGTTCATTCATGATAAAACATGGAGGAATCAATTACTTTAGCCATGTGACAATGAAATGCTCTTAGCTTAGCTGCCATCTACCCTCTTCCAATTCCATATAATTTATGAAAGCCATGATGGCTCAACTTGAAATCATGCCATCTCATACCAAATTTATGACAGTTCCTTGCAGCCAAATTGCCAATAACTAATTTGAGAAAAACCATGGAACAGCTTTCTTGTCATTTCAAAAGGGGTAAAATCAGACATGACTAAATTACCACCGTTTCTGTTGAACTTTTGGGTTTGTTCTTTTCGTTTCTAAATTTCTTTTGTTAAGAAAAATCAATTTGGCTGTTAAATTGAAAATTTACCCTCAGGAAGAAATGTAATATGATAGTAATATGATTGAGCAAGTTAAAACATTTCCGCTTGGATTCATTTAATCAAATAAACTTTAACAAACAGAATCACTGTTGAGCACTCTAATGGCTGAGTTTTCTAGTCAGACAAAGTGAAAGAAACATATTCAAAAGTAGCCTTGTAGCATGAAACCTTAAAGGGATGCAGTAACATTGAATGATATTCAAATCACAATTTCTTGATTTAGCTCATTTGTCAACATATTATATAACTTATAGGTCAGTCTGGTATCTCTTCAAATTAGAAGTTAATTGCTTGCTTTACTTTCAGATATCAATGATTTCATACTCAAATTTAGTAAACCATCTCGTGGTGGAAAACAAATTGCCATGTGCTTTTCAAGACACACACTTCCTGTCGTGTTCCCCCGACCTTAGCGGGCTTGAGGGTTTGCTGCAAAGGGGTTAAAAATTCACTCGCGTTTGGCTGTTACACTGTTTTGTGGTAGTAAATGACTTCCATTTGATCTGAAATTTTCAGTAGTTTGTTTTACTATTAGAGCAATATAATTTTATTCATCTTGATCTAATTGCTCTTGTTTTTGAAAGTTACTGTATCCCTTTAAAGTTAAAACCTATCATGGTGTTTAATTTACATATCAGAAAAATATAAAAAATGTTATAGATTATCATTAAGACAACTTTTTACCATTTTCTTCTTTTTTTTCTTCTTTTTTTTCAGATTTGGAGTTGCAGGACTGTTAATATCAGCAAACTGAAGATATAGTTCATTCCAAGATTTTAAAACAGCACAGATTGAACATAAGATGATTTCTACATTTTTTTTTTTTCAATTAAAAGATGCTGGACTGCAGAATATCAGCACAATCTTTACAGTGCAATGATTTTTGTAGGTGTTTCACTTTTTCTTTAAAAATGAATATTGCCAAACCTTTTGCTAAATATATTAAATGTATTGACTTATATATTTTCATTTACATGTTATCATTTCATGACACAATTAATTTCTGTTTTAGAGGTATCATAAAAAATCTTTAACTAAATTTGGATCTGAATACACTGTTATCTGTAAATACCCAAAATGGAAGCCTGTATGCAAAATTGATTAGCTTAGGTCAGAGATGCATTGTGGCTACAAGGACGACAAAAAAGCTTGAATTATTAACTCCTCCACTTTTCAAGACAACTTGTTCCCCACAAACGCATTACCCCAACCCGCAATAACCAAGTGGTATGTGCTGTCGTCGTCATGACGCCACACACGTACGCAAGAGGCTTGGGTAGGAGCAAGGAGGACAGCGGATTGGAGTTGTCTCTGAGGAAACCGACCCTTGACCTCTGTAGACTTCTTGTCAAGTTTAAATCAATATATATCTCACATAGGACTACTCAATCTCCAGACTCCATCTTCATACATGTGTATCAGAGAGTCAAGCAGGTTGCAGTATTTTTTTTCTAGGAGGAAATGTGTGTGGGAGTGGGGGGGGCAGGGGTGTTTGCTGTATCAATTTATTTAGTGGCCAAAAAGGGAGAAAAAAGGATGTAATTTACTAGATAGATTAATTCATTCTCTTTTTTGTGCCTTAAAAATGCGCTATCTTTCAACCAGAGGTAGCAGGTTCAAATCCCACACCTAGTGTTAATTTCATTCATCAAGACATCTGTAACAAAAGTATTAAGCATTATAGAAATAGCTGCTGGTACATCTTTCTTCAAAACAACTGACTTACGTGGCATTTAGAGGAATAAAGGAAGGAAATGGATTTGAATTAGAAACAGACATAAGAGGTTTTCAGGACTGTTTCTTTTTTTTTCCCTCCAAAAATGAATTGACTTCAGAAGAGGTTATAAAGAGAAGTGAGGATTGGAAGTAGATTAAGAATACATGAGAATCTTCTTCAAAACAAAACTAAAAAATATACATTTCCTTGCAAAAACTATAACAAACGCTCCTTTTATCGGCATAGTCTTTTAAAAGAAACAGGGTGCCTGCCTATCTACGTGGTAGTGTGACACGGACGTACCATTTACGTATCTATAGTAGTCCCAGAGGTAGATATCACTGTATTCACAAACCTTATACCAACAAAAACCCATTATCCATGATGCTGATAATTATCACCTTTATCCAAAGGGAGATGCAATCATTTAGTGAGAATCAGACCGGGTGTTAGATTTGTCTTGAATGAAAGAGGCCTACTAGCTCTAGATATGTTCCTTTCTATCCGTATTGGAAAAATTGTTTGATGAGTGTCAAAAGGTCATCAAGTCCTGTGTTAAATGGCAATGGGTGCAATAAGCCCTTTTTAGCTCTCAGAGGACAGGATAATCCTATTCATATTTATTCATATTTGGGTCAACAAATTGTACAATGAGCATTATAAGGGCATTAGTTATATGTAAAATGATATTATTTCTGGCTCTGAGTAGGGTCAATAAAATCCTTATCAGACAAAATGGATAAAAATCATCAGATGATATTCAGAATGACATTGGTTCCGTGTTGAACGGTATCGGAGATAGATATAAATAAATCCTCACTTTGATTCAGAAGGACATTAGTTCTGTATTGAATGGCAAGTGGGATGGATTAAATAATCCTATGCTCAATATAATCCTATCTAACCAGACAAGATTGATCAACAAATCATCTGATGATATTCAGAGAGACATACATCTCTGTTAAATGGTATGAAAGATAGTAGATGAATTAATCCTTCAATGAGATAAAGATGGACTTTAATTGTACGTTGATTGGCATGGAAGATGGATAACTAGAGAGTTTAATGAAATGCCCAGTATGCTGATTTGCATCAATACTGGATTATTTCTTTTATTCAAAACCTATTGCATTTTACATGTTGCATTAAAAGATTTTTCAATTTTCTGGCTCTCAGTAAGACGATTTAAAGATTATCTTTCAATATCACCTTAACATGTACAAAGCTCCATTGAAGTCTTTAATTAAACCAATGATCAATTTGCCGAAATCTCTGCTTTTCACAGAATATGTGTTAAAGGCTAATTGCAGATACAGACCTCAAGTTCATCATCTTTCATCGTAGCCCTGTTCTCCACCGCCAAACCACACGGCAGTTAATGCGTGGGACTGACCACAAAATCTGTTCCTGGCATTTATTACTCATCAATATTATCATCTCAGGGGCACAAGGATGGTTTAATAAGGGAAGGCCTAAGTAATTACTCAACCCTATCACTCACCTCGTTGCAATAAGCCTGCATGAGCAAGATGACTTAAACAGCCGCGTCCAATAGACTTAAGTAACAACAGCCAACTTGCTAATATGACTCCACTTGGCACTTTATTGAAGACGTCCTGATCGGCTTCAGTTCAAGTCCTTTTGTCCTACAGACAAAGATTCAAAAGCAAGGACAATCATGGTTAACAACACTTATTTAAAAAAATCTAATCTTGTTTTAATGATACTCAGATGGCTCTCTTGCAAAATGCAAAAAAAAAATTAAGAAGGAAATTGCCTCTTACTAGTCTTGGCATTTCACTTTAAAGTAATTTAAGAGCAAAGTTGTTTACAAAATAACAATGAAAAGCAGCAGCGGTGTTGTTTTATCTTTGTCTGTCTCATATAAGAGCAATTAACCTGTTGACTATTGAAATATCTCATTGAGACAGCGTTGGTTAGGTACAAGAAGCCTTGTTTCTATTACAGTCTTACTAAATGATAAAATACTGAGAAAATGTCATCAGAGTCCTAAAATAATTGTTTAGCCTTGCTGAATATACAGACAAAAGAGCTAAAGTGTCTGGATTTGCTGCTTGCTGCTTGCAATGCAGGCTGTGGCAGAGAAAGATGGAAATCTTGTAAATGAAATTTTACGAAAGTCTGCTCAATTGAATTTTTTTTATTTTACGACAGTATATCTACAAAGAGGATTCTTTGATTAACAACTTCAAGTCATATTAAAATTAATATAAGAAGTAAGACATCAGCACTCCTTAAAAAGTAACTTAAAATTTTGTCAAAGATATAAAATCAGCCTTTTCTCCTTAAGCCAATAGCCAAAAGTATATTGGAAGTAATTGTATAAATATGTCCTCACATTGTTCCATTTACATATAAATATGCCTACACTAGATACAGCTTCCATGCACAGTTTCAGGTGAAATTAAGAGTAAATTGTGGTCAGGACGGTTAAATTGATGCAGCTCGTAAAACTTCAGAACTCGCCAGAACTCCATGCACACAATATCGTACACATATGGTGTGAACTTCGGGCATGTCACTGTTCAATATGCTTTGCACGTGGTCACCGCGCGGCTGTGAGAGGTGACCACGTGGTGATGGCCCAACATTTTTTTCCTTTATTCGCTCATTACTCAGCTATTTTACATTTCCTACCAGAATCATTTGGAAATTATCATTTATATTCAGTTCCACTAATTCTAGTGTAAACTTCTTTTGATTCAGTTGGACATTATTTTTTTATTATTACTACAACTCAAGTTTATCCTTCAATTGGTCAAACTTTCACTCATGCATCATGATTTGTATATCCTCCAAATATATATTTTAAGAATAAAAGGCAAAAGAATAATCACCAATTTGCAATAATAGCAATTATAGGCTATATCCCTTGTGTGACATATGAAGAGTTTTTTCAGGACTATATTCATTCAAACATTATTTATCATGAACAACATCATGTACTCCAACAAAAATCAATTCAAATTTGTAGCTTTTGCTTTTGCGGCTCATTATAATGTTAGTTCATAGTATTTTAGATTAGAATCAATACTGCTCAAGACAATTCACTGCAATGAGTGGAATACCAGTATTTCAGCAGAACAATGAAGATTTATATTAATAAAACCACTATTATCCATATCCATCGGTTATAATAGCAAATGCACAGTGAAACTAGGACATTAAAGTATCATGGTCCAATAAGCAACAGAAAATATCGGTTATAAAAATAGAAACAACATAATTATCCCTTGAATATTAGTACTGGAGTAAAGTGCATGTAAAATGTGTGTGAATCTCAAATCAAACCATATCATATGTAGTGGAGGGGGGGGCGCTTTAATAAAATGTCCTTCATTTAAATAGTATATTACAGTATTAAAATGAAATGAAATGTTCCAGTCTATGTTTTCATTTTTTTTTTTAAATATATAACAAACATTAATTCATATCTTTATGTGCATTGCAATGTCCACAAAAAAGTGTTTTAGATTGTGATATTCTGCAATACCAATACAGATCAATGACTAGATTTTTGGAATAAAGCTAACAAGTTCACATCTTATGAAGATAGAGTTACATGTTAAGTCATTGATTACATGGTGAAGTTTAATAATAATAATAATAATAATAATAATAATGATAATAAAAATTAGTGTTAAACATATTTATATAACCCTTCAATTGTCATCACTGATTAATATAAACACAACACAAAAAGTAAGTTCCCCCTATTTCAAATATCAATAATTTTTTAAACAGATAGAATTGAAAAAAATCTAATTACATGTCCGTGAAGGTAATTTTATTAGCTACCATGTGACCGATTTTTAAGAAGAATCATCAGGTCATGCTTCAGTACAATGGTTGAATGAAAAAATGTCATTTTTTGAAGTTCACAAGGCAATTATCACAACTTCGAATAAATTATTTCGGAACAAAATCTAAAAATTTTAACATCATACTTGTCAAAAAAGATGCCACATGTGTGCCCTTACATACAAAATGAGTTCATGGTCAAATTTTACGGTTGAGTGGGCACTGGATTAAAATTGCAAAAACTGCAGTTTTTGCGTATTTTAAGTCAAAATATATGATGGAATTCCTGTTTTGAAAGCGTATTTTGACTTTCGCTAACAATTCACAGTTGAATGAACGTATAAAGCAACTAAAAATAGGCCATTTTAAAATTGTGATCAGGTATTGCAGTAATTTTATGCACTTAAAAATCATCTCAATTATATTCTTTTGGTTATGTTTATAACCTTTTGACACATGTCAATGATGCAAGACACTTATTTAAAAATTCATGCTTCAGTGAGCATGTGAGACGGGAAAAGCTATTTTATCATGTATGGACTAAAATTTGAATTTTTACTTTGATTAAACAGCACGATTGTTTTTGGGGAGTACCTCAGAATTTATTTTCACAAAAATCCTGATGTTTCATCACTCAGTGGGCACAAGATACAAGAAAATCATGCAAATGAGAAGAAAGTTTAGGGATCTGTCACGGTTCAGTGAATAACCGGATAAGCAATTTGAATCGAGATCATGTTAGTTGATCACCATCTTAAGCTGTGTGTCAAATTTCATGGAATAACTCGAAGTCAAATTGAAAAAAATTAACATTGGAAATATGCCAAATTTCACTTTTTGTTAAACCTTTGTACACAAAGTCAATGAGGGAGGCAATCACTATCTGATAAATGTGAAATTCGGCCTAAATTCATGGATGATCATTGTTCATTCTACCATGAGTTATTCCATGAAACTTGACACACAGCTTAAGATGGTCACCAACTAACATTATATTGATTCAAATTGCATATTCAGTAAGTCACTGAACCGTGACGGAGCCCTAAACTTTCTTCTCATTTGCATGATTTTCTTGTATCTTGTGCCCACTGAGGCGTGAAATACTCCCAAAAAACAATCAGGCTGTTTAATCAAAGCAAAAATTCAGATTTAAGTCCATACATGACAAAATAGGTTTTCTAGTCTCACATGCTTATTGAAGCATGAATTTTTAAACAAGTGCCATAGGATCTTTGAAACATGTCCAAAGGTTCTAAACATAACCCCAAAAATGTTATTGAGATGATTTTTAGTGCCTTAAATTACTGCAATTCTCAATCATTATTAAAAAATGGCCTACTTCTGGTTGTTGTTTTATGTGTTAACTCAACTGTGAATTGTTAGCAAAAGTCAATATACACTTCCAAAACAGCGATTTAGTCATATTTGATCGAAATATACCATGTAAAATTCACAAAAACTGCACACTAAGCATTAACATCATGGTGAATATAGTATTAAGCGCTATATCATTATTGCAATATACTTGCTAAATACATGCAAGGTCTGACACTGATTTTTATTCTATAAATATTACATCTACATAAAGAAAAGTAAGTTCATAGAACAAAGACAAGTGAATATTAAAATCAACATTTGAGGTGAATTATAAAAATTCTACACAGAGTCACGTTGTGGTCATAGACTGTTACCTTTGAACCAAATTTTTAAAAAAATATCTTAGTAATACCAAGCTATTATTAGCAAGATAATGTACATTAAACTTAGAGCTGTGATTAATTATTAATGATACTAACTTCATGTCTTTGTATAGTGCATATTTAAGCACAATTTCATGTCTATGCCCTTACGAAAATAATTTTTTTTTAAAGACGTATTTTTTTTTTAATGAAAAGAAATTGAAAGTGTGCTCTGTCGCATATCCCCTCCACTTTGATTAGTAATGTATTGATAAAATTCAAAACATAAACATACCTGATTGGAATTAATAGATGTTGTCTTAATACTAAACAAATATTTGATGCTTTCCAAAAGCATAATGTACGTCCTCTAAGGTTCCATACAATATCTGCTGTCAGTGTCAAGCTCACAAATTATTCATGTATTGTTTAAATTAGTTCTCCAGTTCCAGTTCCAGTTCTAATGAGATAATGAACCAACACTCATAATTAGAACTATGACACAAAATCCATAATTCCTGATGTTAATTTTTGAACAATTTCCTCAAGAAGATACCACTATATTGGCAAATAGTCGGATCAAGTATCTCCCTCGTGGAAAGCTAGCCCACAGACGTAATGAATAGATTTTGCGAATATATTTGCAGGATGAATATGCAGTGTAGATGGTGGAAAAAGCAAAGGCCGTTGATTGACTTTAATTGGTGATTATAAGTGATGCTGTTAAAAGCCTTTATTGAGTCCTTTCCTGATAGACTGAAATGATCTGATGATGTAATTGACTTGGTGATTCACCATTATTCTCCATAAAATGAATAGTCTCAAGATTAGGGTTAATGCTGTTAGCCATGGTGGTAGATTCCAGTTTCAAACAAAAGAAAATGTTTGTTTCAATTGCAGAGCATGATGATGAAAATTAAGGATGCAATTGGTATCTTCCACTGGTGTGATAAAGCTGTCACAACCTGTTATCACCTATTCACCGTTTCTCTCACTCTATAACGGCTCCCACACAGGGCTGTATCAACACTCTCACGTAATAAGCATGTATCAACAGCTTACTCGCCTAAACGCCAAACAACCCGTCTCTTACGCCACCGCTAAACAGCCAGTGCACTCTACACGCGATGAGAGAGGGAGTGATTTTGCCTATTAGCTAGCGATGCTCCCGTCTTCATGCCCGCATCCAACGAGATGCTCGTTTGTTCCTCCACACGCCGACCAACGATCGTCATGGATGATGTTAAGATAACTGTGTAGCGATGCAACAGTGTATGCAAAGAGACAGTGTGGTGATC
>CALNVZ010002974.1:3735544-3772411 GCA_940671915.1 Paracentrotus lividus
CTAATAATAATGCGTTACACATTAGGATGTTCCTTTCTGAAAATTATTCCTTGTGTATAATTTGATAGTGGAGCTTACTCAAAAAGGAATAATAATATACAATAATAATAATAATAGTTACATTTTTATACCACCAATACATATATCCACCTTGGTGTTTCTAAGCGCTTAATGAATGCAAAGGGTTAAGGTGAGATTGTTCAACCTTGACGATCCACTTCAAAACACTTTCAATCACTTAAAATGATTTTCACGCTCACCCAAACACATTCACAGTATAGATATCATTTTTAATGAACCTTTTTCAACTTCACTCTCTTAATCTCATTGGCAGAGCTTGTTGACATTTAAAGTGAGATATTCAAGATCGGTATTTCGCTACTTTAAGTACTTCGCACTAATGAGCCCTCCATATACTCGGCGTGCCTATCATTAAATCTATATTCAATTGTTAAAAGTTACGAGATACAGTGGAGCCTGAAGACCTTGTTCTCAAACGTCTCTTTGCTTTCACGAATTATTTTGTGTTAATGTATAAAGAGATAGACCAAGTAGCATACAGAGTTATGTGATTCTTTGTAAGGTTTCATATAATAATTTAATAAACTAATCAAATGACTAACTTCAACCCTGGACTTACCTAACCACATGCAAACCAAATACAATGACACAGCAGTAGACCTGATACCATATTAAGAATGAGAGCCCTTATCTCAGAACACTGTATCATATTGGAAGAAAGAAGTAGAACCCTATATCTCACACTAGTATCATATTGGAGAGAAGAAGTAGAACTATATCTCAGACACTGTATCATATTGAGAAGAAGAAGTAGAACCCTATATCTCAGACACTGTATCATATTGGAGAAGAAGTAGAACCCTATATTCTAGACACTGATTTTTTGAAGAGAAGTAGAACCTATATTCAGACAGTGTATATCAATTGGAAGAAGAGAGTAGAACCCTATATCTCAGACACTGTATCATATTGAGAAAGAAGTAGAACCCTATATCTCAGACACTGTATCATATTGGAGAAGAAGAAGTAGAACCTATATCTCAGACACTGTATCATTTGGAAGAAGAAGTAGAACCCTATATCTCAGACTCTGTATCATATTGGTAGAAGAAGGAAGTAGAACCCTATATCTTCAGACACTGTATCATATGGTAGAAGAAGAAGTAGAACCCTATATCTCAGACACTGGTATCTATTGGAAGAAGAAGAAGTAGAACCCTATATCTCAGACACTGTATCTAATTGAGAAGAAGAAGTAGAACCCTATATCTCAGACACTGTATCATATTGGTAGAGAAAAGTAGAACCCTATATCTCAGACACTTATATTGGAGAGAAGAAGTAGAACCCTATATCTCAGACACTGTTCATATTAGAAGATGAAGATAGTGACCCTATATCTCAGACACTGTATTCATATTGGAAGAAGAAGAAGTAGAACCTATATCTCAGACCAAATAAAGACTGAAGCACAGGAGTAAAGTCACCTTGTAAAGGAATGTACCCCAGTGAATAAAGGTCTTAAATTCCAACATGTATTTCTACATCACAAAATTTTATGATTGATAAATCCTTATATCTCGCAACACCGAGATTACTTCCATGAAATCCCTATTAAATTGATAAAATTTTAAATTTAATCAGCATATGATGATAACAAGTTTACCCTGATGATTTCAACCCCTATGAAGCCAGCAGCTCCGTTAATCAAGGTATGTTCAATAACCCATGAAGTCATAATTACATGACCTTAGTCTCATCTCTTCAAACTTCATGTATCTAAACGTTACGATTCATAATAAAATCGATAAAACCAATCAGATGCTTGTTGCATAGATCAATACATAAAATTATCACTGATAACCAATCAGAATGCTTGTTTTAAATTTGCAATTAATTGTTACTCTGCATGTTTACATGGCACAGGTCAGATTGACTGTACATTAATGAGTCAGGGGCATAACTGTGACATTTAAAGATGAATTCTCATGCTGAGAGATCCAAAAACATGAAATCATTTTTTAATTTGCACAGTGTAGCTGTCTAATTATTGACACTGATAGCTTGCAATTTTCACATCTTTCTATTTTCTTTTTTGCTCAATATCCACAAAAAACATCAATAGGAATATGTATTTACAGTATCATGTATATCAATTTTTTTTAAAGAAAATAATATATACTAGAACTGGTTATTAAACAATTTTCTTTTTTAAAACACAGTTTTCCTCTAATAATGTTTAAATGTGTGAGCAATAAATATCTGTAAGGCGAGGAAAAAAATTTTCATTGAAATTATTCAGTTTTCAGATGACAAAATTTTCAAAAATTTGTCAAAATCACGTAATTCAAAGAAATCTATAAAAAGGAAAAACAGTGGTATAAAGCAATTTAAAGTACATGTGTGCAAGTTTATTCTGTACAGGAAATGCATTAAACACATGATTACTGGCCCGTCATCTAAACACAAATTACTAGCTTATCTCCAAAAGGTACTTAATCAAATTCTCCCAAACACAATACAATCATACATTCAGACACAATACAATCAACTGTGCTATTTGCAAAGCCTATACTGCCAGCAATGGAGAGAAAATGAATTATTACGATTGGATAGATAATAAGTACAATTGCACGAAAACATGTCCGTGGCACGCTAAGGGTTAAGATTCCACACAATAATATTAAAACAATCATGTTTCTGAAGAGTCTCTATATGCAGAAATATGATGTTTATGTGCAAAATAATCAATTGATGCAAGTGTCATTCGAAACGGGACTAAATCCCAAAAAATTGAAATTCTTCAAATCCATGAAAAAATTCAATCGATTGCTGGAAATCATAATCGATATGATCTAAAGTACATTTGTAATATTCCAACCATGTTTACATAAATGAAGTAATAGCAGACAAGATAAAGCGGTAAATTAAAAATAATTGATTTCCTTACTGCAAATAAAAGTGGATTTACTCCCTTTCGGTATAAAATTCTTCAAATACACATAGTGCTAATTTGACTGGGACACTTTGATTATACGTGAGCATAAGAGCATGAAATCCCAATCTATTCCAAACTAAAAACCTCACACCTTGTTTAGCACCTGTTCTAGTATCTAGGTCGTGTATGGATCCACGGTCCCGCGAGGATCGTCCCGACACAATCTCATTAGGAGCATTACTCCACCATGCGGGTTAGTAAGCAAGAGATGGATATGGCTTATTAGTACAAAAATCATATAAAAGGAGGAACACACACTCCCCCTCCCCCCACCCCCCCCCCCCCCGAAAGAGAGAAAGGGGAAAATGCACTAAATGTGGAGTATTATTTTACTGAATAGAACATTACTAATTTGGCGGTCACAACTCCTTCGACGTGCAACTCCCTACGATGGATTTCGTAGAAAATTTGTGCAGCGCAGGTAACCTGCAGGTACAATGCTTGTACGACGTGCAGGAAGTTTTTCCAATACCCTTACTACAGAAACGCAGGAATCGCAGTAGTTGACCCAGGACCTGTGCTTGCATTGTACATGCAACGCAGGCTACGTTGATGGCATGTGCCCCGTAGCATAGAACGAGTTGTGACCGCCGCATAAGATACATGCCAAAATATTATTTAAATCACATAAAACCTTAATGCACTTTCTATCAGTTGTTTTACCAGACTGCAAGAAATCAGGCCAACATTTATGCATTTTGTGATGTCAGAGTTGTAAAACTTGACTTAAGCTGGGTTGAAATCAACAGCTGTCTATTTACATTTTGCACACATCTGTTTAAGTTGCTACTAGCTGTTTTGAAAATACAATATTTTTTCTTTTTAATTTAAAAAGTTGATTTGTTTACATCTTTGGTAGATTTATTTCCTTCACCCAATTCTCTGTCACCTCATGTCTCCTTTTCATTGAATTATTCCTTTTCTTTGACCTTTTAGTTCCTTTTCTCCCTGATTCACTTTAAAGCAGATTGTTACTATATTATGCTCAGGTGAATGAGAAAGTTCAGTAGTGAAATATTTTAATAAATGCTATCATATAAATTGCAGCATAATTTTTACCCAAGAAGTAGTGAGTTAAACAGTCTTTAAACTTCACACCACTTTCAAGCTCTATTTCATAATATAAGTGAAAACACAACCTAATCCTAATTCTTCTTCCCAATGTTCTCCACACACTCTAATACATTAACGCTCCATACGACTACATCACACATCCTCAATGTCACACGGGGTAATATCTTCACGCCAAATAACGGGTCGACTGAGGCCACAGATGAAAAGCCTGTCTGCTCACGACCAGACTAGCACCTCATGGAATCGATAGCAAAGGCAAAGTATCCATTTTCGTTAAGTGTCGCCAAAAAGTGCGCATAAAATGTCTGGAACCGTCTGCAGCTTGGCAGGTGGCTTGTAGCTGGAGATTAAGCTCTTATTAACACATCTTACATGAATGCCGTATGGTTTACACTAAGTACCATTATGCATGCACCTTCGAACATGCAGATGCAGCACACATACAACGGTTCAAAGACAACTCTCATAATTGCTACTAGGATCACGACCAGTTTGGCTCAATATGGTCTTAAGTAGAGCTACAAGTCTAGCAGAATAAGCTGAAAAAAATCCTCTTTTTTCTCCTCTATTATTGTGATCTTTAATATTTGCAAATGCTAATTGAACATTTACCTTATGTTGCGAGTTTCAACATTTTGTTCACAATATAGAGTTGTTTGAAGTTTATGGTAAAAAAAAACAATAACATTTTCTCTCTTTCTTGTGCTGGGGGTTCTTGTGGAAGAATGGTATTTTTTCTAATGAAAACCAATTTTCTTCTGTTCTGGTTTTTATGTTATGTTCTAAGGGTTCCTGAAACCAGTATCCCTACGCCCTCAAAACAAAAATTCTAGAAATTCACCTCTACAACCAACATTGCCCTGTCTATGCCAGTTTGTTTTGTACAGAGACAGCAAGAATAGCCCTCATATATTGCAACTTCTCTATGTTTGCTTTTGCTCCTAAACCCCACAGGCTGACTCTCTAGAGAAACCTTTCAAATCTAAATAAAAGGTGCCTTATTAACCAGCCACATGCAGGACAGGCAATAAAACAGTCTATTCAATGGTCAGGTATACTATGAAAACAAGTCTAAGTCATTATTAACAGCGGTGCATGTACTAGAGATGCAGAGCTGACACTAGCTGGCCCCTAGTACACACAAGGCATTCAAATTAGAACTTTTAGGCACCTATAAACTAAGCCTGCTATAACTCACTCTGAAATGTCATGAAAAAATGCAAGTTAATACTAAGTCCACTAAGATTTCCCATGGTCAACTGGCAATGCCTATATCATACACCTCTCAGCATCTAGTCTGTGTCTGATGCAGGGAGGTGAACGCTATATTAGGCAAGCAGGAACAAGGTGGCTACAGCTATGTCGACATGTATGGATTCGCAAGAGTTGGCAGATGCCTGACATAAGCTGCAGCCAAGCACTCTCAAATGCATGTAAAGCAGGTTGTGATCAAGGCATTATTATTGCATGGCCTGTAGACTTTGATACATCTATCTCAAGAAGATATGAAAACACCCAATCTTAATATGTTTATCTAGTATGAACATGATTAGTATCATAATATTATCATTAGGTGTAGAACCTTGGCAGGTTATTGAAAAGAATAATATTACACATTTAATAACCTCAGATGTTTCTCAAAACTGCATGTCTGGGGGAAACAAATTACTGGTATCTTGTGGAGATATGAACATACTATATCATGAGGTATACTGCACTTAGTATATACTCCAAACTTTTCTAGAATTCAAGCACATATCTAGACAACTGGGTCTGCATCTCCTAAATGACCTCCAACCTAAAACTTGTAATTTCAAAAATTGACCTCTATGATCTGTGACCTTGGACCTAATTCCTCTGGAAATCCAATCAGAACGTCTTTCTATTGTAATAATACGTGTACCATCTATTACCTTTGAAGTTTGCATCTAGGCCCTACAGTGGTTCTTGAGGCATTATGAAAACAAGATCAATACTGGGAATTTAATAAATTTAAACTCTGTGACTCTTGACCTACTTACTATAAACACTCAACAGGTGGTCTTCCTTTATACTATCATTAAGATTCATATCTGAGGCACTTCTCGATATAACAAGAAGGCGAGATGGACAGACTACCCTCCAAAAACATGATGCTTTCTGCACCCCCTTCAATGGCGGAGGCATAAAAACAATGATCCTTGAACCATCTTCAAGCAAACACTGCTTCACCTAGACAAAGTCTTATCCATCTCCCTCTCAACCTTCAGGTCCGATTCTACGGTTGACTGCCACCGCTTAACAATTTTTTATTTATTTTCTGAACCACCATCCTCATTTTTCCCTCAACAAGTACTACCAGCCATCTCCTCCCGGGCCACAACACCTGTGCAGTTTGCCCTTCATTATTTTCTCAAGTCATCTCTGGAGAGGCCTCGCTGTGTTTACAGAATGTCAGCCACCCATCTCCCCTTCGTCACACGCTACATTAATAATATATCTAGCGTGAGCAGGGCCGACCCATCCACTGAGAGAGCCACGGCCCTCACTCTATTTTATTAACTTGAAGTCAATCATCTCTCTACTGACGCACTTGCACATTGTCAGCGTAGCACTTGCGTTTTTAGACCACGTCCATCCACTGGCAATCAAGCAAGGAAGAAACCAAGAAAAGCAACACAATAATATACAAACAAAAAAGATGTAAGAAAAGTGAAGGTTGGTATTTGATATATTGGACAAAATACAATAACTACCAGAGCAGTTTCCTGCCTTAGTTTCCAAATGGAAAAAGTCTTGTTTGTTTGATCTAGGGGAAATACTTAAATGGCTGTTAAAGGTCAAATAAAAATAGTGATGAAAAACATGGGAAACTTCAAATGCAAAATTGCAGCAAACAAGACCCTATCACTGATAGTTTTGTTCTTTCGTTAATCAATGTGTCATCCATGTCATTGATGCTTGGTAGGTATAAATTTTTAATATACAACTGGATCTTTTGTTATTTTTGTAAATATCTTCATCATTAAATATACACTAAGTTTATCTATATTAAATTAAGTTTATTTTGTAGGGAAAAAAATATAGCTGAACTAATGAGCAGTGTAAATTATATGATTCTACTCTGTGTGATTGTAAGTAAATTATGTGATTCTACTCTGTGTGATTGTAAGTAAATTATGTGATTCTACTCTATGTGATTGTAAGTAAATTATGTGATTCTACTCTGTGTGATTGTAAGTAAATTATGTGTTCTACTCTGTGTGATTGTAAGTAAATTATATGATTCTACTCTGTGTGATTGTAAGTAAATTATGTGATTCTACTCTGTGTGATTGTAAGTAAATTATACGATTCTACTCTGTGTGATTGTAAGTAAATTATATGATTCTACTCTATGTTATTGTAAGTAAATTATATGATTCTACTCTATGTGATTGTAAGTAAATTATATGATTCTACTCTGTGTGATTGTAAGTAAATTATATGATTCTACTCTGTGTGATTGTAAGTAAATTATATGATTCTACTCTGTGTGATGTAGTAAATTATACGATCTACTCTGTGTGATTGTAGTAAATTATATGATTCTACTCTGTGTGATTGTAAGTAAATTATATGATTCTACTCTGTGTGATTGTAAGTAAATTATACGAGTCTACTCTGTGTGATTGTAAGTAAATTATATGATTCTACATTGTGTGATTGTCAGTAATTTATATGATTCAACTCTATGTGATTGTCAGTAAATTATATGATTCTCCTCAGTGTGATTGTCAGTATATTATATGATTCTACTCTGTGTGATTGAGCAAAGAGACTATGACTAATGTAGATTTGTTAAACTAGCACTAACATACACAATTCAACAATAGTGGTTGAAAATACATTTCAAACAAATTCCGCCCTTAAAGCAAGTTCCACTCTTACAATAAAAGCAATAAATTCCTATAAATAAGTCCATGTACTGCATCTTAAGAAAATAAAACCTTCCCTTTCCATTAAAGCTCTTGTATATTTTTATCATTTTTTGTGACAGACACTCAAATCTTATTGCTTTCTTTCTACATAGTCTCAGTTACATTTCTTACTATTGCGCAACTAAATAATTCAATTCACATTTGATTCGATTTGGCAACTCTGGCATTTACGGCTTATTGGAAAAATCATGGTCGGCAATTTTTTTGCTCGTCGGAGCCAGGAAACGAGACCTTTGGCTGGTAAGAATGATAGTATGCTAGGCAGATTGCCAGACAAATATGTGCTTGATGCGTGTGTACTCTCCTCATATTCAATTGAAAGCGTTAGTGCAAGGCACGCTGTACAATATGAATGCATTTCAAGTTTAAAACAAATTTGCAGTATCGTAAGACATAAACATGTCAGCCTACCAAAATATATCAATCATTATGAATCATAAATGAAAAAACAAACATATTTTCTAGTGACAATAATAAAAAAAAAGTTGGTAATGTACAGGATAAACATCTTACAAAGTAAAATTGAATGTTGAATTAGCACATAAATGCTGGTAAAATGCTGGAAAGCTTTACAAAATATTGTCATTATAATAAATTATAATAAAAATGTGATTTGTATTGCACCAAATCCACTCTGTAGAGTGCGCAAGGCACATCATATTATTATTACCCGGCTTAGCTAGGCTATACCCAGACAGGGCGTCACAGCATTCAAGTAATTTCTTCCTACCTGTACCCATTCACCTCTCTTGGGTCGAGTACAGCAAATTTGTAGACTGACATCTTGCCGAAGGATGCTAGTGGAATGGACGGGATTCAAAAAGCGTACCTTGTGATTGTCAGTCCGCTCACTCATCCACTCGACCACACCACTTCCACACCACTTCCACTTCTTCTATTATTAGAGATATATCTCGACTTCTATAGAAGCCCATCATCAAAAACAGAAGATCTTGCAAGGCCTCTGTCTCCAAAGATCACCACATGTTCTTATAGTAAATAGTGGTCGTATTTTACGAGCTGTGATTGGTCGAAAGGGTGTCACGTGTCGTGCAACATTCTGGTATGTTGCACGGTTTTTTGTTATGTTGAACTGTTTTTTGTTATGTTGCACGGTTTATAATTAATCATGTGTTAAAATGAATGGTGAAATTGACTGCCTTGTTGCGCTAGCGCGTAATAACAGTAAAATGGTGCGCACAACAATAGATACGCAGAGCAACAATATACGTCACAATAGCTTGATAAGCACCAAAAGTTTGGCAAACATTGGCAAAGATAAAACCAGATTAGGCAAGGTCAAAGATCTACATTTTTTGTATATACATGTACACGTAGGGGTCTATTTACTATAATAAATAGTGCATGCTCTATAAATGCAACATTACTGACTATGTGAACTCCAAATACTAAATTATCCCTCGTGCACATTTGTTTCAACTCGGCCTATGGCCTCTGTGAAATAAATTTGCCCTCGGGATAAGTTAGTATTTGTCATGCACATAATCTAGTATATTGCATTGTAGAGCATGCACTATTTATATAATGTGCCATTCCACTGCATTGCAGTGCCTATTAAATATTGCATGAAAGAAAGTTGTATATCAGCTGTTTCACATCCAATCTTTGACATTGATAATGTCTGCATTCATAATTAAAGCTCAAACTATGACACAGAAATTGTAAGTGTCATTAAAGGTAATTTTTATGAGACACAGTAGCATTCGTCTAGATTTTGTTTATGAATCCTACAAAATTTTGAGTAAATACGGGCTGTAATGTACATCATGGTATGTTCATATCTTAACAAGATAGGATTATGTATGTTCTGATTGGTCATGCATTGATGAGTGATCTTGTTTATTTCAATGTGTTAATAACATGGGAATAGATGATTTTATATGTCTAATGATGGTATTTCACTTGCCATAAGATGAGGTTTCACACAGGTTTGGGATAAGTTTGAGACGTTTTTAAAACTAGTCACTGAGACGTCTCCTGTCCGGGTGTCTGCGCCATTCAAGAATGGTGGGAAAATCGAACATACTTATATTTCTGATTTCTTTTTTGTCGCAGAGACATCTCTGCAAAGTGAGAACCAAAATTCAGAAAGATTAAGATATGATTGAATGCATAGTGCTGCTTGCTTACCTGTTACTATGTCTGTAGATTCCAAGAAAAAGCCCTCAAACCTAGAAAAGAATAATGATATAGAAATAAATGATTTGGATTTTCATATCACACAGAATATTAAATATATCATATGAAAGCATATATCAAGTTAACCCTAACCCTGTGCCTTGCCAATTATTCATTTGTAATGTTTGAAGAGTCATGCGTAACTGAGCAATGAACTGTATTGGGGAAAAAATGTACATTTACATGTAGTTGCACATCTATTGCATCTTGTATAAAACATGCCAATTGTCAAAATATGGATATTTTTGCAAAATGAATTAAAGACATTTATCTAAATCATGGGATCTAGAAAGACATATTTACAGATTACATCACCATCGTATCAAAATTGGAAAAATTTACAAAGCTTTTCATTAAAAGCTCTCCATGAACATGGAATTGAAGAGAAGCTTACAGTAGCGTATGCTCTTAACAACATGTAGCTATAAATCAGAGGATGTTTGGAACTTTCCTTGTACCCATAAATCATCCAGTAGGGATAATTGATAGGCGGGCTAAGACAAGGAAAGTGGATTAATGATCATGAGCCCTGTAACTGTGTTTACATCACTCACAGCCGAGCATATTACTTTTGACCAAACGCTATCAATCAAGGCTTGTTCACATTTTTAAATTCTATGTTAAGAAATGCAGATTTAATTCTACTGTTATACATGTACAAGGGGTGCTTGTTGGTTTTAACCTTAGTGCCTGAAAAAGAGCTAAATATGATTGGAGTCCCAAAGCTTGAAAGAGGAAATTGTCAGGGGCTAAAAACAGCTAGGTTATAGACCAAAAACTCAAATCCCTGTTATAATACTGTACAAGCCAATAGTTTGGTGTACGTAAAATTCTGCGAGTTTGGGCTAGATGGAGTAGTTTGCAAGTGTATATATATATCTAGTTTCATGATTTTTAATCTTTTATTTGCTGTAAGTAGACTTATATCGAAGAGAAATCTTTGCGAGAATGGACTTGCACAATCTGCAAAAGTAAAAAGTTAGCAAAATACATGGTTTAAAAAGTAACTAGTGATAGATAAAGAATTGATCAGGGCAAGAAGCAGTTCTTCCTTGATGGGTGTTACTGCTTTCAGCGTGTTCATGTTCACACATATTTTAGACTAGCATATCAATGATGTGGTGCTCATCCGGCATCTCGCAAAAAAATCAATCATGATTTTCAAATTTCGCATAAATTATTTTCTTGTCAAAATTTCAAAATTCTGTGTAGTTTGGTGAACCTCATCTAGCTCTATCAGATGGAACAAAAACAAAATCAAAATTGGTCAACAAATAAATAAGTACAGCATTTTTTGCTGAATTTCAAAAATGCACATAAATTAGCATACTTAACGAGTCTCAAAATTCTGTGTGGAATTTTTGAATCCCCCACCTAGTGCTATCATATAAAGCAAACAGAATTGAAATCGGACTTGAAATGACAAAGGAGAAGCAAGTTTTGTGATCCGAGCCAGATGAGCTAGAAATTCAGCAGATCGAGACTAACAATTAAAGGTTACAATAGTATCAATCAGGGCCTGTTAACACATTTTTGTAGTCAAGAGATGCAGCAGTTTATTATAATACTGCTTTAAATCAGGGCCTGTTCAGATTGTTGTGGGAAAGGAATGCATTATTCTTACTGTAAAACTGCTTTCAATCAAGGCCTGTTCACTTATGTCATTGCACCCAGCAGTTCTAAGAGATGTAAAACCCTCATTTGGGGGTGAATTATTGACTAAGAGGAGGTGTTAAAGGGTCACATTTTGGTCTCCGGCAGATCTTAGGTATCTACGTTTATTAGGTATCTATCTGCCAGCAAATTAACTCGATAGATTCCTAAATCATTTTCTACAGCACCATGCATTTTCTTCTACCAAATTCATTAATTTGCATATACGTAAATTGTTAAGATTTTATTCTGACAAAAAAAAGTAAAATGCAAAATGACTGCAAACATGAATTTGAAATTAGTATTATTTCTGAATTCTAGATCCAACAAATGAATTCAAAATATTGTGTTTAACGAAAAACACACCATTCCTTCAAAAATAAGTTCTTGAAATTAAAAATGAAAAAAAAAAAAAATACAGACTAAGCTGCCTACACAAGTGAATGGTTATCTTTCTTCTATAGAAATCCCCAAAGAATAATTTGTACACTTTCAAAAAATGTAATTAAATAAATTGATGTTGGTTTGAAATCTTAATTACTATTTAATTCAAATGGTAGGTAATGTCACTATCACCTAAACACTAAATCTCAAATGCTCCATCAGTCTCGGAAGTTCTAGGCCGCCACTTGCAATTTTCATGGCCCAAAAATTATTTGTACACTTCAGAAGATGGGTTTTTAAAGTAGTGTTTAAAATTTGGGGGGATATTCTTTGCCTTCCAGGGCAGGTATCAACCTTCTTGGCATACTGTCGACCAATTTAGCATTCATTTCACGGCTAATACCATTCCAAGTTGGCTTGAGCATGTCCTGGAGCTGATGGATGTTGGATGGTCAGTCTTGAGGGCGCTGTCGCTTCAGATCACCTCTCACGTGCTAAATGGGGATTAAATCTGGGCTCTCAGGTGCCCTTTCTTGCAGCTTAACATGTTTCTGTTGCAATATTGCTTTAATATGGTTTGCTATGTACTTGGGGTCATTGTTATGTTGGACAGTAAATTGACGACCATTCAGACTTGAAGCAGATGGGAGCATGTAAGTCATTCTAAGGGGCAAGAATACCCTCATGGCTTTAGCATTCATGATGCCATGTTATGAAATTTATCTCTCCAACTCTACTGGCTGCCGTACACCTCCAAATCATGAAATATCCTCCACTGTGCTTCACTGTTGGCTCCAAGCATGACTGACTGAAAGCTTCCTACACATGGTCCGGTGCATCATATCCAATCACTTTTGCACTAATTAGGTCTTAGAACAGAGTGCTAGAACTCTGCAGGCTTGTTCACATGTTGTTTTGCAAAAGCATGACGCTTCTTTCTTACTGTCCCTAACATTTGGCTTCTTTCTTGCCAATTATTCCACTATGGTCATGTAGCCATTTAGCCTGTTGCAGACACTCTTGAAGGCACACAGTCATTCCTCAGCCTCTGGGACCTTGGATGCAATTTTCTTTGGTCGTAATTTGCAATATTTCATTGCTAACTGTCTGTCTATCAACATCATCATGAAAACTGATGTCAATGAGGCTATTTTTGCCTCTTAGAGGCTCCCACTTGCGTAAAGGCTGATTGGTCTTCAAGTTGTGTTCCAACATGACAGGGACCCCAAGCATGCAGCAAATCATATTAAAGCATTGTTTTTAGCAGAAACTTGTTAAGAAGCTAGAAAAGGCACCTCAGATCCCAGATTTAATCCCCATTTAGCACATGAGAGGTGATCTGAAGCGACAGCGCCCTCAAGACTCACCATCAAAGGTCCAGCAGCTCCAGGACACGCTCCAGCGAATTTGGAATCCTATTGGCCATAAAAATAAATGCTAAATTGGTCAAAAGTATGCCAAGGAGGTTGATGACTGCCCTGGAAGCCAAAGAAGGCCTCCCAAAATTTTAAACACTCCTTTAAAACCCATCTTCTGAAGTGTACAAATAATTTTGGGGCCATGAAAATTGCAAATAGCGGCCTAGAACTTTTGTGACTGACGGAACATTGAGATTTAGGGTCCAGGTGATGGTGACATTAATTACCTACCATCTGCTATAAATAGTAATTGAAATTTCAAACCAACAGCAATTTGTTTAATTTCATTTTTTCAAAGTGTACAAATAATTTTTGGGGACACTGTATATACATGAAAATTATTTGAAGATTTCCTATTCAGAGAAAAGCCCATTCATCATGATTTAAAGTTAAATTAAAACACAGTTATGACTGTTTTGGTGTCATTATGAATTCTTAATTAATTCTTGATTGTAAATTAGACCTCCTGTGATTAGTCCAGAGATGCCAAGTTAAAAAAAAAATTTGCATAAGATTTTCATGACGGCATCTATCATTTTCATCGCGTTTGAAAGCATTGCACACAGGGTGCACGTAACCATATGTAACAGTAATTTTTATACAAAGGAGGCGCACATGCACATTTAGCACGTAGTAAGCTATCTTACATATAACGATTGCACTCGCAGGGCATGATGCGCGACAAAACTGTCAACTATTAGGGTTTTGAGGCCCCAAAATGGTAAAATATCCATAATAATGCTACTTTTTTGTTTTTGCATGAGATCATGAGACAGAACCTAAATGCGTGAGTCTCACGCAAAATGCGTGAGACTTGGTAGCTCTGTTAGTCATTAATTAAAAAAAAAAAAATTTAAAATGGGGGTGCAAAAAAAAAAAGAGAGATCCAAGGAATGATTAGAAAATGTATGTATAATCAAGGCAACAAGAAAAAATAATTTCATAGAAGAAATTTAATTGACCAATGGTCTACTGCAGTTTTATTATCAGAAATAAATGTTATAACTCATCCATTTACCAGTTAGGCTAATAATATTCCAAACCTTTAATAATTATTCCCTGCTACTACCATGAGTATGCATATTAGCTTGTGAAATCACATAGACAAATCACCAAAGTAACCAATCAAAGTAATGATCAATCAAACGTTCTCTACCTATTCCTGACATACATATGTCACATTCTTGTTTTCAGAAGTGTACTTTTGTTACCGACTGTGATTCCCTAATGCAGAGAAGCCATTTACAGTGAACAAACACAGTTCCCTATCAGCATGTCCCTTAAAGTGAAATTATTGTTCTGGTCATGACATTGAAATGTGGAAGACACTGTCAAAAAGTGCTTTGGAAAGGCTGATAGTAATTCACCTAAGCATTATTGTGTGTTGTGAGGTTTTGTAAAAGCCAAAATGATAAGAAATTAACCCAATTCTGCTGAAATTCACATACACTACACAGAGAAATGCATGGGACTACACAAAATGTTTGGGCTAAACATTTCACTTGTTTTGGGAATACCGAGTGAGTCAAAAAAAACTTTACACCTAGAAAAATGTCAATCAAAAGAAAATCAATTTATAAACCCCAAATTATTTTATGTATTCTGAAAGAGTAACTCCTCCCGCATCTTCTGGTACCATTTTTGTGTGGTATGTCTTAACGCTCGAATTGTGCCAGAATGGGAGTAAAATCAAAACAACAAAAAGCTAGTAAAAAGCAACTTCATCCTGATTAAAATAGCCTTAACTTTTTAACGAAAATATCTTCCGCTTAATAACTTGGCAGGGGTGTTGTTACACATATTGACTACATTTTGTATGAAAATTAGATTGACTCGTGAAGTAATGCACGAATGAATACACATTAAAGAGTAAATTGCCACTGACAGATCAAAAAAGGCCTCTTAATACTTTTAAAAAGTGATTATCTTGTCTTTGACGTGTGCTCGCTCATGCCTGACTCTACAGATCTATCTCATTTTCATACAAAATGTAGTCAATATATGAAACAATACCCCTGCCAAGTTATTTAGCGGAAAACATTTTTAATTTGGTTTTCTTTTGATTGACATTTTTCTAGGTGTAAAGTTTTTTTTTGACTCACTCGGTATATATTGGGTCATATTATAGCTATTAGAGCAATCGAAGAGCAATCCTTTACAGAGGACCCTTTTACTGTGATATTCTTGTAGAATAACAGGAAAGCTTACAATTATTTTGTTCACTTTTCCCACTACACTAGATTCTCTTTAAAGATGATCACATTTTAAAGGGCGGATAAGCAGCGGATAATCCATAGAGTAATCAATTACATTGCTAGGCTGAGAGTTGAAAGGGTGTAAAGTCATATACTTTGACATGGCGCTAGCATCCATCTAGCCCTCATCTTATGATAGGTGAAGATGGATGTGACGGGTACATCTAACTCTCCCCATGGGCCAGTGTGGGGTTTGTTGTTTCTATCTCCTAGGTTCCTGTTAATTTGTGCTTGAAATCTAGAAAATATAATTTGATTGCAAACAAATTGCTTTCTGCTTTTGACGTGGTTTGGTCACATGGGTTCAATGGTGGAAAAGTTGAATCAACATGCCTTGCACAACTTAGAAGTTGTGCAATTGTGCAATCATCTAAGAAGATTCATCGAGATCGCTTAAAATCCCTACGTTAATCCTCCACACTATTGCTAATTTCCATATTCATGTGATATCATAACATATATTTCTTATATTGTTTATTTTATTGTATTAGTAATGATTTGTATCAATTGTGTAAAAAAAAAAAAAAATCTAGAACTTGAACTTGAAATATAGAGCAGTTTATAATGTCAATATTAAGTTTCCTTTATTGAAAAAATTGCAGCCCTATATAATAGTGAAATTATCATCTTGAATAAACATAATAAATTGTAGTGCATTTACTGCCCCATATATCTCCACCGCTGTGGAAAACATTTCTACTACGACATCAGAGAAACTTAATTATTCAATGGGCTTTATAAGGCTTCTAACGGACGCCAGACAAAAAGGCTGAGCCTTATCCTCGGACAGATGATACCCAAATTTCAGAAAAGGCTTTAATCCTTTCTTTTCAGAAAAGGTCATTTATATTCAAAGTGTAAATAAAAAAATATAAGGAAAATATCGAAAGAAATACTATATTATGTACTGCTTAAGAGTCAACAAAAAGGATATAGACGGCAAACATTATCAGCCATCTACCAGTTCCTTTCTCCCACTTAAACACTTAAAGACTCTCTCCACCTGTCTGCCCATACATAGCACACGCGTGCAGGCGGACACACAAAGTTGTCTACCAATCTGAATTTTTCTTGTGAAAATGGCGGTAATGATCTCCTTTTGCCAATTCGGTTGCCATGGCAATGCAACTTGAGCCCTTTATGGCTAGAGGGGGTCATATAACGTATGATAAGCTGAGGCCTGTGTGCATAAGGGATTTATTAGAGTGCTCAAGTCAGTGACCATCATAGCCTGGTAGAAGGTCAATATTTCTACTTGTAATATCTGCTTTTTTTTTTCTCTCTCTCTCTCTCTTCAAGTAGGCTAGATGTCAAGAAGCCAAATTCACTTGCATAAAAAGGATGACGAATAACAATTTGAAATGAGATAAAAAAGAACACTCTACATCGATAAATGTTTGGAGTGAACATTTATATTGATTTGACGCTGAACTATGTTGCGAACTTGCAAACATACATTGTAGCTGATGATGTGTCTACATAAATCAATCCATTCAAGATGTATTGTTGTGATCTGCCTTTGAAAGGCAAGCCTTTATGAGATTGTATATTCCTATTACAAGAGGGCCAGAAGGCATATCGTCGGTTGAGGAGGAAGGGGCGGCAGTTGTTTGCGTTGCGAGATAATCGGTTTAAAGTTTTGAGGGGGGGGGGTTGAAACATGTTTTAGTACCTTCGGGAGCTCACGAGAAGTAAAAGTTTGTTGATGAATTAAATAATATATCTTTTACAACATATCTAAAAAAATTAGAAATAATGACCAATTCCAATTTAGAACGAAAATACTTTACGCACTTACACCTGAGAAATAAAGATGGCAAAAAATTACATGAACGACCTTCTCTTTCTCAACCAACGATATGTTCAACTAACCCCTTCCATGCTATCACAAAAACAACAAACTTTATATGCCTATAAGTTCCCATGTGCCCCAAGATAATTGTGATTCGAAACAGGCAAATTTGATTATGGTAACTCAATACAAATCTATTGGAAAAATTGGAACAATTTCAGGGAAATACTTTGTTTTTTGGTATCAATATTTTGTTAGCTTTGTGTAACAAGAAACCTAATAAAAAACCTTTTTAGAATCAGCCTGGAAAGCCAAGCAAATATTCAATTGAAATCAATTAAAAACATCTGTAAGCAAAAAAGAAAATTAATTTTGAGGCAGTTTACTGAACTGGCAATTTCAAGTCCACAATACAGTGTTTCTAAAAAAAAGGTAATCAAAGTTCAAAGGTCAATCATTTCAAAAGTAATATGGTTTATTTTTGTGATTTGTTTACTTAAATACTAAGTAACTCAATCAGCTTTAATTTAAGACACTGCTTACATCCAACAAAAGTTAGGGTCTTTGAAGGTACACAACCCATTTTTTTCCAAGTTTTTTCGTTTTAGGGTACGAAACCACTTTTTATAAAATTTTTGGTCTCATAGTTTTGGGGTTTTGTCACACAAAGTTTCAATGAAATGGAATCTCATTTGTCAAAAGGACCTATCTCACTGGCAATGACATGGGTTATCGATTATGCATGAGTCTCTGGAGTCTCGGAGAGTCCGCCGCGACGTCTCTTGATTCTGCAAGAAAGTCGGTCAAGAAAATCAACAAATGTCAAACATGTCCAATCTTTTAGTAGACTTCTTTAATACGTGAGCAAGTCTCTGTGACATCTTTGCGGACGGTTGCTGCGACGTCCCTTAGGTATCCACAACGTCGCAGAGACGATTAAAAGAAATCGAACGGGCTAATAATTTTTACTTGCTGGCATTTTAAAGAAGTCTAGTAAAAGATTGAACATGTTTGACTTTTGTTCCATTTTCCCTCAACGCCCTTAAGTCTCAGGAGACGTCTCCATGACTCAAGAGACTCAAAATTGCGAACCCCTCTCATTGCCATTGAGATAGGTCCTTCGAAATTTTTTACAATCAGGGTATACCATCTGTTGTTATACCAAAAGTTTTTTGTTATTCCTCAATTTGAGTGTGTTTGTATTCCAAACAAGTGAAATTATATTTTTTTTTAAATATTGAGGCATGAAGTGACCCACTTCATTATATTTCTATAGGGTTCAAAACTTTCATTACTTGCATTGTCAATGGCTAAATTTTTCGGAGATGAAAATTTTTGACAGAAATTTATTTAACAACATTGAAACATGAACTGTCTGAAAAATAAGTGGATGTGGGCGAAGTTCAAAGAAGATTCAAAGATTGTTGCATATACCAAGTGAGTCAGAAAAACTTCACACCTAGAAAATTGTCATTAAAAAGAAAACCAATTTATGAACTCCAAATTATTATACATATGATGAAATTGATTCTCTTTAATATACCCAACAAAAAAAGTAAGTCCCTCCTAATCAAACTGATGTAATGTTTTATCAAAGAGGAGTTTTACCAATTTTATTACATGTGCTTATAGGTAATAGTATCAGCTTCCATTTTAGTGAATTTTTCTGATATTTGTTTAGTCATGCTTCAATGAGTACAGTCAAAAGGCAAAAATGTCACTTTTCGAAAGTCACAAGGTTAATTTCACAACTTTAATTCAATATTATTTCAACAAATTCAGACTTTTCAACAAAAGATATATTCAGAAGGGTTGTTGCAATTAATTTCTAACACATCAAATGACTTTTGCATTTAATTTGGATGAACATGAGGTAAAATTTGCAAAAACTGCATTTTTTACACATTCTTACTTTTAAAAATTACTGATTATGACGGAATATGCCAGCTGGAAGAGTGTTTTAAACCATACCCATCAATTCACGGTTGAATGAACACTTAATAAAAACAAAAAAAAGATATTTTCACATTTCTTAGGTAAGTGTTGTTCAATTTTAACGTAATAAATTCATTTTATCAACATTTTATATGTAAGTCAAATAATTTTTTTTCCAAATGATGTTATGGCATTTTATTAAAAATTCACGCTTAAATGAACATGTGATACGTGAAAAGTCATCTTACTTTGGAAAGTTGTCACAGACCTTTATTGGATAATTCATTTGATTCGAGTTTCACAAAAATTCCAAGGTTTTACGCTTCAGTGAGCAGAAGTTATTAGAAAAACATGCCCACAAGAAGAAATTTCAGAGCTTTGGCCCCACTCCGTGCCTCATCAGATTATCAATTTAGCATTTTTTCCTGTTAGTTAGTACAACCCTGAAGTTGTGTGCCAAGTTTCTTGGAAAAACTCTTAGTAGAATTAACAAAAATCGTCCATGAAATTAAGAAGAATTAAGAATACAGATGCGCAACTTCAGCTTCGGGTCGAGTCGCCTTTTCTCACTTTCCCTTTCCCCTTTCATCTCCCCATGTAACCTTACATGACCTCTTATCCTCATTTATGCTATCCCTTACCCACTGTCTGTCACACCTACTCTCTTCCCCTCTCTCTCTGCTGTATGTACATGTAGCTCCCATAAGTCTACTTGTCCATAATCGCCTCTCTGCATGCAGCCCAACCCTCCCTCTCCGTGGTGCTAACTAGATACCTGGGCCTCACAGCCTGGGGAACTGACAGGTCTGGTAGGGAAGGGAAACCCGATCAAACCAAAGCTGGGAATTCATCGCCGCGTGCCCAGCTCAAGCACATATGTGGTGCATAGGCTACAACTCTTATGAGACTCTACCTACCATGAATAACAATCCAAAGACACGGCCCCGAGTCCCGGTGGCCGCCCGAGCAGGCAGGCGGCAGGGGTGCTAAGAATCTGCGCGTGTCGACGATTCTTACAGTGCAGCTGCCACCCCCTTACAGGTATCCAACAGGAAGAGAAGAAGATTCAGCAGACATCTACAAAGAGGAATAATTCTACAGGAACTAATCATCAAGTTAATCCAGGATTCTCAATGTGGGAACTTGGAATGTGAGGACTTGAAATCAGCTGGTAATTTTTGACATTCTTGTTGCTTGAAGCAAGAGATTTAGTTTAGATATTTTGCCTTAGTGAACCCACCTGACTGCTTAGAGACTCTCCTAACGAAAGATGAGTACACCTTTCTCCATCCAGTAGAGAGAGACAATATAAGCAGAGAAGGAGTTGGCTTAATGATCTCTAAAGAAATGATGGATGTCTGGAAAGTTATGAGGCAGTCTCTCCCAGGATCATCACTGCCAAATTCAAGACGAAGGGTGGGTACATGAACATTATACAAGTTTATGCTCCAACATCTGCACACAGTGAGATATTAGCGGACAAATTCTATGATGATCTCCAGCTTCATCTTGGAAATCCCGAAGAAGCACTTTACAATCCTGATGGGAGACTTCAATTCAAAAGTAGGCTCAGATAATAGCTTGGGTCCCGTGCTCTAGCAAATTTGACTGGACAAATCAATGATAGAGGAAAGCTGCTGGAATTCTGTATGTTGCACAAGATGACAATCTGCAACCTCTCTTCCAGCATAAGAAGTGTAGGAAGCTACGTGGACATCGCCAAATGGTCTATACAGAATCAGATTGACTTTATCATTACAAACCAAGACAACGCTAAACTCTTCCAGAACTGCAGATCCTACTGTTCAGCTGAGGTCGGCTCAGATCACAATTTAGTGCTTGGCAATATCAACTATACCAAGTAGATCCAGACGACGAAAAGCCTACCTAAGACTTACGATGTGAGTAGACTTCGAGACCAAAAGATCGCGATGAGTTTCAAAGCCAAGATAGGTGGAGCCTTTGAACGCTGCTACAGTTACCAGATACAGATGTTGAAGGAATGTGGACAACATTTAAAGATACTACAATAAAATTACTGAAGAGGTGATTGGTTTCAGACGTTGCCAAATTGTTAAAAGGCCTGCCCGAAGAAGTTAGGAAAGCCTGCGAAGAACGTAGAAAGGCCAGAGTTCAGAAGATTACAAAACCCTTCTCCTCGAAATATCCAAAAATACAAACGCTGAATAGTTAGTAAAGATACCAAGGTGAAGAAATGGAGAAGACTGAACTTGAGCTAGAAGTACATGAAATGGAAATAGCCACTCAAAGAATGACAGTCATGAACTCTTTAAAGAGTTAGGAAATTGGCAGGGAGCGAGAAAAGTTGCAGCTGCAGCACAAGGACAGCAATGGCATCTTAAAACAGCTCCATCTGAAGTTATGAAATGTTGGGAGGATTAATTTAACACCCACTTGAATATGGAGTTCCCCAGAGAGGAAGAGTACTAAACACCATCCCTGATCCTCCACTATCAGAAAACACACTAGAGTACCTTTCACTATTGGAGAAATAGATTCAGCTTTCAGTCGTTAAAGAACAATAAAGCTTGTGGTTGGGATAAATTGCAGCTGAAACACTGAAAGCAGGATGGAACGTATGAGCTCTACCTTCTTAAAGTCATCAATACAGCGTACTCCCAAGGATGTACACCTGAGGACTGGAGTAAGGGATGATCACACCAGTAATAAGAAGGGAGATAAGTTAGATCCACAACTATAGGGCAATAGTGCTGCTCTCAGTGCCCGGTAAGTGCTATGTAGATGATTTTAAACAGAATACAAGCAACAATTGAGAGTCACCTATCTGAGGAACAATGTGGATTTCGCAATTCCCGTGGGACTTCGATGCCGTCTTCATTGTACGTCAAATTATGGAGAAAGCCAGGGAAAAAATACTACAATTCACTGGAATTTCGTCGATTTTAAGGCGCGCCTTTGATACTATCTGGAGAAAGGCCCTATGGAAGTGGCCTACGTCCATTGGCATAAGACCCTGCCTTAGTCGATATGATTGAGAACATGTACGAACAATCAAACTTGTGTAGTAATGGTGAACGGTAAAGTTACTGATGGTTCAACGTCATCACAGGAGTGCGCCAGGGCTGCCTCCTTTCCCCATCACTATTTAATATCTTTTGGAATTCGTCATGCAGGACGTCAAGGCACTCGACAATGGAGTTTCAATGGGCATGCTACATATTAATAATATACGTTATGCGGACGATACCACCCTTCTCGATTTGTGTGTTGAGAAACTCCAGCTGTCTACAACGAACTTCACAAAGCCTGTAAGAAGTGGGGCATGAAAATTAATGTTAAAAAATGCAGCGTCATGTCTAATGATGAACAAAACATCAATCTTGATGCGAAAACATCAAAAAAGCAGACAATTTGTGTTCCTTGGAGTACCGTCCCTTCTGTATCTCATTGATGTCAAGAGGCGATCACTCTAGCCGCTTGGTCTTTTGGTCGACTAAAAACAACTATATGGTCAAATCAAGGACATCCCAAGATCTCTCAAAGTAAGGATTTACAAAGCCTTCATCCTGCCGATAGTACATATGGAGCAGAAAATTGGACACTGAAGAAAAACTGACCAAATAAACTACAGTCGTTTTGAAATGAGGTGCCTTCGAACAATTGCAGGAGTTCATCTCATAGACAGAATACGAAATGAACACATTCGTCAGTCATTGAACATCACCAAGTCAATAAATGAGGGAAAATTGTGAAGAGACGTTTGACTTGGTTTGGGCATATCATGAGAATGCCCAATAATCGCCTTCCACTTCTGGCCTACGGGAATGAATTTGCTGCTCCTCGGCCACCTGGACGCCCTCCTCTCAGATGGAAAGACCAGACCAAAAATGATGTTGGACTATCCCTGGAGGCTACTGAAAACTTGGCTAGAGACAGGGTTGCATGGAGGAGGGTGACTCATAGGAGAGCAAAGGGACACACCGTCCTATGCCCTTAAGTCAAGTAAGTCAGTCAAGAATTTCAAATTTGTTAAAATTCTGATTCCCTCTCCACTGACATTGTGTACTATCTCGAGGCAAAAAAAACAAACCCAAAATCAACATGCTGGAATTTTTAAACAAAAAGGTGTTGAGTAATATCGTTTTGCGGTTATGTTTATATACGCATCGACTAACTTATGAGCGAAAATGAGATAAATTTGTTGCGTAATGCATGAATAAACACGTGTTAAAGGCAAAATTGTCATTACAAAAGTCACAAAAGTCACCTTTAAAGTGTGCTCACTCGTCCATGACACGACGAATGGTGCTCATGTTCTCACAAAATGTGTCGATAACGTTGACAATAATATCTGATGTCAATTATTTCAGTAAAATTGTTGGATTTTACCATTTTTAAAGCATAATTTTTAAAATTGTGCTCACTCATCCATGAAAAATAGTGAAATGTATCGAGATTGCTGTTGGATGGTCAAAATTTTGATCATAAAACCACCAAAACAATTAAACACAAGGTTAAAAGAAAATTTTACAAAATTGTTATTTTTACAAACCCAAAAATGACCTTTGTGACTTTTGAAAATGTCCATTTTGGCTTTAAATGTTGATCACTCATGCATGTCTCAAGGGTTCGGTGTCATTTTTTCACAGAAGGTACTCAATAAGTGTAAAAAAACCTCCCTCCAAATTATTGTGCTCAAAACAAGCCCGTTCAAAAGTTACATCATTTTGAATAGTGGGGACTTACTTTTTTCGTTGGGTATATTTGAAATAACTCTGCCAAATTTGGCAAGGGATACCCATTTCAACTCGTAGGACTTTCTTTCTTAAGAACAACCTAAAAGTTGTTGTTTCTTCCACAACAAACCTCCCATGCTTTAACACATAAATTGCATGGTTTACCCACTCATCAACAGTGGGTATGTGATTTCAAACGACCCTATCTCATGAATGAAGGAAATTGACAGATGGGTTTCCCGCCATTCGATAAAGACTAATCTTCTCTATTTTAAGACTAATCTTCTCTATTTTACATTTTAAAATGGCTGTGAATGGTTAAATATTGGCGTCGTACTTCATGAAGAACCAATGATAGCTCATTTGACATTTTTGTCAACTTTGATATACATTCAAGGCCTAATTATACATAGCTATGTGACGTGTAACTAACATTTCAATTCGACCGGACTGCACCATTCATGAACTGGGATAGATGTCTGGATGGTTTTCACACAGTACTACATGTATACAGTACATGTATACAGTACAGTAGGAGCAAAGGTTTTCAATGCACTCATTCAGCTCAGCTCAGTACCCAGACGTTTGTATTATTCAAGCCTTCAAGCGTGAGACTCAAAACCCCCCCCCCCCCAAAAAAAAAAAAAAAAAAAAAAAAAATATTAAAGCAATTAGTGATGTTCTTTCAAACCTGACAATCGAATTTCACCTATTTCAATAGTGGACTCGTCCAAATTGCTTACAGTGCGAATCGCGCCACACAGCTCATGAATAATTCATTGACCATGTTCTGAGTAGCATGCACAATTCACTCAAATGGGGAAAAATGACTGGAAACTTTTCCATACTTATTCTAAATCTATGGCTGCACATATTACGGTATATTCAACTCCAGAGCATGCACTCTATGTATATTATAATGCACAGGCCTTTTTTTGATGATATACCCTGATTGTAAAACAACCCTAATCAAGATATGTTGATGTAGATGTACATACTATGTATGATCATTACCATGCTATCTTCACTAGATATGAACACCTTAGCTCATAAGTTGCAAAAAAATTGATATCTTCTTCGTTTTAATATTATTATTATTCTTTTTTTAAAAATAGTACTAGACATTCAAAGAGTGATATGCAAGTATAACACTAAATTGTAGGGCGTAAACTAGTTATATACCATGGTAAATTGAAGTCATTCAAGGACTTCTCTAGTGCTGTGTAGTTTTTTTTTCAGAGGGTTGTGGGGGATTGTTGTGAATTATTGGAGATTTTTGGCTGTTGGTCACATATTATCTGTTCAGAGCCAAAAAGTTCTTAACTTAGAGTCGTCCTAGCTCACAACAGACAACATTCAGATGACACAAACGGATAGATCTATCTAACCTCAAAGAACAATCACTAGTTTATATGTCACGCCTCAATAGATTTTGGTTTACTTTGGGGGAAAGAAAATACTACATCCAATAGAGAAAACAATTTTTTTTTACAATATTTAGTGCAGGTTTCGGTGGGGAAAAAATTAAAAACTGCACTTTCTGATAGTTGCTTTCTAAATTGAGGTTTTTAGAGCTTCGGTTCAAAGATTCTGAAAGGTACCTACCATAATGGTTTGATATAAATAACTCAACTATCATCAAATGTGGATGTAGTACCTTTTGTAATCAAGCTCTACATATTTGTGAAAAAGGAATGATTGAATAGCGTTCACATGCAGACATAACTATCATCTGAGCTGCAAACCAAGAGGTCTTTAAGAATGAATTCATATTTTTTGTACAGTCTACAACTTTCTAGCTGTCAATCCACAAAAATTTACACAAAAGATGAAGCAGGATGAAGGTAATTTCAGCGGTCAAATTGGCTGAATCCAGGGCCCTGTATATATCCAATCATCTCATTCCAACGCACAACATGGCTGCGGGATACTTTCTTTCTTTTGTGTGGCGGTAAATCAGCTCTCGGCTTCTATTTCCTGTGCCCAATGTCTGGAAGCACTTCACTCCTCTTATTCAAACACTTGAAAGTAATCCATCAGAGTACAAGACAGCCATTCCTCTATACAAGAGAAGTCAAGTTAGGCTTGCTTCCAGACTCTCAGTTATGTAAGCATTCTGATACATAGGGTTGTGTAAAGTTTAGACTAAGAGATATAATGATTCATCCCCAGTCCTCTCATAGTACATAGACTGAAGACTTTATTATGGCAGCATTATTATGTGGAGTCTACACAAGAGAAAAGCAATGAAAGCTTCAAAAGTTAAATCTATGAAAACTACGATCTTGAATTTAATTACTTTAACTAGAAAGAGTTTAGAAGTTAAATAATTTTAATCTGGCATTTTTACAAGCAAACTGATTAGACACTTGCAAGAAAGAGATTGTGTGAAAGAAGATGATGCAGTCTCATGGGTATGGGTGGCACTACTTTTGACTTCTTAATTTATTGCTATAAATGTCATTTTGGCTCATCACAAATATTTTGCAAAATAATTGGTAAGCATGATATTGATGTTGTCCTTTTCGAGAAGGTGTTTAGTAATCATGGTAATGCCTCTTATATGTCAGCTCTTACCAACCTGCTAGATATCCCCATAGTAATTACTTTTCAAATTACTTTTTCATTCCCCTGTGGCTGTTTCCAAATTTTTCTTCATCTTAATGTCATGGAGAACCATTTCAACAATTTTTGTTCAAAGACACTTCTTATAAATGCTCTTTAATACTCTTTGGAAAAGACACAGAGACAAAGGGGGTATAATTGAGACAGAAGAGAGATAGAAGAAAAAACCATTGACAAAACAATACAGAAAGAGTAAATGATGAATGAAGTGGATATTATTAACAATTATCTATAGGGCCTATTCAGTTACATAGAGATCAACATTTTTACAGTGACATGGAGAAAATGAGACAGAAATATATTTAATTGTCTAGATAGGTACATGTATTATCAAAATATATAAAGATAAAAAGAGGAAAAGAGAAAGAGATGACAAGTGTAGAGTAAAATGGTATAGAAAAAGAAAAGACAAACTAAATATGATAAAACAGAGCCAAAATATCCAGCAATGTACAGGAATAATAGTAATACAATACATTAAAAATTACAAAAAGGGAAAGAGTGAGAAAAAAATAATGCACAGATAAAGAGGTTAAAGAGAAGACAAATATAACTAACGCCACATACAAAACTTCAAACAATGCGTCTATAATTGACAAGTATTGCCAAGCCCCATAATAGCTCATTAAGCCTTGAGGAGTGCTTTTAACTGTTCTCCTGGCTAATTGTTGATTGAGCTCCACTTCACATCATATCTCCCATGCAAAGTTGATAGACGAGACCCAATATCAACAAAAGTCAGTCAGAGAATTCTCCACAAAAACCATTCATTGCGCAAGCATATATAGCCTGCAGGAAGTTGGTTTCAGCCCTGCTATCAAGAAGCACTCAACGGTCAACATAAGGAGATGCAATACACAACAACCCTTCATTTATTTCTTCGCTTTGCAGAGCCCCCTTTCACATGCGAAAAGCAATTGCCACAGCGATTAGCAAGTCTGTGTAGTATGGCTGTTGACTAGCATCATGGTAGGATATTTCCAGAGAGAATTTTTACTATACTGAGTGAGTCAAAAATATCATGTCCCATCATTTTGAAGTTGAATTGTAAAAAGGATCAACAATTAATCATGGATTTCATATGTCTTTGTAAATTCATCCTCCTAGCATATGTTGGTACCATTTTCATTTGGATCTTTGCACGCATGACTGAATAACAGACAATCTCCAGAAGACGGTAAGATATCACTTGCGCCAAGCGGCTGGATAAAGATTATATAAGCAAATGTTGACAGAATATGTGTACACACTTACCCACATACCCTCACGCACACACACACACACACACACATACATACCCACACACACCCATCCTCCCTCAAACGAACGCACATCACACATACACCCACACATACCTTAAACAATTCACAATAAAATTTCCCATTTCATGTTTTAACAAGACCATCACTGAATGTTTGGGACTTAGCAATTCCTAAGTGATTGAGGGTTTGTGTGTGTGTGTGGAGGGTGAATGTGGGTGGTGAGGATGTGGGTGTGTATGTATTTTATGTATGTGTAAATTAGGTTAGGTGTGTGTTTTTGTCTTTTTGCGTGCATATAAGTAATAAATTTTCAATTTGTATATTTTTCTCCCAGCCAATTGGCGCAAGTGAGATACCGTCTTCAGAAGATTCTCTGTTATTCAGTCATGCGTGCAAAGATCCAATGAAAATAGTACCAACATATGCCAGGAGGATGACTCTACCAAGATATATCATAAAACCCATGATTGAATGTTCATAGTTTTCAAAAGGCACCTTAAAAATAATGGGACATTTTTATTGACTCACTCTATATAGCTAATATGGAATGCTGATCTGGATGTAAATGAAAATATAATCCGGAAAATCTTGGCACCAGGATAGAATCAAACCTACATCTATTCCTATCTATACATAGCTACTAGATCACCGGGCCATCTCTAAACCATGAAATAGACATGATGAATGAAAAAAAACTTTGTAGAAGTTCAATTATGCCTGGGCAATTTGATCATCGGAAAGGGCCGTTGTGCAACACCAAACTGATTCACTGTTAAATGGCCTTCATTATCTTTTATGTTTAGTTTATTGGAATAACAATTGACATTAGTCAAGTATGTAAAAGAAATGCACAAGGACAAGTTTATAGTGCATTTTCCTGTGCTACCATAAAGATTTTTCCTTCTGCTAGCAATACTGGCACTTAATACCAATATCATTTAGAAATTGTTCATCATATTAGTCTATCTAATTCACTCTCACAAGATATAAACATTAACAAACTTATGTTTATAATTTAGAAACAAACAGAAAGGTGTGTCACCTGTCTATAGTCTGGATTTGGAGCACAGTGCCCCCCCCCCCTTGCCCCTCTTTCGCCAATATCCACCTCAGCTTTCTTCCCCTGCCCTTCCTTTCCTCTATTTCCCTGCATCTGTAACTTTCTGATCTTTCTTACCTATCCCACCTTTCCCCTCTTTGTCACTCCAATACAGAGACCTAAAACCCTCGTTCTGCTCTGAAACTGTCAGCCTCATTGACCCAAATGCATTTTCATAGACTGGGACTGAACTAATATTAGATGTTGTATTGTGTGCAAACAAACTTTCTACTATGTGTCTTCCTATTCCCCTTTCACTTGCCTTGATAAGATTCATTATCTGAAAACTGTCATCTATGGACGATCATCCATGGATCAAGTGTCTTTGTCATCATTTGTGCATATTCAAATCCTGCACTATACTCTAGACATCCTTGTCATTCATAATTGTAATGTATAAGGTCAGCATATTAAGACCATGTAGAATGCTCTCTATATACCCTGTCCTGTATATTCCATTTAGCTGAAACAATAAGGGACTGACAGGCACTAACAAACAATAATTGAATACTATGAAGTGTTATACATAGGCCTATCAGTTGCCTGAAGTTTATTTAGAGAATATTTTTCTTTTTTTTTTTTTTCATGATGGTCAAACCACAATACAGTTCTTTACTATTCTTTATATAAAGAATTCAGGCCTGTGATTTATGCAATGTTAAAGCTATTGCTTAAAGATAAAACCACGGCCTTCTCCGTGAACGCCGCGCAACGGCGCATGAAACCAGATGTACTAATCCCCTCCAATTAAGTCAATGGAAGAATAATGGGGAAACGGTATATCCGGCATATAATCCCGCTTTGCGGCGTTCACACAGGAGGCCACGGTTTTATCTTTTGGTGAGGCGCCTCAACCCAACCTGAAAATAGGCATATCCAGCCAAATTATTCTAAAATATTTATAGAATGCTATCAAAATAAAATGCATATTAAGACCAGAGTATAGAACCCTGGATCAAAATTGTAGCCATAAAAAATGTGATTTGCATTATAAAAGACCTAGCACCCAACAGCAGTAAAATTTGCCTTAATAGTAGACATAAAAACATCAGTGAGGTCATATTTTTGTTCATGTTCACATCTCTATATCTTAGAAGGCAGATTGCACCTACAGTGAATATGGATATCAGCCTTGGAGCATCGCATAAATGATCAAAGCAAAGTCACATGCTCAGGTCAACGCCCAAGGAAGTTGTAAGAAGCGCATTTTGGTATTCATGAAAAGGTGGTGCATTAATCCTTCTCTCTGAATCTTTTTATGGATATAAGAAGAGTGTGATTGAAGTCAAGAGGATAGGTTTCATCTAGAGGACTGACAAGAAGCTTCTTTGCTTTCAATCAGTCCATGAAATCTCCACTGACAATGTTAGAGCAGGTGTCTAAGGAGATACCAGGAGAACCCAGTACAGAACAGAGGAGGTGTGTAGGTTTGCAGAAACTTATACAGTCTTAATCTCACTTGACGCAATATACTGGTGACGCAATACTAACTGCATGGTTCTGTTCACATCAAGACAACATAAACATCAGCTGTGAGCTCTTCTTCAAGTCTTATCTGGGTACATAAGTGATGTACTTGAATTGTTTTCACTGATTTGATTGAAAATCCCATTTATTTCCATTTTCAGTCTCCAGTAGAGCCCTAAGAAATTTTGAAAAACTAATTGTGTCAACAACTGTGGACTGGAGACATGTCCCGGTGATTTCTCTGAGACCTTCTGGAAAGCAAAGCGACTGTTCAAGATGCCAAGGTGAAGCTAAAACAACTCCTGGGTGACTTAATTTTCCTTTTTTCTGGAGAAATCACAAATACTTTTTTTTTGTGAATTTTTTTTAAATATCTCCAAAAAAAAATTGTATTCATCATGGGTGTTACATTAATTGCCCGTTTCCATCTTTGTAAAAAAAACAAAATAATAAAGAAAATATGTATCACTGAATCATTTGCAACAATTCATATTACAAACAAATATTAGCTTACTGTTAAAGGTCAATCATTTTACTGATGCTTAGTTATTACAAGGTAAAATATAAGATATCAATTTTTAAAAGTATAAATAGACAAAATACATCACTTTAAAGCAAATCTGCTAGAGCTGAAATTATTTTCCAATTTGCACTAGAAGAATGAATCAATTTTTCAAGGTTTTCGCCATGAGCTGAGCATAAGACATTCCAAAGTGCAAAAAGCAATAATAACATGACGTCCATGTCTGAAACAGCTCATGTTGAAATGGCCCAAATTGGATTATAATCAAAATAAATTGAAGAAAAATGAAGCCTCTGTCAAAATGTCTGTTTACATTTCAGTTTTTATTACACAATCTTCAATCATGTATAGTTGACTGACCAGGGAAATTCTTTATCAATCTCAGTCTGAAAGATCATTATGCTCAACACAATGAAATAGACACTACACCACTGATTGGCAATGCAAAATAAATTCATAATCATATTTTAAAAATTAAAATATGTTTTTTATTTGTTGCATTTAGCAATTTTCATTTCTTCAAATTTATAATTTTCTTTTAATAATAATTTGTTACAGGGATGTTAAAGCGAGAAATACTTGTAATTTACAGTAAAGTTCAAGATAAAAATCTGATTCATATTGACCTCTGTACCTTGTACTATAATATCTATGGGTTAAATATAGAAAGAGCTCCGCCATTTTGAGTTGAAAGAATATAATCATAAACTTATTTCAGGAAAAGTTATGGAATTATTGATGGGCAGTTTTGGATACATTCCAACAAGTCCTATAAATCTACTTTCATTAGGAGCAGATATTATCCACTTTCGACGAATACCCTCAAAACAGTAACCAAGTAATACATCGCTACTGAGCAGTAGAATTCATATATATTCATATATAGCGACCACACATCTTCCGAGCGGCAACGGCGGGAGATATTCATAAAACAGCAAAGTGTCGCAAATGCAGAATGTTGACGTATGGGGTATCGGTTTGTTGTTGAAAGTGGCAAACGGTATTACTTACACCTGCATTCACTGCCTGCACCCATACACAAAAAACCAAGTTATTATGATTTCAATTTGAAGTGCAGTTAATGCCAGAACCGCTCATAATGGGCCACACGAATCCATCGAAGACACCCCCGGGCTTGCATGACATGAAAGCACCTTAGTAGAGACATGTTTTTATCAAAATTCAATGCATGCCATGTCGACAGCTCATAATTCATATTCTGTTAGGTGTCCTAAATTGGCAGGATTCCTTTGTCCTACAGGTAGCTTTATCAGCTTTTAATTTCCCTTGAAGATTAGCTTTTACTTTTTTTTACCATCTTTCATTCGTGATATGTTTTGTTATCTAATGTTATTGTCCATTTGCCATTCTTTTTTTTTTTTAGTTTTCTTTATGAATACCAGATACACATACAAAAAAGCTTTTCAATGTTTTTTTAATCAATATGACTATGAATCATATTGATTTTGAAATGCCAAATGAGTATTAATACTAATAATAATATTCTTTTGGGACATGTTTCAAAAGAAAAAATTCTTAATGCAAATGTGAAAATACATCAGAATGTTGCATCACGGGAGAGGAAAATGAACAATTTGCATAGTCTGGGCTAAGATGATGCTATTGGATGCTAGGTTACAATTCCTTTAAGACATCTCATGTAGATGTGAATATACTTGGAAATAAATCAAAATGCTATATCATGGGAGAGGAAAATGAACAATTTGGGTAGTTCTGGGATGAGATTATGCTATTCGAGGCTAGGTTACAATTCCTTTCAGACATATAAATGTGAAAATAACTGAAAATAAAACAGAATATTGGATAAATAAACAATTTTAGCTGTATCAAAGCGAATAAAATAACCACCAAAAAGAGATTTCTATTAGGTTTTTACATTATTATTGTCATTATTTCTTTTTTATTTTTAGTTCCTTTCTTTGCAATGTTATCTCGCTAATTATGGACAAAACAATGAATGGACACAATGAGCATGAGTCACTTTAAAGGCCATGTGTAATGAACAATTATAATGGAAATCAATTTCTTTTCTGCTGAGCAGTTGCTGTCTGCAAAACTAGTAGAATTGATAGATCTCATCCAAATAGCATGCAGACTACTGCTTTCTCTTCATTATCATAATCATAGTCAGATTTAATTGACTGGGGATGTGAAGTGCATAATTGTACTAGCAAATGTAATTGCAATAACAAAGTTGCATGATCTGATGTACTCGACGACGACGAGTACATATGTGATAAGAAATTGGCAACTTGGATTGAATACTGTGATGTCATACACACAACAATGTTCTATTGTCTTGCAAATATTACCTTCAGAGAGGTACAATAATGTTAAGTCATCATTTTACATTATTGTCAAATATCCTTCTTGCACTGAAAAGCTAATTTGATCAACTTTTCATGGAAACATTTCCCTTAATGCTTTTTATTTGCTCAATATATCTCAAGAGTAACAGGTCCTTGCATATCTAGAAATATAAGAAAACAAGGAAAACAAGGATAATTTGATTGATTTCTTATGTCCACATCTCTGAAGAGAATGGTCAAAAGCGAGACATCGTGGTAATACAAGCCCTCGTAAAAATATCTCCGTACATCTGTCCTAGAAAGAACCTGGACGATTTCCCAATGGACTTTGTCCATCAGGGTCTGAGGGAGTAAGAGAGAAGGGCTTGGTGATCGTAGCCTGGGGAAGCACTATCAGACTATTCCCTTGAGATCAACATTGGCACGATCTCCATGGGCAGTTCTTCATTACCTTGAGCTTGTAGTGCACTATTTCTAATCTGATGAAGTACCCCAATCATACAAAATCAGGCCTTTCCTATCAAATAGTGTGCTAAATTTGGCGAAATCTCAGCCAGAAACATCTTGGGTTTATTCCCAAACTCAAGCTGGTTTTGTGGTTTTCATTTGAAATAGCGCGATAGATTGCGGTGCTGCACTAGCCTGAGACATCATGCACATAGTGGGAGCGGTGCTACACTAGCCCGAGACATCATGCACATATCAAACTTGTTTGATTGCGGTGCTACACTAGCCTGAGACATCATGCACATATCAAACTTGTTTGATTGCGGTGTATTTGCGTATTTAATGTCCATCTTAGAAGCTATTTTCATATAAAAAGTGATTGCACTCAACCGAGCCCATGCCCTCCACGAATACTTGAATAAATTTAATCTCTATTTTAATTGCGCGGATCTGATGATGTCAAACAGATGTTAACTAGGAATGCTACATGCAGCAAAATGCTGCAACTGGCATATTTGCCCTTTCGTCTTTCATAACAATAGATTCTAGTACACATCGGGGTACGTATTTGTTCTGACCATAGCAAATACAAACGGGCTTTCTTACAAGGCGATAACCCAATGTATGCCTGCCCGTCAGGCATTTCCTCTAACATTTCTTTGCATCGTCGAATCACACCGTGCCATTATAAATAGGGGTAAACTTATCGGAGTTTTATTTGGGAGGGATGGCCTCGTGTTGCAGGTTCGCTAATACGTCTTGTTTTATGTTCGAATACTGTATCGCAAAATTGTAAATTAATATCTTGGGTTTGCTGTATTATATGTATATATATGCTTACTTAACTTTACAACTCAAGAATGTTATACGTATTTAAGTATTTTACTCTCAGTCCACGATCTTTAATCTTTAACAACTAACGGTAGTCATATGTTGTTAACGTAGTAGGCGGTAATTGTTAAGCTGCCTTGCGAGTGTTTATTAAGGCAGACCAATTATTTGATTCTCATTGAACTTACCACTAGGAACCTCAGCTTTAGGTAATTCAGCCCATTTCGAAACAGTATTGCATGTTGCTCTTTGGAATTTGTGTACACATGTCAGGATAAATCCAATGACTTCGGGTTATTTCTCGAAAATCATGAGAATTGGAAGCGAAGTGTTCATTAGATGTAACTTAGATGGTAGTTAGCTAATATCAATAACGGGCAATGCTTCACTAGCCTCCAACGGTAGATAAATAAATAGCTATGAAGCTGAGTATGGATCAGGGGAAATCTAATCCAACCAGTTGAAGCTTGAAGTTGATACAACATCAATGCTTTAGTCTTAAGCTTTTTTGAATCTAACGTTACAAGCCTTCTACAAACAAGTTTGATATGTGCATGATGTCTCTCAGGCCTTAGTGCGATGCACGCCAATCAACAAGTTTGATATGTGCATGCAGTGTTCAGGCTAGTGAGCACGCAAATCAAACAAGTTTGATATGTGCTTGATTGTCTCTAGGCTAGTGTAGCACTGCAATCAACAATTTGATATGTTGCATGATTCCTCAGGCGTAGCTGCAGCACCCGCACATCACAACGTTTCGATATGTGCTTGATGTCTTCAGGCTAGTTAGCACGCAATCAAACAAGTTTGATATGTCATGATTGTCTCAGGCTAGTAGCACCGCAAATCAAACAAGTTTTGATATAGTCGCATGAGTTTATCTGTCTCAGGCTAGTTAGCACTGCATCAAAACAAGTTGATAATGTGCATGATGTCTTCAAGGCTATGTTAGCACCGCATCAAAAAGTTTGTATATGGAGATGTCTCTTAGGTAGTGCAGGCACCGATATTCAAAACAGTTTGATTTATGTGAAATGAATGATCTCAAGGCATAGTGGTAGCATCCGCTTCCTACTATGATGCATGATGTCTCAGGCTAGTGGCCGCAATCAATACATTGATATGGCTTGATGTCTCAGGTAGTGGCAGCCATGTCAGATCAACTTAATTGTGATATGGCATGTGTTCGGGCTAGGTAGTGACGCACCTTGTTTAATCATGGAAAGTTCTGATCCATGTTCAAAATGCTTATTTGTACGTGTCAGTGTAGTCTACGATCCACTCAGTGGTGCGATGAAATGTCTCAGGCTCAAGTGCAAGTGCGACTCGCATCTATCGCTTATCTACACTAACTAAGATTATAATCTATTGTTACTCTCATACGAGTTTGAGCGTATTTCAAATTGATAACACTCTACAAATACCTACACGGGCTTGAGTTTCTGGGAATAACGACTTTCTTCTGGCTGAGGATTATTCGCTTAAATTATAGGCACACTATTTGTAGAAAGGCTCTGATATGATTGGAGGTACTTCATCAATTTAGATAATAGTGCCTAAACCAGCTTCAAGGTAATTGAGAAAGAACTGCCATGGAGATGTGCGAATTTGTATGATCTCAAGGGAATGTCTTGATAAGTCGATTCACCCAGTGCTACGATCACCACGCCCTTCTCTCTTACTCCCTCAAGACCGCTGATGGACAAAGTCCATGCGGAAATTCGTCGCAGGTTCTTTCTAGGACAGATGTACCGGAGATAATCTTTAGCGAGCCCGGCTTTTGTATTACCACGCATGCTCTGCGGCTTTGACCATTCTCATCCCTCAGAGATGGGACATCAGAAATCGATCAAATTATCCTTTAGTTTTCCTTGTTT
>CALNVZ010002974.1:3776974-3796786 GCA_940671915.1 Paracentrotus lividus
TCTAATTCATATTGTACTGAAATTCACATTTTTTTTCAATTATCACAAACAGTTTACATAGTTTACTATAAGGCCCTAAGAACATGTATGTTGCGTAGAAACCTATTTTATGTGTGCATTATATACCCTTCTGATTGGATATCGCTGCGAGCAGCGAAACTGAGAGTCGGATAAATGTTGAGGTTTTTATAAGTTATATGAAATAAAATAAAGGGCATTTTTCTAGTACTTAAAGAAAATGGTAGATTATTGTGTATAATAGACCCAATTTTAGTTAATCCGCTTGAGCGCGAAGCGCCGAGCTGAAAATTTTATAAAGGTAAAAATTGGAGTTATTATTTTGCATTATGATTTGGGATATCACGCGAGCGACGAAGCGCAATGCCGAAAATTTGTGGGATTTTAAAATTTTTCTTTAAGGTAAAATTTATGAAACTATTATGTTGGACATTTTGATTCTGTGTCAGCTAGCGCGAAGCGTCGAGGCCGAAATTTTGGGGTTTAGAATTTTTTTTAAGGTAAAATTTAGAGTTATTATTGTGCAATTTGTATTTTGGCATTAGCGAGCCGCGGAAGCCGCGAGCCAAAAATTTGGGGTTTCAAAAATGTATTATTGAATTAATAAAGGGGTACTTTTCAATAAACCCCATGAGGCAGCCTCACTATGTTTCCCAGGAGGCCGAGGGCCCAAGGAGGCAGAAGGTCCAAGAGGCTCTTTTCTTTGTTGAAATTTTGACCAACTTTAGTTTTATAAATATTTTTTACTTTCGATCATAATTGTATTTTCTTTTGTTCTTAAAAAAGGTAGCGTTTGAGCAATTATTGAGAAAATTACAATATGAGAAAAAGTCGGCCTCGTGGTTCCTCCCTACCATTACATCATAAGGCCTTAGTTATGGTCGTTTAGAACCAATATAAAGCTTTCTTTCGGCTTTTTATTGATAAAGTGTGGTGCGGAAAAATTGTACAAGCATCAGAGCCGTTATTCCCTTCCTCTCCTTTCTTTCTTTTCTTCTCTTTTTTTCCCTTTTTTCTTCTTTCTCTCCTTTTTTCTCCTCCTTTTGTTTTCTTTTTTTTAGTCTTCCATATATGGGCGAGCGGTGCGCTGCAGTCCTTGTTGCGCCCCGCTTCCAGGTATGCGCCCGCTTTGATGTTAGGCCACTGATCAAGGCAAGTTCAATTATCCGTTATGCTTGTCAATGGTTAGGCTTTTTAAAATGTTTCAGGTCTTTGAAACGTGTGTAACTATGTGATTGTGTCTATTTTTCATGTGGGTGGACATATTTGTGTACCTACTGATGAGCTTTTTAGGTTTTTTTGTGGAAAGAAATATGATTATCTATGTACGTATTTTATGCTTTCAAACTACTAATTACCTGAGTATTCTTATGAATACTAATATTTTACCAAAAGCATCCTTTTTTTAGAATGCTAATGTTGCTGACTGATTAGTTATAGAAAGACTAGACAAATCTTCTTTTTATATGCATTGTTGATTCTCTAGTTACAACATAGTTTTTACTATAAAAGATAAGTTATTCAATGTTGGCCGTGATAATTATGATGCTGACAGCCACTGAAATGAAAAATAATTCACCATCTAGATTTAAACATTAGATATTTAGTATACATACTAACATATTCTTATAGTTAGAAGTCTTAGTAATATTTTAGTTTCTGTTTCACAACATATTTTTGCCGCATATTTCCCTCCAACTCGTATGCTGCCCATATGTATAGTATTAATCTATTTTGTATGTTAATTCTACTGATTCATGATTGTCATAAGATTTCATCATGATTTTCAATCATTTCTTCATCGTTCTGTTCAATCCCTCACTTATAACACATGTCTAACAGGGATTTTCCACACGATTTGATGTAAGTTGAGAAATAAACAATTCACCAGGCTAAAAATTTACGATTTTTTACACTATCCCACTTTACCTCCCGTTCGGAGAGCCCTCAAAGCAATTTTAAATTACTGCCAGAATTTCCTGATTACTAAGCATAGGAACTACTCCATGTCAAATAATCCAACTAGACCTGAACAATTCAAAATAAAGAAGATGAAAATAGAAAGTAGGGAGCGCGAAGATGAGAGAAGTAGATACGGAGTGCTCAGTCAACACATATGCCACCTAAAAGCACAAAATACAAGACTGAATCGTATCGATAAGTGCCGCATAGATACGAACAATGTTGATTATTATTTGGATCATGTGGTAAGTACTTGCAAATCACTGCACTGTGACTTACAAAAGTGAATACACCGACTAAAAGGAGCTTGACGTCGACATTTAGTCCTCCTTTCTCTGCATAGCGAACATGGCTGCAACGAAATCCAGCAAATATATAGCAGTTAGGATAGTTGTGTTGTGAAGGGAGAACCATATTGCGTCATTTCTCTGCACAGTCTCTTAGCCCGCCCATGTTCCGCACAGGATTCAGCGGATTTTGGTCATGATGTAGTAACGTAAAATTCATGGGATCTAATATCAATCCTATGGAAGGCTCGATGTGAACTCACCTTCCCGAACTCTTCAATCTTTGTGTAACCTGTAGTCCACCTCATACCAGCGGTGATCCGGCGAGAGGCCGCGCTATGGTCTTAATCTTACTGTGAGCGTTAATACCTTGCTTGAATGTAATGCACTATATCGAGTCTTCTGGATAGTGTCTCGACATCTCCTAGCTTATATTTGGGAAGACATTTTAACACGTGAGAAGATGATGTAAAATTGTCTTTTAAATTACTACTAGACATTGTTAGGTTAGTCAATTCCATTCAACTTACACATGTTTTCTACTCTCTAACGTTATATTCTTTCTTGAGGTTTTACTTGACTCAACTTCGGACTTTTTCATAGTCTAATATTATAAGAATTTTATGTCATAAGACTTACTTTCTATTTTCTGAGTTCAATGGCCATGTGGAGTGTTATTATCGATGTCTATTTGTTTCAGTACTGGACGCTGTGTGTTGAAAATCCCCAACTGTTGATATGGCAATGCCCCGTTGAACATCAATTGAGAAACTGTATAGGAAAAAATTGTGTTATGTTGGTAGTCAAACGGACACACCAGTCGTATTACGCAGCTCTAATCCATAGTAGACGTCACGATTCGACTAAACTGATATTCACGTGTTACTGTGAGGACTTTAGCTGTCACATACCTTTAATTGTATAGTAATTCATTTAAAGATATAAATACAAAATCAAAATAACTAAAATCTGAGTAAGAATATATTGTATCATATCTAAATATGACACTCCTTCATTTATTAATAAAGATCTGCTATATGAACACGCTACTCCTGGTTGTAATTGTAAATATAACCCTTATTGTATCCACAGGACATAGTGGCACAATGAATCGTATTGTATGATTGTAAACATTAATTGTTTCTATTGCCTTTATATAATTTTACATATTTCCATTATCAAATCCTACACGACTGTGGGGAGTAGAGTTTCCTTTCAATTTATAAGGTCATTCATAGATAGATCCTTTATTATATGGCCGCACTCAAAGGTTTCTGTCTTCATCTCGTCCATCATCAATAAAACAGCAATCCGCTTCCTACTACCGGAGACTTCCTATAGTCTGCCACCGACATTATTCCCGATGTTTTTTAACAATTGCTGATTGTTTAATTTCTCTCCTTTCCGGCCTGTCGCACCTGTAGGGCCGTGTTTATCTGACTACTTCCTACCGAGAATTAGTTACCTACGATTTTCACAAAACTTCTTTACGTGTCCTCCTTAATTTGTTGTATCTTGGATAAGTTCCTTCAATGGTCCGAGAGTTCTTATACAACCTTACATGAATGTCTGTCGGTAGATTCAGATTATAACTTTAATGTCTCTGTTATTTGTGTCAGGTCCTATAATGCTGCCTACTCAGTTAGCCTAACATGAAGAAACTTTTTTTGCTTTTTGGTATATCTATGCGAATAATTTGCAGAGAATATCAAATAGACAGAGGATTGATCGCATTCGCAGGGCACACTATTTATAGCGGTACTCAGATATAAAACCCCTGTTGATTGAACTGCGATTGTAGAACTTCTGTCATTATGAATGCATAAATTAATGGTAATATGCATATTAAAGAAGAGCTAATAAAACCGACAATAATCAAATACTTTCTGTATTGCGTATCTTTAACGGTTTGGGCAAAGGATTTACATGTGAGGGATTTAAGGACTGTTATGTTACGGTGTTTAAAGGATTTAGATGTTAGGAAGTGATCTATATGGATTGTAATGTTAGGGTCCCTTTAAGTGATTTAATGTTAGGGTTTAAGGTATTTAACGTGTTAGGGTGGTTTAGGTTTATACTGCATTGGCATAGTCAAGGCTAAGCTTAATTATATTTAATTAGTGCAAGGTTAAACCCAAAGTCGCATGGTGGTCAACTGAAAAGTCATAGACTGGCGTGGTTCAGATCTACCTCCTGAAACGCTAAGTGACTGTTAGTTTGTTCATAATTGTATTTCACTCAGCACTGCACACATGGTGTAATAGTCTTCCTGTTTTACTACCTTATATCATCTTTACTACGTGAGGTTATGCCATATCCAGGTTAACACCATCAGTGTATCAGATAACCTGGGTACACCCTCTAGGTATATCTCACTTCCATAATGTCTCGGGTATCTTTCTATCCGCATTGCCATTCGCCCCACCTCCGGCCCCTTTCTTAGAGACGGTTTTTAGGCTGCCGCATTCGGTGACATAAACGAAACAGGTTACCTTAAGAAATGCATAGCGACATTCACTGGACACCCCTGGCAAAAATATGGATCAAGAGTAAAATTTCTAGATGTTACGATGTATTAAACAATATCGGGCTTGAAAAACTAAAGATCCTTCTACGGACGATCCAACTAATCAGGTATATGGAAATATATATTTGGTAGAAGTTCGAGGTACGTAACAATCATTAGTTCGGGGTGTCCTCCCAGTTAGCCAGGCGTGACCCGTCCCACACCCCCACCAAAAAGCATAACTTTCTCCATGACTGTCTCTTTTTCGTTCTTCATCAATTTTTTTTGACCGTCTCTTGACACTTGTGTCGCCCTCCCCCCCTCTCTCTCTTCTCTCTCTCAGCACACACACTCTAGTTAATTTAAAATGTTCATTTTAGTTTTTTGGTCATCCATCCCCCCCTCCCCCGTTAGTTTTATAACTATCCTTTGCGATCTTTAGGATTGCAGGCTACGATTATCGATACAGAACCCAATTCGTGCATTAGGAAGCCGCGATTGAAGCGGCTTGGGGGGGGGGGGAGGAGAGGGGCTGAAGTGGGGGGGGCACTCATTTTCTTCAACAAACTTGAAAAATAGCAGGAAAGCCTCTAAGTTGTGCCCTATATCTACTGTGTCATATGTTCACTCGACCCCTCAGTATCGCTTTCCGTTTGGTTCGGCTCCTCTCTGATAAGTTTTGGTTTACCGCCCCCGTTCCCACAAATCCCCCCCCCCTCCCTTCCGCCTTACAGACCTAGTACCTGCGTTTAGGAGGACATTTTGCCTTTAAGTTATTAGAAGCGTTAATATGGGGGGGGGTGGTTTAATACATTTCAAATCACTTGATATTGCCGTTAATTCCTTAATTAATACCAAAATAAAATGCCATATTTCTCTAAGTATGAATTTCTTTTTTTTGGTAAAAATAAGAGATTAATAAAAATTATATTAATTTGGGAAAAAATTGCACTTAAAATAGAGGTTAACAGAGCCAACTACTCGAAGGAGCCAATACAATGTGAGATGCGAGCCAACCCAAGACAAATAGCTAATTTCAACGCCAGAGTTGACCGAAAATGTATTAATTTGTTTGGTTTTTAGAAAACTTCCGATTCCCAGGAAGCGAAGACTTGGACACTCTTGCAAAATGGGAAGTATCTAGGCAGTTGTTTTTGGAACTATACTGACGCGGGTGTTGCAGAAGCCATTTCTGCCTCCAACTTCCTATGCCAACAGTGTCCGCGAGTAGGGCGCTATACTTTTTGCTTGAATAATGATTTTTTTTTTTTTTAGTCTGCCAATAGGGGGGGCGCGCGCCTGTTGCGCCCCCCCCCCTGGATACGCCCCTGTTGAGTGGCCACTGATTAAGGCAAGTTCAATATCCTTGCTGTCAATGGTTAGGCTTTTTAAATGTTCCACTTAAAAGTGGAACATTTTGTGCATTTATTGGTGAAAAGTACTTGAAGCTTAGGTTTTGTGAAAGAAAATTTATCTAACTTACTACTTAAATATTCATTTTCAAGATTTTTGTCTAATTGAATATTGAAAAATTCTTTTTCAGGATTTTTGTTGTTTTTCTAATAATATAAATGTGGCCATAATGTGAACATTGAAATTTACACTTTTTAAATTCTTTACTTTTCTAAAGTTTTATATTATTTCTTACAACTGCCCCATCCCACGTGCCACATGTATATATTTTTGTGTTTTCACGATTCATGATTGTCATCAAGATTTCATCATATTTTCAATCATTTTTCATGTTCTGTCAATCTCATAACACATTAAGATTCCCATTTATAGTGAGATAAACAATTCAAAATTGATTTTACCCACTTTCCCTCAAAATGCAATTTAAATTACTCCAGATTTCTGTTTACAAGCAAGAACTCCCATGTCAATAATACTGCTGAACAATTCAAAAAAGAAAGAAGAGAGGGAGCAAGAGAGAGAGAGAGATAGAGTTTAACTAGCCATACACCATCAATCAAATGGAAGGAGACCAAATGCAGACAAAAACATACATAGAACTGCATTTATCCTAAAAGGCAAAGCAAAATTTAGAGAAGTGTTTGGAAGGGATAATGCCATCTTTCCTCACAGTCTCTTAGCCCTTTCCACAGGTTCACTTTCATTAGTGTAAACAGGGTCATCTTCATGAGATGTGAACTCACCCCACTTCAACTGGTAAATTGCCACTTGGTCTTAACTTACTTTGACTAATGCCTCTTTGGTCTAATCCCACATGGTAACGTTCAATTTCATCTACAACCAGTTTTTTAAATACTTTTGGGTCTGATTGCCACTTTGTCTATTTATCATTTAGTCTAATTCTTATTTTTTCCAATGGCCATTTTGTCTATTGTCCGTACTGCGGCATGAAAATTTTGATTTCTTGTGAAATATGAAGAAAAAAAAATGTATGTGCACGCACTGTAACAGCACTCAATAACGATCAGGCAAAATTTAATCACACGCTGTATATGTATTAATATCAAATCAAAACAAATTTAAATATTGTCTATCTAATTTAACTCCTTCATTTAATTTAACTGCTATAAACACGTACCGGTAATAATAAACCCTTATTGCACAGGACATGCATGAACGTATGTATGATGTAACATATTTTCATGCTTTATAAATTAATATTATTATCACTTAAGATGGAGTTTAGAGTCCTGCATATGGTCATATAGATAGCATTTTATAGGCCCTCAGGTTATCTGTCTTCATCTCGTCACATCAACGCCATCTTACACGGCTCTTAAGCTGCCCCGACACAATTGCGATTTTAATCTCTCCTCGGCGTCCACGTTTTATCACGTTAACAGAATTAGTTTACCCTAGATTTCAACTTCTTTACGTCTCCCCCTATCGTGTTCTTGGATAGTCTATATGGTCCGAGAGTTGTAATAAACATACATGAATGTCTGTCGGTATTAGATTAAACTTAATCTCTATTTGTGTCAGGCTATAATGCGCTAGTCTAACATGAAGAACTTTTTTGCTTTTGTATATCTATCAGAATATTTGCAGAGAATATCAAAGGAACAGAGGATTGACGCATCAGGGCACACTATTAAGGTACAGATAAAACCCTGTTGATGAACTGCATTGTAGAACTTTGTCATAAATCATAATTATGTACTACAATAAGAAAAACTATAAAACCACATAACAACATATTTCTGGTATTCAAGTTAAGGTTGCAGGATTTAATGTTAGGGTTTAAGGATTTAATGTTAGGGTTTAAGGATTTAATGTTAGGGTTTAAGGATTTAATGTTAGGGTTTAAGGATTTAATGTTAGGGTTTAAGGATTTAATGTTAGGGTTGGTTTTAGGGTTATAGCATTGGCAAGTCAAAGGCTAAGTTATATATTTAATTAGTGCAAGAGATTAACCACGTCGCTGGTTCAAAAGTCATAGACTCGTGTTCACCCTCCTGAACCTATGACTGTTAGTTTTTCATATTTATACCTCAGCATGCACACACCTTATGATCATTTTACTAGTGAGGTTATCCATCCAGGTCACACAGATGTACAAATAAACCATGGGTCACCTCTAGGTATATTCTCACCCATTGCTGTATTTTCTATCGCAGCATTCGCATGGCATTGGTGAAAACAAACAGGACCTAAATAGATCACATTCAATGATATGGTACTAACATCCCTCTAACTCCCAACCAATAATGGATATTTTGGTAGTGAGATAATAGTTGGGCCATTAGCAGGTGAAGGTTTCACGGTGCACCAAGTATTCCTTCTTGAAGTTATGAGTGGTCCTGAAAAGGACCTACCCAATCTCCCAATAGATGGGCCCTTGTCCTTAAAATGAAGAGAGTCGAAACTGCATTAAACATTCACACACAGCTTAAGCTAGTTACCAATGTTTGTACAAATGATGCATTCATAGAAATCTCTGATGTTCTGGAGATTATAAAGATTCGTAGATGGAGCTTACTTACTTATGACATTCTTACGATCAAAATCTTGGACAAGAAAATTGACCAATCTTCAAACTTATGAACAGTCTGCGAAGTGTGATTTTCTACGGCCTTCTTAAGAATTTCTTACGCCCTTGCGAAATGGTCTGAAAATCGTTTGCATAGTGTCCTTAACCATTCGTAATTTCATTTGTGACCAACGCTTCAGATGGCCAGATGTTTTCTGTCAAAGTGACCATAAAAGTTTGAGCTTGCACAAAATCTTTTGATCGCTTTGACAGTCAACACCTGACTACATATGTATCAATGAAAACACAACATATATAAAAAGGAAATGAACCGCAGATTGAAACAGCATGCCTTGCTATATCAAGATTCGCATTTTGATAAACATTTGTACCATTCTTTCTTATACGTTGGCCATGCCTGACACGACATCTACATGTATAGGCCCAGATGTCACCTTCAAAGGGGTACTAAACTAATTTTATTTATTTATTTTTTTGTCTTCTTTACCCAGGGTAGCCTGTTCAGAGATCAAAACGCTGTTCTAAACCAGGGCCCTGCACATTACATACAATCATACATGTAAACAAACATATGAAATTAAGTTTAAAGAGTCTTAATACTTCATACACATCAATATGGAAGTAACTTGTTCTACTGAGATCTAAAATAGTATTTAAACCAAACATATCATCATATGATAGAATTAAATCAAGACCAAAAAACCTTCTGATATCATCAGCTAATGTACCTGATGTATGCCAGAAGCATATTACACTCATGAGTAAATGTTGAGTAGATGACAGGACCCATCATGCCTTTATGCTTGCAAATGAGTTTTGAAAGGTCTTTTAGGATAGCTGGGAGATAGCTAGTGACAAGGTATGCCGGCAATGCTGATAAGGTACATCAAGAACGTTTAGATGACACTAATCGTGACATTTAGATTGATGATGAGAGGCTGCTTAGATTCACATGACTCCACTCCAAAGACAGTGCCCTCAGATCTATGTAGTCCCATCTGTTGAGATTCATGTACCTTTCATCACCATTATATCATTGTTAACACCTTGAGTGCTGTGAGGAGGCTAATCCCAATGGGAATGTTAATGTCGTTATAGTGGTACATGTATCTTATTTGCTATGAGACGGGTTTGAGACTAGTGTGAGACTAGTTGCAGAAGCATCTCTGAGAAATCTCACGAGTCTCGTGAAATTTGAATGAGACTTTTTTCTCAGAGACATCTCTAAGGCGTGAGATACCACCTTTAGTGGTGGACTGAAAATAACTCTCAGATCTCATTACAACACATTTACGCCGAGTTAATGGTATTGATATATGAAAAAAATTTCAGTCATAGAATATATTATAACCAAAAGCCTAAACTGACTCTGAAAGTTAAATTGCGACAATTTTCTTTTTATATCTTGACGGCTGTAATGAAAACCTAAATTTATCTTAATGAAAAAAATAATTATGTATATTCTTTCCTGTTCATATTTTGAATCTTAACAATGCATGATTGATATTAAAAATGTGTGATTTGTTTTATTTACCCAGACTTCCAAAAAGTTGATCAGTGACAATGTTTTAGATGTAATGTTAAACCAGACACTGACCACAATTAAATCAATTCACCCTTTAATGACTCATTCTAGATACCGAAGTCAGAGCAGTTATCAAATGATTATCATTGTGACATAACAAATACATGTGAACATACATAACAAATATTAAAATACTACAGGTGTATAAACACATTCAGGTGTATAAACAGCATTCAGTGCTTCTCTAAAGACAATATGGAGTTCCAGAAACCAATTATTTAAAGAATAAATTCCAAAAGAATCCTACGAGATCATGATCTAGAGAGTTACTATACGGTGTTTATATGTAGTTGAATGGTATCTGTCAACTTATTCTCAAAGAAAATCCAAAATTGCTAAAGAAATTTGCAAAATACTAGTTAGCAAGGAATTCAGCATAGAGTTTGGATTATGCCCATAAGTATAATGTCTTATAATATAATGGGATGGTCATTTTCATTTTCAGGTATTTTCCTCCTTTTTAAAAATAAAATTTTCTGCAAAAATGATTCCAAGCACTCAAACTGGCTTGGTAAATAAATTAATGAATTCAAATGAATAAATTAAACTCTCTCTCTCTCTCTCTCTCTCTTTCCCATCCTCGCTGTTTGTGCACATGATCATTACCAGTAAAAGCTACCCCAAAACCATACGGGATTGGTGATGAAGGCATTAATCATCCAGTCATGAGAAAAATATGATTAAATATCCCATATTTTTACTATAGATTTTATTCAGAAATTAGAGGAAGAACAGTGATAGTAATGATGATGATAATGGTCTGATGATGATGATGCTATTGTTAGTGTTCTTAAGGATGATGATGGTGGTGATGATAATGAAATTGAGAGTGATGAAGAAGAAGATGATGGTGATGATGATGATCTGATAATGATGATAATGATGAAGATGATAATGATGATGATGATGATGATGATGATGATGATGATAATCTGATGATAGTACTGATGGTGATTTGATGATTTTGGTAATGGTGGTGGTAATGATGATGATGATGTTATGGCGGTGATAATGATGATGTTGGTAGTGATGGTGGTAGTGATGATGATGTTATGGTAGTGGTAATGATGGAGATAGAGATGTTGAAGGAGATGATGATGATGATAATGATGGCTGTGATAGTGCTGTTAAAATGATAATGATAATGATAGGATAGATGCCCACATCCACACGTATCCATCACAAATGATCCCAACGGTTTAACATCACAACTGCCAAGAACTAATCCACCCGTGCATCCACATAACATTCAGCGATTATCACATACTCTTGTCACGTTCCTGCTCAGGCAATGGAAATTAATGAGCAAGCAGAGGGAGAGACTTGCACAATACATACTCATGTAGCTGATGAATACAGCATGATAATAATACACAAGTCTCTCCCAACGGCATTGCCAATTTCATAGCCAAGTGAGTATTAAGCAAGAGAGGCATGAAGAGCATTGTCACAATGACTCTCTGGATGACTTCTTCACAGGTCCTCTTCTCATTTGGAGCGCACTAAATTAAATGTTCATTCATTTTGCTAAGTGCCCACTCCGATAGATGACAATTAATCTCTCTTTCTCTCTGTATTAATTTGAATGTCAGTGTTGAGTGCTGACTAGTAGGTTGACTTTAAAGCCTCTTGGTCTAACCCTGGTCTCTATAATAAGGCCAAAAAAAAAAAATTGCTTGGTGTTCCAATGAATGCTTTTTCAAAATCGGTCGGTCGGGTTTTTTTTTTTTTTTTTTTTTTTTTTCTCCATTGAAAAAACATAGAAAAACAAGAAACGAGATGACTTCCATTTTGAGATCACTTTTTACGTTTTATTGAGTTATGTAAAATGGGACTTGCATGGAAAAATAACACATGTTATAATACTGTTTTATGAAAAATATATACAAATAAATATGAGCTGTGTATTTTCGGCGTTTGGGTTGAAAAAAAAAAAAAAAAGAGGTTGGCCGGGTCGGGCCGTTTCAGAGGGTCGGGTCGGTTGAGGACCAAACAATTTTTTTTTTTTGGCCTAAGTGTTTCTTTTCTTCCCATCTAGTATCTAGTCTGGTTTAAACTAGACTACTGTATATCACATAATAATATGATGAACGAAAATGAATTTATGAGTAATATGGCACCCTTGGATAAGACATGTAGCAGTTGAAGTAGCACCATGCATGCAGTGAAAGCAGTTTGTAGCACAGCTAGTGGGTGACAGAAAGATGCAGAGATTTCTCTCTTTTTCTCTCTGTCTCACTCTCTGTCTCTGTCTCTCTCTTCCTTCCCTTTTCTTTCTTATTCTCTCTCCTCTCTCTACAACTGTTTCTTTTCTCAATCCCTCCATCCAACCCTATCACTCTCTTACCCTACACATGACCCTAGCCATAGACCTAATGCTAAAACTAACCCTAAAGTTTTTGGTTTTGGTGTCAGGATGTCAGAAGTATTAAGTTACGAAAAGTTAACTCTCTTCATGACCCCTCACCTTCCGTCATTTCCTATCTAATATCTTTCACTTGTTTCTCCCTCTTTCTCTAAAACTCTCTTTCCCTTCCTCTATTGCTACCTTTCATGATATTTCTCTATCTGTGTCTCTGTCACTCTTCTTCTCTCTATTTATCTAACTACCCATCTTCTGGTCACTTTTTTTCTCTACCTCTCTCTCTCTCTCTCTCTCTCTCTTTATACCTCGCCCTGAACCTCTTTCCCTGATGCTATCTTCCTAAGGGTGTGTTCAAAGTTTATTTTCAAATTTAAATGCCAACATGAATCATGATACAAAATGTAATTACAAAACACAAATGCGATGAGAGGTGCACCATTCAGTGTCAAATATTTAAAGCTGATTATACGTCAATCGTCTTTAAATTCCCTGCTCTCAAAAACAAAGTCTGTGCTTTTTTTTACTTGCACCAGTAGCTGGCACTGCGAGAGCACATTTAAAGACCTTTGAAAACTCAAATGCGTTCAGAGTCGCATATCGTTGTATTCGCGAAAATCGAAGCTGATCGTGTTTCAAAACGCAAGTTTTCAGCGTTTAAATTTTCCTCCAAATTGAGATCCAAAAGACGTTTACTTTTACGACCGGGATGGGGGACAATGAACACACACTTTGCTTCTCTTTATATCAGCGTTTTGTAATTGCATTTTGTATCATGATTCATGTTGGCATTTAAGTTGGAAAATCGACACTGAACACACCCTAAATCAGGTCATTACTCCTAAGCACATCCAGCTCAGTAAATAAGATTCCATCTTGAATCTCCTTCACTCTACCAAGTCCATATCAGTTACAGTGCTAAGACTATTACCTACCATCATCCTGTCTGAATCCTCCTATTAGAGCAGTCAGAAAAGACGATCAATAACGGTACATCATTCCTGTTATGACGGTCTAACAGGCTTGAATGGTAACACCATAACCCCATCCATGAAAACATTTCATTATTAGTTGAAATAGGATTGCAAGTATAGTGCAGTGAACACAGGGGGCGCTTTTCTTCTGTGTACTGCTTCAGTATGACATGAAGTAATCTAATAACCTATTTGAGTCAATAAGTAGCTTTTCCAGCTCAATATTTTCATTGTGGATCATGTAAACGATCCGCTTTCCAAACTTCAACACAAAGTCCCAGCTTACATTCTTGTTCAAGATTATACAAACATAACTCACAACTAGGCTTCTCAGCTTTTTCTACGGAACATATCTTTCCCAGAACTTTTCCACTTGCTCTCGTTCACTCACGTTCTATCCCACGTAATCCGGTAGATTGGTCGTTAATAATTCAAGCAGACTACAAGGCAGCATCGACAAGGAGCGTGTCCTAAACCCTCCTTCTCTACACAATCCTTATCAATAATTCCCAGCCGAAGCTTAATAATTGATAATCATGTTTGAATGATTCAGGTGGGACAGAAGCCCATACATGAACTCCCTTGTCGACAGGCCAGGTTGGAGAGGGTGAGGGGGGGCGCTGAAAGCAACGATGGATGGCGGCAATCTCTTATCCTTAATTCATGTCTGGGTTGCAGAAACGACATGACAGCCCAAATTCATGGCTTTCTACGTCGCATGTGCAAGGATTTACATGCGAAACCTATAAACTACTCAAGTCTTTACCTTACTTAAGTGAGGTTTACAGGCATACAAAAAGTCTAAACAAATCATCTGCGTAATGGTAGCATCAATAATTTGTTTGGATTATAGTGGCAACAGAAAAATATTTTAAGCCTTTATATATGTCCAAACCCCCCCAAAAAAAGACTAATAAAAATAATAATAATAATAATAATAATTAATAATAATAAAAATATATGGCTTCTTAGTAAAAAGAAAATAAAGGGTAACAAAAAGACCCAATATAATCACAAAATCTCTTTACGCTATGTCATTGAATAATAATAATAATAATAATAGTTGTGATTTATAAAGCCATGAATATGAAACAATTTCATCTCTAAGTGCTTTACAATTACCCCTCAAGGATTAATTTCTCACTGACTTTGGTACAGGTATCACGCCATGAAGTCAGAGTGTGTGATAGAGGTATTATGCCTTCATGTTCCTTTCATGTAAATTAAAGTCAAGTTCAGCGCACTGTATCCTTCATGATTCAATCTAACTAGGAGCATGATGGATAGAGTCAATAAAAGCCAGGTCCGCAAAATTGTCTACTGTTTACTTGTAGCTACACGACTCCATCACGGATCCACGGAATCAGCCCTGGCCAGCTTGCACCAGGGAGGCTCAAGTTGTTTCACTTTCATTGCCCCGGCATCCTGAAGTCTACACAAATTCTATTTCATTATACATACTGCTGGGACAATATGTGAGAATGTTTGACAATATGTTAGTTATCACATGTAGGGTGGGCCAACAGGACGCACAGAGCTCAACCATTTACTCAGCAAAATTTTGAAGTTGAAAAAGAAGGCCTTCTGAATACTACATTGTGGGACATGCTTGTTTCAGTATTGCCTTTATTGAAACCTATGGCAAGCAAGACTGACGCTCTTTTCATCACTCTTTATATATTTCTCTCTATCTTCCCATCTCTGTCTATCATTTTATAAGTTTATAACATTTTTTTCCCAGTACGATTCCATTAACGCAAAATACAGCTGGTTTATTTTCCTCTTTGAAAAGGGAGGCTAAGGATATATACACAAGACATACAAAGTTCAGGAGGACAGGGTATTACTTTTTAACATATTCAATAAATTTTATTCATTTATAGTACTTTTACTTTAAAAAAAAGTTCATTTCAATTCATCTGAAATAGGTACTGGTACTGATTGTTGTCAGAGAATTATCTACCAACAATTATATTTTAAAACTTATCTTTTGTATCATATTTACCAAAATTGTATTATTATGCACATAATTATTTCAATTCAATTCAAAACTGGAGTATTGATAGAAGAGTGTAATCTACATTCTCACCATGGAATGAGTAACGTTAATATTCATTTTGTTATTGTGCTGTCACGTACTAATATTCAATGCAATTCAAATAAGGCTCAGAATTTGATGAAAAGAGAAAAGCTATCTGAAAGTATCCACAAGGGAAATATTTTTTCCTATTAACTATCTTTGTTGTTTTTTATTTTTTATCAAACACCACAAAATAAACTCAATTGAATACAAAATAATATCAAGGGCTAACTATGTATGTATGCAGAAAAAAAAACATGAGGGAAGAGCCCACACAGCAGCAATCCATCAAAGCTCCTATGACAATACACGATAGCTTGTGAAACCTATAACTCCGTCTCTACCATTAGGAAAATGATCAGCATTAATTCAATTTAAGTGCTTATATTATGGAACTGTAACCTACATACAAGACAGGTAGGTTGGATGGCTGGATGGCAAAGTACATGTACATATCTTGGCAACATTGTAGTAGAAATGAACCCTGATAATACTTAAAAAATAAGATAACTTTAAGGCCAGAATGACCTAATAAATTGTCATGCTCTTCTGGTAATGCTATTTTTAATGTACTTCTGTATTGTTTAGTACACGTAGGTGGATTGTTAACTCTCAATCAAGTAAAAATAACAAAAACTTGCTGGAAATTATACAACTTGTGTCGACACCACATCTTTCGATTATGATGTGTTGGCTCAGTGGATACAGCGTCCGCCTCATAATCGGGAGGTCATGAGTTCGATCCCCGGCGGCATCATACCAAAGACGTTAAAAATGGTGGTTGCTGGTACCCCGTTTGGCGTTCAACAAGAAGGAATAAAGCAACGTCCATCTGGCACTGCTCTGCGCCTGCCGGGCCCACAAGAAAAGGGACAATAAAATTTGGAGCATTGGAGCATGACTGGCTCAAATGATTTCAACATTCTTTTCTGGTCCTTCTGTAGTTATATTTCTATCAAAATCAAAAGAAATGCATCCTGCAATGCAGTTTCAAAGTCATTGATTTGATGTGTTTGTTTGGGGGTGCTTTTTTTTTTAGGGGGGTTGCTTTTTTTCATTAATTTTCTGAGACATCATCTTTCACCAGATAATCCTCCAGAGAGCTGTGATCACTGGTAGAGCAGTATTCATGTGATCAGTTGGTCTCCCGGTAGAAACCAAATCAATGCACAAGTAGTGACTCTTCTTTATTACAAAATCAAGTCCCTTTAATATGACTTAAAGCTGTATATTCCCTGGTTGTGTATAAAATATACAACCATATTGCTTTTCGAGCTGTCAGAAAAAAAATAAAACATTCAAATAACCAAATGATTCATTGCAAAAGGGAAGGTACAGAACAGAATGTATACCTGCTCTACTTTTTTAAAGGTTGAATGGAAATGCTATATTATGATTGTCTGAGGCAAGTTTAGTAATGGGAATGGCAGAAATGGTTTCATAATCAGTGCGAGACTCGAGGATGCTTTCTAAAGAGAATCCAAATTGAGCTCTGATTTCTAGCAGAGAGAGTCTGCATTCATTCTACATCAAGCACTTGCAAGAGGTACAATTGAATGTCGTTAAGTTCAAATTCAAAACGGATTTACGTTCAACATAAGCAGCGATCAATACGCGAGACTCGTTGGAATCTGGAGCGGGTGTCGTAAAGCTCAGTTAGGTAGCGTCAATTTGGAAGCGGATTATCATGAATTGAGGAATGTAGAGATCAAGTTTAGAGCCGTAGGACTGTATAACGCTAGTACATCCTGCCCTTAGAGACAAGATTCATTTTCTAAATTACATGAGCCATGCTCCCACTGTACTTGCCGTCTAGACATGTACGTATGTTGTAGTAGGGAAAGTCGTAAAAGACATCGTCTCCTGAAACCCTGAATAGTGTAAGGTCTATATAACAAAGTGTACAGTTTAACATGCCCTTGGCAAAAGACAATTCCAAGAAATAGTCATCCACATAGATGTACTTTTTTTCAAGTCTGCATCTTAATGTTCTGGGCCTTTTTTCATCAACATCTACACAAATACATTTAAATCCTTACAAGGTCTAAATTGTTAACATTTCAGAGCTATAGACTTCTATATTATACCCTTCATAACAGAAATATATTTAACCACTTGGCTGGGGACCATGTAATATTACGTGCTTGGCGTTTGTACACTGTGCGCAGACCACATAATTTTATGTGTTGGGTAGACAATATTTTTTAGGTTGGGGGAGGGGTCACACCAAGTAACAATTATTTGTTTTGGCCTTAAGCATAAGGAAAGTGTGAGGGTAAAGTTAATGTTTAGTGTTAGGGGGTCAGGTAGTCTGAAAATAGTAGTACCAAAACTGAAACAAGTGACTGTTGCCAAGAATTTATGCTCAAGTGTCCTTCTACCAGGCGCATGCATACATTATCAATTGATTCATATCTACTCAAGATATGATTCTGATTCAGAGGCAAAAAGGCCTTAAAGAATGAATTAATTTATTAAAACTCCATTCCCAACTTTTCATCTCATGACATGCAATATCAATGCAACAATTTTCAGTTTATTTTTCAGTTTATTCAGGGTCTAACTTTTTCATATCCTTTTTTCATCCTAACAGTAGTAATCATTTGAATGAAAAAGCCCCAAATGCATGTTCAGCACTGAACTAAATTATATTTATCTAGACCCTCCAAAACAAGCTTTAAACAATTAAATTTTGACATGTGAATACAATTTGTATCACAAAAACAAAATTTCAACAAAATGTAAGTTAATTAACTTCAGATTATCCATTTGGTGACAAACCTATCAAAATATATGACATAATTTCTACAGGATTTTATGTCTCATCTAAGTTGTAAGCTGTCGAAATATCTGATCTTTTCTTTATATAATATGACACAAATCAAGGGAAAACATGGCTAAATCCTTGTTACAAACTGAATGATCAATGATCAATGAGTTCTCATCTACTGGAGATAAGAGGGAAAGTAACTTGAGAAAATTGGAGAAGTCGTCTCAAGACAAATCAAGATTATTTTGAGCTGGTGAAAGCAGGATATACTGGGGGGGATTTATAGCTTAGTCGGTGGAGCAGTGGTCTCATAACTAGGAAATTCCTGGTTTGGTAAGACATTGGTTCATAGTCCTAGGATTAGACTTAAAGCCATAAGGCCCCCTAATTGAGCATATAATTGATTCTTAGCCATCAGGATTTAAAAAATTTGGTTTAATTACTAATCAAGCTCAAGTTTTTAGTTTTTGTAAATTAAAAAAAAACATGATGTTATCATCCAAAACAAAAACAGGGAAATTGATCTGAGGATTTTTTATTAATGAGTATATTCATAACGATTACACAAAAGGTATATCTTGAACAATTATTTACAAGAATCGCTGGTAAACCTAGTAGTACTGAAGTAGTTAAGGTGTGCAAATTTAACTGTGTTAATCTTCAGGCCTTGGTTATCTAATATAACAGACAGTGACAGCAGTATCTCTTTCTTAGACCTTGGTTATAGACCAGAGAGCAATCGTGGGTATATCTCTGTATATAGACCAGACAGTAACATCTCAGTATATATATATCTCAGTATATCATCTAATATACCAGACACTGAAAGCAGTATCATGGATATCTCTTCCTGCAGACCTTACTTATCTAATACAAGAGAAATAAAGACAGGTGCAAGATATTATGAAACATCAAATGTTTTTCATCATGAAGCAGCTCCTATCTAGAACTGTACCCCCATTTTGAAATTAGGCCATAAGGGTCAATATAGATTTGTTTACAGATAACTTGAAACACATTTGAGATACTATAATCATCTCAACCTTTTCAAAAATAGACTGAGTAGTGATTGACACTAACATAAAACTAATGCAAATGGGCCAGCGAATTGAATTCCTTATCCATCAAAATCTAAAACCTAAAAGGCCAAACAAACACTAAATATTTTGATGAAAAGTGTTCGATGACAATGACAAGTGTGGATTTCCACATGGAGTTGAGGGTAAAGTTTCCAAGTAGAATCTAAATAAAAACCCCAATAATCCTTACATTGGAAAAGAGGTTACTTCAACAACCCTAACACT
>CALNVZ010002974.1:3831463-3855329 GCA_940671915.1 Paracentrotus lividus
TGGTCATTTTGGGGGGGGGGGTGGGGGTGGGGGGTGGGGATGTGACAAACTTTTTGGAAGAAAAATCCCTGGGAAGGGTTGAGGGAACTTTCAAGATATAGCCAGGACCCTGGAAAGTGAAAGCGGTGACAAACACACTCATTAAAGCCGAGCAACATAATGTCGCTTGAGCCAGAAAAAAATATTCCACCTAACTTATAAAGACAGTGTATTTTATTCATGATTGAACTTGTAAAATTCAAATGGTGCTAATGCAATTTTGAAATATCACTTACATTTAGAGGACAGTATCAGTACTCCGGTATGTATATGTTTATGATTCCTGCAGATTATTTCACCAGGGGTCTGTAACGTACATGTAGAAAACCAATGAGGATTATCGTTGCATGGACTTCTTGCATAAAAGTCTTACTTGAACCTATCAGAATGGTCGTTTCAAAATTGCAATCGATAAGCTAAAAAAAAAAAAATAAAGCTCTTTATTTTATGTACACATATATTTTACAGGGCACAGATCTCATCCTTTGGGTCCATCATTTACATGTGTAATTAACTTTCTTTCTTTTTCAAAAATACATCTTGTATGCATGCCAAATTGGTATTTTGCATGATTCTGCACATAATGTATCTCTGTCACAAGCGTGGGTTTTGTTGCCTTCTGTCTATGTAGGGAAGCCAGGGCCCGTTTCTCGAAACCGTCATAAGTTTAGGTTCTTGGACAACCCATAAGGTACCTTCCCAAAAGTTAAAGCCCGGCCCGCTGCGTGAACGCCGCACAGCGAGCTTTTAGGCAGGATATACCGTTCCCCTAGTATTATTCTTCCATTGACTTAATTATAAAGCGCGCCTGTGCGGCGTACATGCAGCGGGCCGCGGCTTTAACTTTTGGGAAGGTACCTAAGGGACATGTGTTGTAGAATTAACACATGTTTCTTAGACTTATGATGGTTTCGAGAAACAGGCCCCTGGATTCAGCGGGACCACACAATAGTCTAAGTGGGGCATATCCCTGGTCCGAAAAAAAACCTATTTATATTTCTAACTTAATTTCAAATTTCTACTTTTTTAGGCTTTGTGTAATAATCTATCAATTTAAATGAAAGTGAGTTTTGATTTTGTTTTTTCAGCCTAGTTCTTGTGGATGGAAAGGAAAATTTGTTCTTATCTTCTTATCTCCTCTTTTCATTTTCATCATATTTTGTTTTGCGACCCACCAAGGTCCCCTCAGTCTGACCCCAAAGAAACACATCTGAGGTGTAGATTTGTTATTGTTCTTCAAGTTAAATCTAGTTTTATGGTTACAGGGTCGACTCTTTTGCCTAGGGGAGGGGTGAAAATTTATTTTGATTTGGGTTCAACACTGATTTTATTCATTTCTTCACCATGGATATTTATATCTTCCCTAAATTGTATTGTAAAATCTCAACCAAACATAAATCAAAATAAAATATTATATTTAATTAGCATTTACAACCTTGTCATCAAGGATGATAGTTAAAGGTTATTTTTTATTTCTTTTGTTTTCAGCATGGAATAAAATATTCTGAAGTTTCACCAGTCTCACTTCAACCCCTTCCCTAGACAAGAGACCTAAGCCTGTCCCCATAAATCTAGATTTAACTTAAAGAACAATATAAACATTACACCACAGATGCATTTCCTGGGGGTAGGACTGGGGGGGGGGGGTTTGATCGGCTGGGAAAACAAAAAGAGGCCCCAAAATGAGAAAAATGACAAAAAATGGGCAACATGGGGGTTGAAAAATCTTTATTTTCAAATTCCACGTAAAGGGTTGGGAGAATGTCCCAGATATAACCAGGGTCGCGAAAAGTAAAAGCAGGGACAAACATATTCAAGAAATTAAAGCCGGAGCAAAATCATGTCATTATAGCGGCAAAAAAATATTCCACCTTTATGACGGACAGTGTATATTTAACTAGTCTTAAGCTTAAAGAAATGGCACAATTTGCAGAAATTTCTGACATATTCCAAAAATTCTTAGCATAAACCTTTTCATAAAACTAAGAACAGAATAACTGGGTACCATAAAATATATTTTGCAGTTGTTAATCTGTTTTATTTTCAAAGATTCTGAAAATTTTTGAAAACTACTATCTATTCATTCATAAATAGCTATAGGTCATCTCATTGATTCACGCTGAAATAATTTTCATATTTTATTTTAATATGCCTTAGCTTCACTAACTCCTTTGGTGCCACTAGGGTTACATATATACATACATGTATTTATATTTCTCCCTATCCATTAAATTTGGGGACTTTTTTTATTTTTTATTTTTAGTCATCTTAACTAAAAATGTTTACTTACCAAATATTTAGAAATAATAACTAATGCAATTCAGACAAAGTCTCACATATAATGCTGGCAATAGACCAGTTAACAGTTTGATAATATCCTATGGATACTGATGATTCTTTTCTGGTGAGCTACATGTAGTAAGAAGGTTCATTCAAACAAGCTGGTATTCAAGAATGAAGTATAATATTTAGAATCTATTGTGTTTGGAGGTCTGGTAATCTTTTAAATTGTCAAGAACTTTAATTCAAAATTATATGAAGCATTAAATGAGCAAACTGGTTTTTTCCAAAAAATTACACTATTCATAATAACCTGTACATTAAAGAATCTAGAATATTTTGCTGGGCGGAGTAGGTGTATATGAAAAGCCTTGACAATCAACAATTATACTTCAATCATAAAAGATATACATGACTGACTGTAGATGCAAAAGATTACAATCATTTCAGGATTACCCCATGGAAATACCATTCATACATATTTGCACATACACGATACGTACATGGTCATAAATCAACTCTTCAAAACTCCAATTGCAGACTTGTCAACAAATATTGCACAAAAATATGGAATTTTCTCAGTAATTCAAAATTAACCCCACTGCCATACTTGAAACTATAATGACTCACTTGGGACTTAAAATTGAATTTCGGGTTCTAAAATTCATGAAATTACAAATCAAGATCGGACATACAATTACATTTCATAATTTTAAAGCAAAGAATTTTATAATACTGTCTGCCTAAACATTCTTTATTTAAGAACATTCCTTTTATCATAACCTAAATGCATGAATTACAATTTGTAATAAGGCCCTGCTTACAAGCAGTTCACTGCTTCTTTAGGGTCCTAACCATTATTATGTCCAATGCAAAAATGTTTTGCTTGGATGGTATTTGTTAACCAGAAGAAAATCATAACTTACATTATACAGTTCAACCTTTTTTTTTTTTATATAGGCCTACCTGCACAAAAGACTACCCTGTTTGCAAATCGAACACTTAACAGTTTGTCAAACCCGATAACAAATCTATTTCTATTTTTTGTACTTACAATTGTCATACAATTAAATATGTAGGTACAATGGAAAAATAATTTCATCAGCGCATCACGGGGCAAGCTAGTGCACATGAATAAAAGAGAGATATACCGGTACGTCCATGCTTTAACACTACTGGAAGGGATACAGAAATGAGACATTTCATGCTCCCTTGATTTCATGCATGCGTGCATGAATAAATTTTGATTTTTTTTTTTTTTTTTTTTTTTTTTTTTTTTTTTTTTTTTTTTTTTTTTTTAATCAATAATTGTCAGTTCAGAGAAAAATAGGTCTTTCTGTTTGTTAACATATTGATGCTCTCACGCATGGAATTAGGGGATTAAAGTCAGTTTTTATGATTATTTAGCCATAGAGAAAATATTAGAGGGGTATTTTTTTATTATAATTTTTTTTCATGATAGTGAAATCAAATTTATTGAAAATTATTCTCTGATCTAATAAAAATATATAAGGGCTTAAATTTAGAGTCAATATCTGTTGGAAAAAGTAGAAAAATCCTGAAAAGGACCATGTTGCAAAATCTGCCACCCATAGTCCCATTTGCAATACGACAATACTACCAGACTGACATCTTATTATGAATGGTTGTATGCTGTGTTGGGGTTAGTCCTATCAATCATGTTACTGTCAGTGCATCAACAATTGGGAAATATCAGCAAATGACTATGTTGGCCTATAGTATAGATATATTGACTGCTTTGAGGGACATGGTCGTTTCTAGATCCTGCTCAAGGGAATCTCCGCATCTGCTATAACCAGACGCAGGTGCGTTATTGGCGATGCGGAGATTCCGCGAAGAGTCTAGAACGACAAGGCCGAAAATAAAAGCAGTCATATAATAATGTTTATATGCCCAATAGAGAACTCTAAAAACACAACATGGATCTCGATATTTAGATCTCTAAGAACTATCAGTCTAAGTGAAGTCTATGATCACGATTCTTAAAGATGGCCTATACGTTAGATCTTAGACTAGACCTAATGAGGTAAGAGTCATGTAAAGTGTAAAGGTCGTTGAGCGTCTGCTTGCAGCCACAATGTCCATGCTTCAACGACAACATGACATGGCACACATCTTCATTCTAGAAGCTAAACTAACTATTGCCAGATATGCAGGGAGGAAGCGCACCTCGCCAGATTGAACAGCGCCGCCTAAAGCTCGTGGCGGTGGTGTTTAGATTTCCACTTTATCTGTCATCGGAATTATCAGTCTTAAGTACGCTCATTAGATAGAAAGTATGGGATGCGGTGCCCGTCTCTAGATTTGGATACGGAAGGATACCGATCCCAGCCGCAATGTCGAAGATAACTATTTCGGTGAGTGTCTATGTCACACTCGGATCATATAGTCATAAATAGATCTTGCCCTTTTTCTGCTCGATGATGCCTGCCGACGAACGAACGAATTTGTCCTAGCTGGCGCGCCGACGCGCGTTGACGCATAAGGACAGCGAGGATTGTCTAAAATTATCGACCAAATCGCGCCGCAAATTATGGTATTGAAATCAGGCATGCGCGCCAGCCTTGCGAGGTAAACAATGGGGAGCGCACTATGCCATGGCAAAAAGTACTGTAAAAATGTTCTATTGCACGGTAAACGCGAGAAAAATGTCTATGGCGGCCATAGGTCAGATTATGACGATGCTTTCAACCAATCAGAAGACAGGATTATTAAAGATTCTTAAAATGAGGTATTATAATATACTATAGCCTACACAATCTTAATGTTCCATATATCTAAATTATCTCCCAATATCTACCGTTATTTTCAGGATTCAAGATAAGACACTTTTGTCAATATATTCAAATAGTGCGACAATGGTGTATGAAAGTAGTTGCTAGGTCATAAAGCATTAGCCCATGGCTTGTCCGATATTAAACTGGTTGTGCATAATTGTAAATCAGAAGCTTCTTAGCTTTATGTCATAAGAAAGGTATGTAGGATATAATCTACTGTGAGGGACTAGGAAATACCTCTGGCCTGTCACTAATTGGCTAATAGAAGTTGAAAATGTTTCTTTGATTGTGACAAAGATTTGTTCATGCTAGAGTGAACGCCCTTGACATGTTAATGTATTGATTACATGTAACGATAGATCTTCTGTATTGTAAGACTATGCTGTATGGAGTGTTGGCAGTTGAGTTAACTCCCTGATGGAGGAGCTGAAGTTTTTCCATGGAAACTAGTTAAATAATGTAAGTACAAAATATGACATTTGATGATTTTAGCTAGGATGTAAGAGGAATTACAATGTAGATTAAATATATTACTTTGAACCATTATAAATTGAATAAGATGTGTATAGAAAAAGCGAAATTGAAAGTTGAAAGTGTACAATGTGCATTTTGAGTTAAATTCATTATTATCTTACTTATTATGCTGTTGCAATGTTTAATAGTGGTATTTTGGATTACTTTTCTGTAATTTCTGTGATGTTGTATTCAGAGAATTTGATCTTTAAATCGAATGTACTTAAATATTTGAGAAGGTGATCTGTTATTTAAAGATACATGTCATACTGATGCTAAATGATGATTTTCTGAAGAATATTCTTTTTTTTTGCTTAAAGGAGGAGTCGGGCTGAAATGAAAAGTTTTGTAAAATTAAGTAAATTCATCAAAGCACACACAAGAAAATTTCATCAAAATCGATGAAAATAACAAAGTTATGCATTTTTTTAGGACTGATTTTTTTTGTAACCAGTTCTTGGCAATTGTCTCCTTGTCTCATTTGAATTTTTGAATATTCAAATGAGCAAACTGATGATGTCAAGTCCCCTACTTATTGTGTATTTTATTTATGAAATCCTATTACTCATTTTCATATATTGCGTATACAGAAAATCTGTCCGTCTCCTCATACTGAAATAAGTAAAAGACTTGTGACCTTGAACATTCCATAAGGATTAATCTTGTTTTATGTCTTGGGGGAAAATCTTGATAATTGGTATTTCATACAATAAAATACAAAAGAAAGTAGGGGGACTGTGACATCATCAGGTTGCCAATTTGAGAACTGTTTCCTTAAAAAATTAAAACCTAAGAAAATTCATACATTGCTATTTGTTATCCGATTTTGATGAATATTTCAGTGTTGTGCTTTTTCGTTTTTACTTTATTTTTCTTAAAAATGCTCATCCAGCCGGATGAGTCCTTTAAAGGCTAGGATATTACTTACTTCGTCGATCATAATGAAGAATCATATTTCTACTGTGGTGGATTGTAGTAGTGAAAATTGCTTGAATTGAAGACTAATACTTTTCAAAGAGATATTATACATACATGTACAATGTTTGCGAAGTAATTGTTCAAGTGGAGGATAGATGTACATTTTTTAAGAGGAAAAATCTCCTTTTCTGTATGAATAGTTCTTGTTAGTTCGCTAGGAAACATAATTAGTCCTTAATAATTTACTCTGTTGTCAAGGTAACTTGATATATTATTATAATGATATTGTTAATTTGTGAGAGCTCAATTGGTAATATCTCCTTTTGTTTGTTACAGAGTGGTCTCTTCTACCCTCTTTTGTTGATATGGAAATGACACAATAAAGTGTTGGCCAATATACCCAATAGAACTGTGAACCCGATTTGATTGTTCGACTCTTAGTCCATTCCCTCACACTACATTAGATCTCCACTGGGTTAATTTGAATAGATTTACATTCTACAATACAAAAATGGTTAATCATCATCTTGACACATTCCGAGCTATTTAAACCTACAATACATCATGACAATTAATGTAAGCCTACTGTGACAGGCATGGACCTACATTTGACCCTGTTTGACTTATTTTACAAGTGATGATGAAGTCTTGACTAAATACATACCATTACAGCTGCAGCTGCTACTAAATTACCGATGAATGAATGCCATCCGAATTGTACGTGTTGACAATATAGTTATTAGATGCACACTTTCCACATCTCACAGTCACTATTAACCCCCGTGTGATGAGGGATAGAAATGGATGCTGAACGTTTACAGCTCTTCAAATCCCCACCGAACACCACATGCATTGCATTCAACGCCAGACTGGACAGGCAAGCTGCTCAATGTCAAGTAGATTAGAGAAACATTAATAGTGTGTGATCCGTCCTCTACACAAACAGTTTATGAATAGTGCCATTTCGAAGCGAGATAAATCAACAACAGAGCGCAAAAGCAAAATATCACCGACTTTCTAACTCCGATATGATGCACGGCAAATAAAGCATGCACAGTTTGAATGGAGCAGTGCTGTGTCTATTAACCGGCACCTGCCTCCTCCACGCGAACGAGAGTACTAGCTCTTGACCTTCAATAATTTACCGGGAAGGTCTGCAAATGCAATCACAGTGGGAGCGATATAATATCTAGACAGCTTTAGAATTATTGGCATGTCATTATTGTCACCGCATAAACCCATAATAATAATAATCATCATCAACATCGCATTACAAAGGATATCTACAACAATAATGCTCCCGCGGTGAGTGCACGGTATATGATTCGGGAATGCGCACAAATATAATATCATGGTTATGAAATATAGTTTTGCAAAGTTGAGTCTACCAGCACAGATAAGACCTGTTAGTCTAGTTTATTATTATCATCCGTTTTGCATGAATTGTTTCTTTAAAATCTTGTTTATCGACTGTTTTGTTTATCGCGAACTAGTATTTCAAGTTCAAGTAGGCCTTCCACAAGTATTCAATTAATTCAAATATCATCGCTGATAGAAAAATAATGATATTTTAGAGACTATTAGGACAATGATTAACACACTTTGCTTATCTTCAGTGGCTGAAAATGCCCTCTTTATCAATTTATTCTTATCATTCAAAATATCAAAACAAAAAAATCAAATCGCTTTTTGTAGAATAACCAGGCTGCAAATGTTTTCATATCTGTATTCATATGTCATATTTCATATAATTTTTATACAATAATATTGACAAAATTTGAGACCATTAGCATGATATAGGGATTCGTGTATTTACAATCCCCCTTCTCTCTCTCTCTCTCTCTCTCTCTCTCTCTCTCTCTCTCTCTCTCTCTCTCAGGGGCCAACCATACACGTATGCGTGTTCTGGATTCTTAGAGATACCCCTTATAAGTAGGGAAAGCCGTGAAAATTGCCCCCTATTTCAGTCTTTTGGAGGGGAAGCTGCATCAAAATTACCTCCCTATTTCAGGCTTTTGGAGGATTAGCCAGCAAAATTACCCCCTTTTCACAGATTTTCGGACCATATTCGGGACCGTATTTCAGGTTTTCTTTTAAAGAATTGAAAACTACCCTTAAGTCGGGCGATGGGGGATGCTAAAAGACCCCTATTTCAATTATTTCTCGGGATTTTTCCCCTACCTGTGCCCCTAAAATATAATACCCCTTTTCCGGAGAAATCGGGGACAACATACGTGTATGGTTTGAACTCTCGATGTGGGGGGGGGCGGTGCAGCGAGTATCTACGAAGTACCGTAGTTGTATTTTAACTGGTGAAGTCTGCTTTTTTTAGAAAGTGCCCGCAGAGCAGGGAGGGTTTGGAGCTTCAGCCCCACCCCTTTTTTCAGTAAACGTGTACAAAAACGCGAAAATGGCCAAGTAATGGTGAATTTGAGGCTGTCCAGCCCCCTCTCCAGTTTCAAAAATGCGCCGCCCCTGGAAACTATGGGGCCACCCCTCCATCATTGTTAAGATCATATCAATTAATGCCCGTGATCATTGTAATTCAATGATGTATCGCCTTTAAAACCAAATGTCGTAAGATCAGCCCCCAACCCCCGCCACCCCCCCAAAAAAAAAAAAAAAAAAAAAAAAAAAAATCATCTTCCTATAACAATGGTGTTATAGATATCAAATTTGAAACTCAAATCTCAAATAATAATTGTTCACGACGCATAAGGATATCACGACCACCACACCTGAAATTTAGAAAGTTCGACAAAATGTCCCTTTACCATGTTTACCTTTGACAAACAGCAACCTTCTTCCAATGATTTTATCATTTCCATTGTTGATACTAGGCCTGAATATCTAAAGTAGATCTTGAACTATCGCGATAACGTGACGTATAAGGCGCGACGGAGGACGGACGGACGGACGAAAACAAAACGCAGGGGGTGCCTCGGGTAGGCCTACCAACTTCAGTGACAGAGGCATATACAAAGGCGACGGCATGGCACAAATGACGATAATGGTGATTTTAGAGAAATCTTGCCGGGGATGGGATGGGTATACCAACGTCATACACATCAGGGGCCGCGAAGAGCCGAAAGTGGAGGGGCTGAACAAGCTGAAAATCATATATTTATGGTCATTTTCGCATTTTTGTACACGCTTGCTGCATAAAGTGGAGGGGCTACAGCCCCCCTAGATCCCGCGGCTCCGCGGCCCCTGCACATCCCCGTCAATCCCTGTCCTACACTGAGGATGCCCACAGCACCGGCGGATCTAGGATTCGGAAATGGTTCTCAATATACGGCAAATTTCAAAATAGAGGGGGCACAGAAAGCAATATCTGAGATAAAGCTTAACTTTTCATCGGTGCTCAATGAGTGATTCTAAAAATAAGGGGGTGCATCCATGGTGCCCCCATCTGGATCCATGCACTATTGCGCAGGTCTATGATAATATTTATTGCTGTTCATGCAGTTCGGTCTCTCATTTCAGTGGGGTAAAAACAAATTTTATCTTACATTCTAATTTATTATCCTATTTCATTACTTCAATCTGGTCGCATTGCACACGTGTGAGCTTGCATTAACGAACATAATACAGGACAATAAGAATAACATGTCGTAAATTACACCCAATAGCTCATTAAAAACGATGTTTACAAAATAATTATATTTAGTTTTGGCGTGGGCGTGCATGTTTGGAAAACTGAGGCGTGATGAGTTTAGTTTGATTGATAGTTTGATATGAATTATTCCATTATGAATATGTTTCAGTTAAAAAAAAAAAAAAATGCTAACTTTTGTATTCTATTTTATATTAAAGGGACCAGCGCCTTACAAGCTTTGCTTCTTGCTGGTTCCTGAATTTTCTTTATAATTGTTTTCTCTGTTACTTTTGAACAAAATGTTTTATGTTACATACTGCTGTTGTTAATTTGAATATTGTTTTGTTAACTTTTGAAAACATGAAAGAAAAATCAATAAAGTAATCTTGAAAGTAATCTTGAATAAAGGCGACAATGGGTTATTATGGTAGCATTACAAATTTGTAAACATCAATATGAACTTAAACATTTTCTCTTTTATGTAAACCAAATTCCATTTCTATTCAAAGAGGCATAGATTGATGTTACATGAATTGAGGAAGATTTGGTTCTAACGAATGCACATTTCGAGTGTTTTCAGATTTTTCCGTTAGATTTTGAGAAGTGGGGTCAAAAACAAAGTAAACCTATAACTTTGCGAAGAAACGCTGATAACTGGTCCGAAAAATGGACATTTTAGTAAAATTAGAAGGCGCGGTTCAGAAACGAGTAAGAATAGTCCCACTAATCATTTGCTCATTAGGCCAATAATCGTAGGCATGATGGGGCAGGTAGAATACACCCGCCACTCGGACAACACCACTATTTCCCCCCCTTTTTTTTTACCATTGTTACCTAGATTAAGGAAAGACAGTATGATGTAGATCCACATAATATATACAGAAGAAGTGATAAATTAGCGAAATGTCATAATATTTTTGTTTTCAAGCATCGTTTATCTCAAGGAAAGTAGAACTTTCTTGAGATATTTGACTTTTGGAAATAGAAACAAGTTTAGCAAAATAATTCATTCTTATTCGGTGTCGTATTTACATTTAAATCATAGTATTCATTATAAGAAATTAAGTTTTATCTTACTCTCAATATTTTGTCCGCGTATCGAAAATGAAATACCTTCATGCAGTGATGGAGAAAAAGTGGACAAAGTATTATCTTCATACGCATGCGCTCTTGTTTTATTGATCACAATAACTATCAACTCGCGACCCGCAACTGTCGCTTCCGACAAAATTCCATTCTCTTTCATGAGGAGTATTGATTTTTTTTAGATTTAATTGGATATGACGTGTTAATGGTGTGAGTACTGGCTGTTTAAGGCACAATCATGCTTCACTTGCAATGCCATGCAGATGCTAAAAAGCTATTTATGTTCACTGCGCGATGTTGCGTGAAATCTTATTATCACGAGGGTCAACGACGTTCAAATTTTAATTAATAAAATATTCACCTTTAAAGAATAATGCCGCATGTGTTATCAAAACGGAGACTGCTAGTAAAGGAAAAGGGGAATTACCATACGATTACAGGGTTATAAGGCACATTTCAGGGGTAGAAGTTAAAGGGTTGCTTGTTCGAAAGTTTTAATGAGAAAGGGGGGCATATTAATGGTTATGATATCCTCCAATTTTCTTCATTCTTCTCAAATATTCTGATTAAAATCAAAGCCTAGCAATGATGTAGACAAAGAATCACTTAAAATGAATTAACTTTTTACTCAAGGATTATTTTTGGATTAGGGTATTAAGCAACTTCTCATAATACGAAAAGAGAAAACAACGTGTTTTCAGCTATATGTCATTTCGGAGGGGTGCTCATAAAAAGAAAAACAAAAAACAAAACATAATACGAATCACAAAAAAATATATATGCACATTTATCACATAAATAAACCCGGTTGTTTATCTAACGCCTTATAAATAGATTTGGTAGAGTGCAAATAAAGGAACACATTGTCTATTACAATAATTACTATGGGCCATAAAAAATCAAGATATGCATTTTCCTTGTAGATCGTTGTGTCTCTTGGTATACCGTTTTTGATGCCGTATCACCATGAAATCAAACCTGCGTGTGCCCGTATAATGCACGACCTTTATTAATGCGGGGGGGGGGGGGGTCGAATTTTATTTTTCGCATTTTCTCAAGGATACCGGTTCTTGGGCAAGTGAGTTTGAGAAACTGTTAAACGAGAATCAGATTTAAATTTTTCTGAATTTCATTTGTCTGGTAAGAATTGAACAGCTATACAAAAGTATATTGCGGTAGTGATGATTCTACGGAGAACGCTTGTAGCTGTGATTATCAGACATCGCCCTTGGAAACAGTCTTAAATCATTTGAACTTCATGGAATATAACGCTGATGGTAACAGGAAAGTCACGAACACCACCACCAAGACTATTCCAAGTATAATACGGTCATTATAAAATATGAAAATGATCTTTATTCTTTTTAAAACCTGACGTGAAGTCTAATAGTTAAATGTATATATTTTTGTCTTTCTATTTTCGTTTTGTTCAAGAAAACATTGCATATTTTTAACAATAAGTGTTTCACTCCTTCACTTTTAAGTGAAATGTTATACACTGTTAGAACGCGGTTTAAAAATTTCGCTGTTTAAAAAAAAAATGTTGGTTTAAAAGTTAAACATTCTTGCTTAATATTTAAACATTGTTGTTTAAGACCGGAAAGCGAGGTTTAATAGCCTTAAAAAAGACCTGTTTAGATATTTAGAGTTTAGATATTAAACAGTCTTGTTTAAACAGGCCGAGGCAAATGTCACGTGATAGTCATGAGCTAATTGCATCATATCACGCGTTACATATGGAAGGTAAATCGGCACTACATTTCAATCATGGCGAAGGACTTAAGCCTCACACATTAAATTTGCATATGTACAGATGTGTTGGCTAAGTGGATAGAGAATTAGAGCGTCTGCCTTATAATCGAAAGGTCATGAGTTCGATACCCGGCCGCGTTAACCAAAAGTTGGAGCGTTTTTATTTTTGGAGAGAAGCGTTAAACAATACTGTTGATATTTTAAACAACCATTAAACAACAGGTTGTTTAAACTTTTAAACAGCAAGAGTGTTAAAGTTTTAAACAACTACAGGTTGTTTAATTTCTAAACAACGCTGTGCAATTCACCGGTTAACACTCAGTTGTTTAAGATTTTAAACAACTTGTTTAATTTTTTCTAACAGTGTAATTCAAATATTAAAGATTTTACGTGCACGCATGTCATGCATGCACGTGCCAATTAATATTAAACACATCATTCAATATTGCTAAAAGCACCCAGAATAAACGTTCGGTCACTACGCTCCCTCGCATGGTGGAATGCGTGGCTAAACTGAGTCAACGGACCTAAGTTCCATATGTCTCAGATGGTGATGTTACTTTGGATGGTTATTTAATTTTAAAAAATAGCTCAAAACCATAATATCAATACAAAATATAGCCGGACAGTCAAGAGGGTGACGACCAGCCTCAGCGGGGGTCCACCCCAGACCCCCAGCTTGCCAACAGCACCAAATTTCTGACAACAACTACTAGTCATTTTATCGCAGCACAATTCATATTTAGCTGAGGCCAGAAGTTTACATACATCCAGGGAATTCAATGAAAATTGTTCACTTGGCAAACATCATAAAATATACTTTATCTTCAGAAATATTAACACTACCATGACAAATTTGGTATCAAATAAAAGAGCGTATTCAGTTCTTTCACCTAACTGGGATGCCGAAGGGATTAAAGTATATCGCAAACGGAATCTTCTTTGTACAAAAAAAGTAATATTTGTGCTAAATTGCTAGTCATTATATTTTCAAACATCGTTTCATGGAAATATATAAATGTAAAATCTGTTACTGATATTACAATTTTAAATGTCAAATCTATTATTGATATCACATTTTCTATCATGATATGTCACCACTGAACAAAAAAGTTTAATCTGAAATGTTTGTGTTGATAGTAGCGAGCATAAATATAAAATGTTTTGGTCAAGTTTTTATTTTCGATTTTCTAAAATATGAAGATTTTTTTGGGGGAAAATGACACCTAAATATTCTTCAGCTCCTAATAACAAACCAATGTGATGAAAGAGTATGACATACTCATTTTGTTTGATACCAAATTTGTCATGATAGCACAGATATTTCATAAGATACAGTAAATTTTATGATGTTTGGCAACACTGTTAAAAATTGCTGTAGCTTTTACAGTAAATTACTGGCAACTCTGTTGCACAGTAAATAACAGTATATTTGATGGTAGTTTCCTGTATCTTGTGGGAATTTATAGTAATTTACCATTGAAAGTAGATTACTTTAAGAGACAATTACAGTAAATTACCGTGCAACAAAGTTGCCAGTAATTTACTGTAAAAAGCTACAGCAATTTTTAACAGTGAAGTGTACAATTTTCATTGAATTCCCTGGGTGTATGTAATTTCTCGCCTCAACTGTAAATAAAAAAATCTGCTTGCCCTTAATCAAATCAGATATACTGAACCTGTGTGTGATTAAAGAAGACCATGCAAGCTATAGTTATTGAACTAAATCGATAATTTCACTGAAGCATGTGAAGCTTTATTTGTATGGCGTGTTGCGATGTGTGGTCTATAAAGAGGTGACTGGTCATTATTGATATACCCTACCTTAGTATAGGTTTTCTCGGTCAATTTCAATGTTTTGTCAATCAATTGCACATTAGAGGTATTCATTTTCGGAAAAAACGCTGATGAATCTAAATGTTGTCTGTCAAAATCGTATTCAGTCATCAAAATTAACGATTGTTATGATCGATTTCGTATTTGCGCATTGTACTTCATATAATAAGCATATACATTCGGCAATAACTATTCAAATTCGTCTTCATCCTGTCGACATTTCATTCCGTATACTAAAATTCGCACTAATTTGAATGCACAAAATAATGAAATTAAATGGCTATATCCGAATTTGAACTTTGCAACTATTACTTTGTGTGCCTAAAAATGAATTTGAGAGTAGGCCTATATACACGAAATTGTTTGACTAAAGTCAGTCTGTCGCTACAAACACACGAATTAAATGAAAACGAATGATAAATGGTATGAAATGGGCCGGAAAACCTATTTATTCGCTGGATCAACTTTACGAACTCTCGGTCTAGAGCTCATTTTTTTTTTTTTTTTTATTTATTTATTATATTTATTATTTTTATTTGAAACAATAACACACCTCTTTTCACAGCATGAACAAGTTTTCAGATATAGTTTTACATTATATTAACAGTTGATCTCAGAGATCCCCCTTCTCTCTCTCTCTCTCTCTCTCTCTCTCTCTCTCTCTCTCTATCTCTCTATCTCTCTATCTCTCACTCTTTCTCCCTGATCGAGAAACCTTTCAAAACAGTCTTTTTCGTGTTTTTTTTTGTTTTGTTGTTGTTTTTTTTTGTTTTCTTGTTGTTTTTGTTTTTGTTTTTTTTTTTTGTTTTGTTTTGTATTTTTTACATTTTATTCAACTAAGTCAGATTTGTTTCTATAAGCATAGATGATCGCGTCTCACTATAAAAATGACTCACTTCACTTCCAGCACAGAAATTGATGTATGAATGCAAAAATACGTTCGCTTTACTGAATTAATTGACAACTATCATGATTTTATTTGTGTAAATGGTTATTTATCAAGATGAACGTTAAAACTATCTTTTTAGAAATGTACTAACAAGAAATATACAGAATATAAGTGACGTTTCCACTATTGATAATAACACTAACAAAAATATCAATACATGTCATTCATAGAGCTTGAAAATGTGGCTAAGCCCTGGCTTTAATGTTAACAAAAATCATTACCGATTCCCCCCCCCCCCCATATAGCGCGTATAGATGTGTGTTTAAAAGTACGATCAAAGGTGATTTTTAATGGTATATCATTATAATTTGAATAAACAACCGAAGAAAACTGTCAAAAAGAATATCACTTTCATATGTCACACACCTAGTATTCACTGCATACACAAACTGTTGTAGATGAACACTGTGGATTGTCTGTGTTATGACGCAGATTTTCATGACACCTTTGCAGATAATTGGGGGCTACTTGAGGAAAAAAAATATCCAGAGTTATATGCATCACACATCGCTTGATGCTGAATTGCAAATCAGGTCTGATATTTTGAAAGGTGTTGTGCGAATATTGAGATATGACACAATCCAGCTTTTGGCGAGACGTGATTTTTAGCAGGTATAAATGCAAACAGAAGGGCTCAGAAAGATAAGTACAGACGAGAGAGAGAGAGAGAGATAGATAGAGAGAGAGAGAGATAGAGAGAGAGAGAGAGAGAGATAGAGAAGGGGTTATATATTTTGACAAACAATGTGGGACTATTACGAGTGTCCATATTTTGCCCAGTATACCCGTATGCTACAGTCGTTCCTTTAAGATATTACTTGTGCAATATATACTTAATATTCGTCGAGGACCACGGATTCGATATAGTTTAAAAATCATTATTTGTGACATACGTAACAGTTAACGAATTAAAAATAGACTCCTACAGGTCGGCATTGCAGTAATGACATGTCCATTGTGGACATGTCTGGTGATTAGAACGACAAGGACGATGATCATCAATCAACTTGACGGGTGGTCAAGTGCAAGCATTATCCCTGCAACATACATGTACTTTCTGTTTAACTTCATGGGTTACTGTTTTCGATTATTATTCTCATAATGTTCTTACGTTTGATTGGTAGACATATAAGTGGTTTACAACGATTCTTATATTGTGTTTTGGTTATAATGTTATTAACATCTCGGCACTCGAGCCGAAAGAAAAGTATATATTGTGTGAAATCTGACTACATTGTTTATTCAATTAATTGACTTTCCACTGTGTGAGAATACAATAAGGTCTTAGTGCTAATTACCTTCTAACTTTCATTAGGCTGTTTCATTGAGACACATACATAGTCAAAGGTAATATACACATAGCTTGCATTTTTGAATAAAATGCGATTTGAGAACACCATGTAGAGTCAGAAGTAGAACAGATGAAGCGAGAGACGTAGAGATGAGATATGCAGATGAGAGAGAAGAAGATTCGATAAAAATGGACAATCGACAGTCAATTGACATGCAGGCCCATTATATTACAGGAGAAAAGTCTCCACGTGCTGATATGGGCATCTACAATGATGTGCGTAGTCGCCTTGAGACAAGACCAGAATTAGTTGTCAGTGCACGACCCTTTTGTTGCTAACTTTTCATACTCATGTTCGTTCTGGGCTATTGCGCGTTTTCCCTCAAGACTTTCCGTGTCTTTAACTCTGAATAACTGGCAGTCCCGTTTCATTACATTTATTAATTCCGTATCTCGCTGGTCGATTTCGTTCAATTTATATTTGAAAACTGCCACACTTAAACCGTGATCCACTCGCACCCCCCCCCCCCCAGAGTATCCTTCGAGTTATGATACGGTTCTATATAGCCTTTGACCAACTCTGGGACGAATATCAACATGGGGTTAGTAAAAGTTCCGGTCTCGGTATATATAGCCTGCACAGAAATCAGGAAGTCTCAGAATCGAATCCGGATGGAATTACTATTTTCTTTGTGCTCAATATTTCATATCAAAATGATCAATGTTTCATCGTTTGGTCAAAACTATTACATTATTATTATTCTATATTATCTTTAGGCCTTTAGGCCTACGTGTGAGATATTAAGGTAAAGTAGTGAGTTATGAGGGATATACATGAATGTTAAAACGCTTTTGCAATTATATTATGTTCATTGTAATTTTTTTATGATGTGAATGATGATGATGATGATGATTGTATGTATTTGATGATGACAATGATGATGATGAGGCCAACTGATTGATCAGCACATGAATGTTTTCAGTCGTTTTGGAACGTGGAACGCCACGCAATCATGGTACAACAATGTTCAGTATGGCGTGCATGCGCCTGTAGAATTCATGGCCGCAAACTTGATACTATCTAACAGGTCCCAGGTCCATATGTCTATGTCTTTTTGGATGGTTGAGTTACGTTGGATGAGAGTGTCCACTCTTTTAACTCCTGTGAGGAGGTGGATTCATATTGTCCAGAGGTGCTTTTACCCGTCCATTATTGAAAAAGAAATGTCCGTCACCCATCCTCGGAAGAGTGGAAATTTATTCCTTTTTGAGTACTTTTCTCTCATTTATATCTTGAGAGTAGGCCTCCATGTACAGTTGCATGCAGATTTTTCAACCCCATAGTAACTATGAGTGCAGGTATTTCATATTAAAAAATTTTCAGTTTGGTTCTTTTTAAATGAGAAATGTGTATTGTAACATTAACCAAATATATATAATCAATTCAAGTCAAGACAATAACTCTAATTTAATCACTTTAGAAATTGTGTTCATTCAGGCATAAACTGTAATGGTCGATTGAGCAAACTATGTCATTTACTATACCTTTCCGTGATTACTGAAGCATAACTTGTAATGCTTCGATGGTCATAGACATGGTCATATCTAATTTTTGATAGCTGAGTTTATTTCTTTCTAATTGTGTACATTCTTTATATCGGCAGTCGGATTTGTTAACTTTTCAGAGGGAATTGAGAATTGAGATTTTGATTCTATAGAGCGTAGAAACCCTGTCCAAAGTTTCGAATGGAAATTGTTATTCGGATGTCTGCTCGTCAAAAATGTTTTCTGAAATAAGTAATACCAATTTAGAATACTTTGAGTCATATATCAAATTAAAGCATATGATGTACTAATTGAGAAACCTGAATGACTCGAGAGCCAAACCATTGATGCATTGCAAGTTATGCTCAGTGGGTCACAGTAAGGTATGAAATGACATTAATGTTCTATTGACCATATCTGTCAATGCATTTAATGAACATGATTGGCTACTGTTGATTCAAATGAAAGGCTATTAGTCTTACTTTATTTGATTATATAATTTGTTTGATATATTTCATTCCAATTAAGAAAACAAAGCAAATTCTTATACAGAATATGTGTACTCCTATTATATCACGTGGGGGTTGAATAATTCTTGCATGCAACTTGTATATCAGAATTAAAGGACATAAATCGGTCATTGAGATCTGGGACAAATACATTGATGAGCGAGTGGAGAGATAATGGATACAGACAGTCTAATATCAAAGCGGAAAGAGAATGATCATTCCAGCATTGTCAAGTTTATACGGAACGAGAACTAGAAAGCACTCAAAATAAATTGAGACATCTTTATTCGGCCACAAAAAAGGAAGTGTTGCACTATCACCTGTTGATAATGTTATTGGGAAGAGAAGCGGTGTGCTCTATCTTGCCAAAAGGGAATAATTATGTCACACGGGCGCTCTAATCATACGCGACATTCACACACCTCATCGTCTCGAGATATTAGAGCGCGGAAATATTATAGGGATACACAGACTCTGTAGAAGATCAGTGTGGTGACGCTGATATTGGATGACGTCAATACGAGGCTAAAAGAGATGATCACGTGATATATGCGATGTCGGCGACTTCAAAGGACCGATATCACACAAAATCTGGCGCGCTGTGATGAAGTTTAAGCTGAAGGGATGCGTGACGAGAATTGTCATATTACTGAATATTAAGTAGAAATAAAGATATTTTTTTCATAATACAGGCCGGTAGTCTCAAAATATAAATTTGATGGCAGAAGATCAATATCCATAATTATTGAGAAAAAAAGTATAAAATATAATCTGCACACACCCCCTGACTAACTCTCTGTGGTCATCGTCCACTTTCAGTCACAATTCTTTGTAAAAATATTAGAGAATCTAATAACTATTTTGTTTTCTTTATCAGTTGCTATACGATTTGAAAAAACGACATATGCCTACTTAATTTAGCCTGTCTTTTGTTTAATTCCCTGTACTCACCGCATTGAGACCGTTTTCAGTCACTTAGAGATTATGCAAAGAGAAAATATGCATCTATGTGTATACGAATCAATCAGAATATCGGAATAAGTACTGGATAATGTTGTTGCTGAGTTGAATATTATATACTGTTGCACACGAACTGTTGGAAAACAATGTGATATGGGTCCAAGTTAAAACAAAAAATGTAGCAAATTATTCTTAACATAAAAGACTTTAGAGTTCTTGACGGTCTAAACAGGAATTGATAGTCTGCATTTCATTATTTAAATTTGTTTACAAAGTTTGCTAACATTAAAAAAAAAACATCAACTGATGATTATCACAACGAAATTTTTGAAGAATCATATGAATTATCATGTCACATAAAATCTATGCAAATGAATGCAAATTATTACAAAATATAGCAATAATAAATAATTATTATAGATTGAAGTTACAAAGGCAGTTACGCAGTTAACTACTCTAAAGCATTTTTAAATTGGAGCCATTCTTTTCAAAAATATTTTCTTTAAGATTTGTATGGTTAATACTTTTCCATATCATTATACCTTTTCATGGCTTTGGACAAATTTTTTTCTCGAACAGTGGTACTTGATTTTTTATTGATTTTTATTGATTTATTATTTATAGTCGGCTCTTTGAAACACATAATCTACATATTGATTTAAAAATAAATGACAATAAAAGTAACAAAAATCAATGCAAAATTATTTTGTAGGCAGTCAACAGTGCATCAGTGGCGGACCAGGGAAGAGGAAAGCAAATTTAATCACTGTAACTATCATAGTCCCTCTGCGCCAACCAACTTTTACATTTAGCATATAAATATCTTGTCGTACAATAATACAGAATGACAATTAAATGCTTTTGTTATGATTCCCAATTAACCAAACAATTTATTTGTCAGTTAAGTTTTAATATTTATAAAAATCCATTGCTCAAGTTTTTGACACAAATTATGTTTGAAAAATGACAATTACGAAAAATCATGTACATTGTAACACTATGATTTCTTCATTGTTGCGTACAATGATTTCTTCTTGTGTTCAAAATAAACAAATTTTGTCAGTTACAAGATTAAATTTGAATCTTTTATATCAGTATTCTATATTTGGTATTTTATATTGAAACCATCTTATTTTTATATCCATAGTTGACACAATAGGAATCATAAAATATGAATACCATGTCTTTAATCTTCGATATCTAAGTACTTTTCCATTTGTTGAGGCTTTTACAATATTTCGCTTTACATGTTAGAAATAACTATATAATATAGTTGAAACCCTTTCTTTCATTTTTAGTATCAGAAAGTATAATGGCTTCTGGTATAGGGCAAGTCCAAGCTATTTTTGTGCGGTAACAAACGGGACATCAGAGCCAAAAATGGGGCTTGTGTTGAAAAATCTTAATTGAAATCTCAATCCTTAGGTATATTCTTGAAGGTACTAAGAATCTTCAACAAAACACAAAAAACTGGTTGCAAATAACTTCAATTAATTTTGCTCATTTATTTGTCGGTAACAAACGGGACCCAGAAAAAAATTGTGTTTTTCAAATTTTGACTTTGTTCACATATAGGCCTAAGTCTGAATTTAAAATTTAGATCTAACTTGCTTATAGTCTTATCCTCTTAAACTAAGGTTGGGCAAATAATGACTTTTTCTGAAAGTTATGTATCAACAAGTTTATTTTCTATAGTCAAATTTGATTGAGAATCCAATATTGACAATGATCTTTGTTTGTAACGATGCAAGGGAGCCGCGGGATAGCCGGGGGAGCTGGGAGGGAGCGAGCCTGCCCCCCCCCACAACTTTTATTCAGTAACGTGTACAAAAACAAAAATGACCATACATTATGTGTTTTTAGCCTGTTACAGTCCCCCCACTTTGGCTCAGCCCCTCCCTTTCAAATATCGCCTCCGCGGCACCCTGAAGAATGAAGTCTGAACGGTCGCTAAGAGTGCAAAACCAAAACTGATTTTTGGGCCCATTCATCACACTTATATGTAACTAACCAGTTTTATTTTGTTTCTTATGGATTTTGATGGTTTAAAAGCTCAAATCTGACAATTTATGCTATGACCAATCATGTACACCTAGTATGGTTATAAGGTGTTATATTAGTGATTTTGATATGAGGTGATTTTATTGCTCGATATGACTGACTCTAACTACCAAAATAACACTATAGCAGTCAACTATGCGTAGGATTTATCCATGATTGGATTAATCATTATTGGGTTCCCTGACACCCAAAGCTATTAAAAACCAATATAAATATGGTTTATACGTCATATAAAAAGTATGATAATTGGCGATTAAATAACGCTCATTTTGCGGCCATTATTTGGTTTTTTGCACACATTTAGCGACGTAAGACGTCACGATGTGCAAATAATTGTCCATTATTCAGTTTCCACGTCGAATTTTAACTATAGAACACAACTTGTTTATGAGAAAAAAAAAGTTGAATTCGCCCAACCATCTACTTAAGACATGTAATAAACATTGTAGAGACTATTTAATTAAACTTATATACAACATTCGAGTTTTATGGCAATGATATCAAGTTTAAAAATATTAGTGTAACAGGTAACACAACGGGAACAGGTAAGCACACCGAGGGACAATATTCCCTGTAATATTTTCCATAAACAATTTGGTGTAGGCCGGGAAAGGGTATTAGTGACATTTTTTTGTATAAAAAAATCGTCTCTGGATAAAACAAAAGAAAGCTGAATAACAAAAACAACAAAATCGTCTAAAAAACACTTTATTTTGTTCATTTCTAAAGAGTGGGAGGTGAGAGTAGATAAATAATAGCATGATTTTACATCAGCTCATTTGCTGAGAGACTAATTTCTGAGACCGCTGATATTTTAGAGTCTAAGAAATATGAGAAGCGCGTATGCTAGGTTCGTGATATTTTCAACAGAGCTAGCCAAGAAAGCTAGAGAAACAGGAAAGTACATACTTTTGGTGTTGTACTCCCAATTGGATAAACCGTCCTTTTTAAATGGGTTGAAAATCAGCATTTAGAGTGCATGTTTATTATTTGTGTCCTGAGATATAATAGGCGCGTTGTGACGTCATATGATGACCTTGAAATGACTTTTGACCTTACATTTGCATTAAGTTCAATTTCAAACCATTGTATGGATAGTAAGACACATTATACTCTTTAATAAACACCCCTGAAATTTTAACACAAAATATGAGTACAAAAAGTCGAAAATCGCACCTTGGGGAAACAAAATAGCGTGGATTTGCCACCATTAATACATGTAGGTTCTGCTCAACTTTGGTAAACAGTATTAACACTACAAATTAAAACCTGTTGAAGATAGCTCAGCATATTCCCGTTAATAACTGAAGGAAATTATTTTGTAAATCAACTTATGACTATAATCAAAGGCTGCGAGAGGAAACATACGCATCATTATTCAAATTACACATGTGACCAGCGTTATTCCTTTCGCGAGACCAAACCTTTTCAGAAAAATTTTATATTGAGTTCACTTTTTTTTGTTTTATTAGTGCCAATAGAGGCTGACATGCATATTATCAACAATATAGGAGACTAACTCTGCAAAGCATAAAAGTACCATCTTTTCCAAATGATATTGGGTTGTGTAAAACAATAATTAGTTTGAATAATAATTCAGCACTCATCGTAGCTGAAGGTTGATGAGAAGGCAGAGATAAGAAATAAACATATGATAATTTGAAGTCTTCATTTCGAAGAGTCAGTAATAAAATCTTTTAATCCATGAACTTTAGAGATTAAATGAGAAGT
>CALNVZ010002974.1:3861735-3901503 GCA_940671915.1 Paracentrotus lividus
TTCACAAGGCTGAGAGATGATCCACATACAGACAAAAATGTAACCAGAAGATTGCGGGAAGGGAGTTACTCTTTCAGCATATGTAAAATAGTTTAGGACTATAGATTGGTTTTGCTTTATTGACATTTTTTCTAGGTGTACAAGTTTTTTTGTGACTCATCGGTATATCATGTCACTCATATCCTCTTTACTCCTCACGAGTTTCACCCTCATGACGGGGAAATACACGGTTGCTATAGGGTTTGTTTGGAAACCAGTTATTCAGCAGAGCCCAACAGACCATCACTGTATTCCACGTGACCTGGTTACCTGAACGTCTTGCCATGATAATGAAGTAGTAATAAATTCGATGAGGTGTAAGGCATGATCTGTTTCTGCTGGCTTGGTGTTGCTGTTATGGTCACCGTCTAGTACGGCTTGCAGGATTGTGAGAAGGAGTAATATCTAGATATTGGATGATTGAAGAAAGACAGAGGATTTAGAAGAACTTTCTCTGAATGTAGAGTGGAAGGTTAATGCACATGGTGCCAAAACCATTTGTTAATAAGCTAATGCCAGTTTGGTGCTAATCCCACATGGTGCTTATTGCTATTTCATCTAATTCCTTTTGGTCAAATTGCCCGCGCTTCGCATTATCGCCATTGTTATCCTAATTCCCATTTCGTCGAACTAAGTTGGGCTTTCATTTGGGTATTAAGACGCACATGCAAATCATAAAAATTTGGCTATTAGATAAATTGGCAATCAGGACCAGAGTTTTCATTAGACCAAGTAAGAATCAGACCAAGTATGGTATTAAAGCATAGCCAAAATTAACCAATTTTAGTAGGCCAAATGGATTTAGCTGCATGTCGTATAGACAAAGGAGTGGAATTCGTCCTAGTGATGTTAGTGAAAGAGTGAGTGATCAAAGCACAAATTTCACTAAATTTACATTTAATCTACTATTGTCGCCTCATTGAGCACCAACAGAGGCCTTGCATACATCCAGAGCTACAGGCCATCTCGCTCGTGGCGTGTGCGCATTCAAGCTTCTCGAAAGGCTCCCTGGCCCGACTCAATTCCATTGTATGATCCCACTTCCAGATGAGCAAGCGGCTCTGTCAGCTGGACCATAATATATCGAAGAGAGCTTCGAAAGTGCCACAGGCGGTGTTCTATGCTTTTATACTATGACTCACTAGCGGGCAGTATGACGCGGTGTGGCATCTTGGTCTTATTATGAACTTTCTCGCGTCTCCCTGTATCGTCACGGTTCCTTGCAACATCCTGCGAACGCAGCTTCGTAACCAGAACTAGCGATGGGCAAACTAAGCGCGACCAACGAAGCCGTCTATAGAATGTGGTGCCTGCAGGGCTCATACTATTCTCTCCGTATGCTTTTTACACTTCAACATATGAACGGACCTACTTGCACAGCGTCACGTTCAGTATGGCTATGCGTGATCTAGCATATTGCTTTATCAGATTTATGAATTGGACCAAGGTGTAGGATTCTTTTCTACTGACATGAAGCTCTCGCGAGACTGATCTCAAGGTATGTGGAGACTTGAAACTTTAGATTGCCCAGACGACTAGCGTCCGCCTTCCATCTTACACAAGAAGCCAATCGACAGGAGTGGCCTGTTACACTGTTACAATAAAAAAAAAACTGAAGTGCTATTTTTAGCACTTATGGGGCTGAAAATCAGCACTTTTTTAAGAGCTTGTATAGTGACTGCACTCAAAGTGCTGTTTAACTGCACTCAAAGTGCTGTTTTAGCACGTTCACGTGAGCTGATCTTTCAGCAAAAATGGGCAAAAATGGCGTGACTTCGTTGGGGTTCGAACCTGGGTCCCCTGGATGAGAAGCGCTTACGAGCACGTTAGACCAATTCATATCTCACGATTGCTAGCAGATCATATTGTTTCATGATGAACTTTCTTCAAACTTGCCATTATTATCTACTATGCTACCATAATTCAAGCAAGTTAGGGAGATCTCCGTTGGTCTATTGGTAACGTCAGCGGTACTCTTCCATATCTAGGTGAACCCCGTTCGAATGCCATACCGACATTGAACATTTTTTGTTGTTGATAAATTAGCACTTGGGTAAGTGCTAAAACAGCACTTCAGGTGCTGATTTAGCACTTCAAGTGCAGTCACTATACGAGCACCCATAAATTAGCACTTCAGTTTTTAGAGTGTATTCACGATGGTACACCTCTACCAAACAGCCCCCATCCAAAAAACCTTGGAGTGAAACTGGACTGACAGCTGATGTATAGACATCACCTTGAAGCCCTAAGAGCAAAGGTTTCAGCAAGGAACAACTTGTTGCGTCGCATGGCTGGTACATCATGGGGTGCATCAACATCCACCCTTCGCACAGGTGCTCTAGCTCTGGTCTACAGCTCTGCTGAATATGCTGCTCAAGCGTGGTGCAGGAGCAGTCACACCAAAAAGCTGGACCGTGCACTTAACACAGTGGCTGCCGGGCCCGCGATTAATTGGGCAAAATAAATTTCCGTTTCACCTTTCAGGAGTTTGTTTCGGACAATAAAATTTGGAGCAATTTTTTTTTAAATGGCACCGAAGGCGGCTCATCACTGGATGCCTTCGCCAACACCAACTGATTCTTCTTCCCGTCTCGCTGGAATTGCGCCACCAAGACACGCATCTAACAGACAAGCTGACAACCAAACAATTGGCTGATGATGACCCCCTTGCACAAAACAACGACAAATTCCCAGGACCTAGGTCGACAACGCCTCCGATAGACCCCCTGTGAGCTAGAATTCTATTGTTATGAATGAAAGGGCAAATTCAATCATACCTGGCACAGGACTGCTGACGTCATCATCCGGCTATGAAATTAGGGGTAATCTTTAATTAAATACTTTCTAGATGGACTATAAAACGCATACATTTGGAATTGTTTGTATTATGTAGAATATTAGCTTTCTTTTACGGCTATTTCATTTTTCAGTTCGGTCTGGGACTTTAAGTTATATTTTGGTGAATCCAGTGCAATTCGAAAGAGTCACGCATAGATGAGCAAGAAGTATTTGAAATTAGTTGTTGAATAAAATTGGGCAGAATAGTGGTTTATTACCATTTCTTTCATGTTCTTTTTTAGATGATTGTCTTTCGTCAAAACTCTCATTGATAGTGAATGCAAATTTTAAACAAGTGTTGTTCCCTTATTGCATACATACGAAAAATGTACACTGCGGTTCCCTTTGCTTTGTCCTGCTCAATTTGATTTTGACAAATAAATTCCAAAAAACTTCTTACTCGTCTACAGCGTGTCCCATAAAAAAATGTCCCTCTGATTGGGCGCTTTATAAATTCTAAAATTAAGTATTATTACCAATTTGATATTAATATGTTGAAAGCACATTCAATTTTGTAATTTCATTGGTCTCGCTATATTGGTGTTGATCAGAGAGTATATTATGTAACAGCCGTGCATTTCAGCCCATTCCAAGTTTGCAGATCCTTCATGTGAAAGCAAACACAACCTTGCTCCAAATGCTCCAAATTTTATTGTCCGAATCGGATATTCTTTTTGCCTTGTCCCGTGGGCTTGGCACGCTGAGCAGCGCCAGTTGGACGTTGTTCTATCCCCTCTTGTTGAAGCGCAAACAGGGAAGCAACAACTACCATTTTTAACGTCTTGGTATGACGCGGCCGGGGATCGAACCCACAACCTCCCGAATATGAGGCGGACGCTCTATCCACTGACGCAACACATCGGTTGTTGAAACTGAAGTTTAATTAGTTTTCAGCTAAAACAGCTAAACTTCACTTCCATAAAGACCTATCTCAGTTGTGATGAGTCTAGTTTGCGACTAGTTCACGACTATACCCTCTCGAGTCGCGGAGACGTCTACTGAGTTTCCAGGGAGCACAAAAATCTCGAAGAAGTCACGAATTACCGCGTGACCATTTTTTTTTCTATCACAAATTGACTAAAGTCATGAAAAAGTCCAGGCGATAACGGGGTGACTTGCTAGCGACTGGAAAATTCCTTTTTTTTTAAAGACTTATGTTTAATTTCCCAGAGATTCAGGAGACGTCTCCACAAATCCAGACTCGAATCACGAACTAGTCTAGACTTATGGCCAGTGAGGTGTGACATTAATACTTGAAAACAAAAGCATGAATATCACAGTTGTTAAAATGAAATAATGGTGAAGCACAGAATAATGAATGACATTTTTGTAGTGCACTCCTTTTTTATCAAACTTGGAATGGGCTAAAAATGACTATTGTTATAAAAGAGCCTGTGTATTCTAAACCACGGAAGCGAAAAATTTGAAATTTTCACAGGAATCGCAGTATTAGTTGGGCTTTCTACATACATCAACTTAATTGAGTATAAAACTTAATGTTGGTAATTATTCAGTGATGAATTAGAGGGACATTTTTTTTTTTGGGGGGGGGGGGACACGCTATATATGCGTGGCTCCTTTGAATTGTATTAGATGCCAAAAGAAAGAAGAACGTATAGAATTTAAAAGCATACATTCAATATTCCAATATTTTGTTTGATTTCAATGAGGGAATGATTAACTATCTGTTCCACTTTTTCTGGGATTGGGAGGAACTGTACAGACAGTGAAGGCCTACGTGAGACTGGTGTAGAAATGATTGGATAATTGGAGAGAGATAGAGAGAGGGGGGGGGGAAGGGAGGTAGAGAGAGAGAGAGAGAGAAAGAGATCATCATATAATGAGAATGAGAGGGGAAGCGAACTTGTATTATTAGTTATAAGCCTGGAAGAAAAAAACATGAAAAAGCCATTGTAGCAGGATCGTCAACAAACTGACCGGAATGGATGGTTAGGGCAACACAATACAATTTAAACGACTTGTAATGGATCCAAATTAAGTTAAAACCAACGAGAAAATATTCATATAAATTTTGACAAGTTGATGCTCAATATATCGGGCGCTACTGTTGCACATCAAGCATATCCTTGACCTTATATTCCAACTTTAATTTAGTGTAAAAATGCACTAATCGGTAAATAATGAACTTCGCCGTTCATACACCTGATATTTTATTTTCCGTTTCTCTTTTGGTTGTATTTTTTATTTTTTTGTGTATTCGGGGATAATTCCGAATCTTCATTATACAACGTTATTAAACGTTTGAGCTACTAAAAACATTTTAAAGGTATACGACGCTATAATTATCCCTTTTTTTATACGCATGCTCTACTCTTTCGTGTGGCAAACAAAAACGTAAGTATGTTTTCCTCTCCAAGCAAATTAGCCCGCCTTTGCAGCCCCCCCCCCAAAAAAAAAAAACCCTAAACAAACAAACAAAGACACAATCAAACAAGTGGGAAATATGTCATTTTGTATAAAAAATGACCTATAGATCTGACCACTTCACCAATTTTTCTCTTTCTTTTACATTTGGATGTGGACAATAATCAAAATAAATGATATGAGGACTATACACTTTCTTGGGAAGAATGAAGGGAATGTCAAGATCTGTCTAACCATGGATATGCAGGCGCCGATCCAGGGCGGGGGGTGCGGGCGCCCACCGTAAGATTGCAAACAAAATGTAAAAAAGCTTTCCTTGTGTACAATGACCCTTTTTTGTGAAAGCCCCCCGTAGGAGTTGAAGAATTAGTTTTTTTTTATTTTCATTATTATTATTAATTCTTTTTTATTTATTTTTTTAATTATTATTATTTTTTTTTCTTTCTTGTCAATATCTTCGGGTTCGATCGGATGACCCCACCCTACTCCTATAAGTAATATATGGTGACCTTCTTGACGGCTGAACAAATTTTAACACCTACCCCCCCCCCCCCCCCCCCCCCCCCCACCACGCGCCGCCAGCGTGACGTGAACAAATTTGAAGTACCTTTTTCCTTTGTGCTCGCCCAACGTGAAGTGAACAAATTTTGATGTACCTTTTTGACCCCCGTAAAAGTCCGATTCTGGATCCGCCCCTGATATGAACCAGGACTGCAGTGCGCAGATAGATGCCAAAATGACTTTCACAGGGTTCCCACAGAAATTTGAAAAGAGAATTCCATGACTTTTCCATGACATTTCCATGACTAAATTGCTGCTTTCCATCAATTCCATGACTTCCTTTCTGGCACGGTTTCCAAAACCAGACACGTTATGATGGCCTCCACTTCCCCTCACAGCCATCCCAGGGTTCCCACAGAAATTTGAAAACAGAATTCCATGACTTTTCCATGAATTTTCACAAATTTTCCAAATTCCCTGACTTTTCCCCTGACTTTCCATGACCCACAATTTTTCCAGGATTTTCCATGACTGTGGGAACCTGCTTTCAGTGCAACTGTACTGCGTCATACTTTTACCCTAGCTGCTCGCAAATGCTCATAATTGCCCATAAAGCCCATTTGAACTCTAACATAACACAATTTAGAATAATGACACTATAAAATTAAACAGTGGTGTCTGTTTTGTTTATCCCTCAAAGTTGTTTTGACGAAATACCAACATGCGCTTTTAAAACCAATTGAAAATTTTGTAATGTTTTTGTGATCTATTGTATTGGTGAACGTCATGAATTCAACAGAGGCATTTAATAAACGTTACGTGATAAAATGTGCATTGTCGATTTCTTCTTCTCATAACCTGCATACAAGAGTAGGGAGACCGGGACAATTGTAACACGGGCAATTGTAACAGAGGCTCCATTCCTAAAGAAACACGTTAAAAACTTAACCTGTGTACAGAGCATGTACATCGCTCCACATGCTATTTGAGTGTAAACAGTTTTAACGGTTATTTGAACTTTTTACAGCAAAAAAACTGTTTTTTGAGCAGGAAAGTAATATCTCACACTACCCATTGTTTTTCTTCTGGACAAATATGTGGTTGAGCTATGGCTGTCATTTTAATTTATTTAGAAGTTATATTTCTTAGGCCTGTATTTTGCTAAAGTTTCAACAATGAATACCTGAGCTAAGATAGAAAAAATCTCTCCAAATATGGTTGCCCACCACAGGGGCAATAGTAACAATGCCGTTAAGTAAATACTTTTGCCCCGTACCTAGCCCGGACAATTCAGCGCGCTGCCATCGCCCGTACAGAGCACGTAAACTTCTGCAATAATCCCATGCCATGCATATAACAGTGAAAAATATAATGTAACTTGAGTCAAGCATTGTCATGTTTTATTATATAGCTTATGTGGTTAATGTAGTTTAATCTTTGATCTGTCAAGTGCATAGCTTTGAAAAAGAAAAACAAAAGGTTACAATTTCATGTGTTACAATTGCCCGTACGTCTTGTACAATTGCCCCTGGACACGGGCAATTGTAACACTCGACATCTTGTTTTGAATGGTAATGGCTTCAAAATAACTTGGTTTACTTAACCCAAACCTATTCATATGTCAAGCTTAGATATGCATATTTCATTTTCTTTAGTTTTAAGCAAGTATTTAGCTTTAATAATTTGATAGGTCAAATTAGGAAAAACTGTTACAATTGTCCCCGGTCTCCCCTAGTTTCTAAATACAAGCGTTTGGTATCCAGGAAGGCATTAAAAAAAAAACAATAACAACAAACTTAGAAACAACAATGAGGACAAAAACATATACCAGTAAAGAATATCCTAAAAATTTCTTTTATTACTGCATAATCTTGTATCATACTTTGTAAGTAATTTCTGTCACTTTTTATTAATGTTTTTTTAATGTGAGTAGGCATAAATGCATATGTATAATTATGTTTATGCACATAACTTTGTCATGCACATTTGCCTTTGCTTGTGTTTACAATCAATACCAAACTCACTACCATCTGAAAAATCTTCCCTTTGTATACTTTTACACTTTTCTACTCTATGCCGAATATCCTTATCAAACTTTCACTAACTCCATTATCTGCACACACCAAATTACCCAGATCGACTCACTATCAAGATTAAGCCCAGTTTTAACAAACATAGATTTAAATCAATTTATTATGACAAACAAAATATTCAAACTGGAGCCTTCAAAATCAATGAATGTCACAATTTTAATCAATAAGCATTTGTTTTAACAAAGAAACATCACAAATAATATAATCCAACAAGTTTGATGGAAGCATTTAAAGGTGTATCAATACATGAAGGGTCTTTAAATACTTTCTTGCAATAAATTTGCATTATTATTCTTATTTCTTTGTCACAATGGCCTGAAATCAATATGTTTTATGAATAAACCATTCTGTTTCTATACACGTTCAGGAATGCAAACGTGTATATTAAGCTTTACAATATTGAATGGTAAAATAAAATAATTTAAGTGGTAATATGCTTTGCTCTAAAGTCTTAAACCCTAGGAGGAATCCCTTGAAAAACTTAGCAAAATATATGAGAGAACATGAACTACACTATAGGCACTGAACATGATAGATTTAATGTAGCCCCCAAATATAATGAATTATATAATACCCTGCATTGTATGATCAACAACACAATGAGAACATTGGTTGCTACTTTACCTTAATAATTGTCCAGTGCTCCTTTGCACATAAAACTGCCTGTAAGCAGAGCTGTAAACATCTTTAAAACAAGATTTTCATAATATATTATATAACTATATCTATCCATACACAATTTATTAGCATTTATAATGATATTTCAGTGAATAAAACCAACACATAATAATACGACGAATAAACATGAAGGAGAGTTAAATCAATATTTAACAATAGTAATAGAAAATACAGTTATTATTAGTTGCAGCTGCATAATTTAAGTTGAAAAATATCAGGAGCTGTTAGTAGTGCGATAATAGTAGTCAGAACTCAATTACAATATACATGTACTGCAACAATTTCCTACATTTTCTCAAAAAAATAATAAGATACATTCATCAGATATAATATCCAAACTAGTGAAAAGTACTTCCAAAATGATAAAAGTGCACATGTCAATGAAAATATATTAAATTTCCAAGGTTCACTCATCAGTCTGTATATAAAACAGAAGAAATCATACCACTGCCATGGCATTTTAAAACAAACTCCTTACAAAAATCATTTCAGCTTATTTCTTTCTTTTAAGGGTTGAAAAAGGGTTGAGTGAAATAGAAATACAAATGGTGCCAATCTAAATTCATTTCAGACCTTTGGAAAAAAAAGTTGAATGTTGTATGATTTCTTACAAATTCTGGAAATCATCATAATTAGCCTAACTAACTAACCTCTTTCTTGTTCACAACACACAGCATTAGGAAGTGTTATTGGGACAAATGATTTAGCAGAGCTAGATAGCCGACTCTGATCAAAAACTACACGTGAGAGTAAGCAGGTGGGACTCCCCTAATCCCTACTCTAATATTACAGATGTTAATTAAACAGACACCTACAATGACACAGAGCTCTTCTTGACATTGTTTCTCTAATAGTACAAGTCTACACTCACAATGGTCCAAAAGAAATTCATGTCATTTGAATAATTGATGTATTGCAATTCCTACACAAATATAATTTTAAAAAGAATGGTTTAGAGATCAAGTTTTTTTTTTGTTGCTATTTCAGATATTTTTCTCTTATTCTCAAAATTTTATTTCATAAATGATAACAAATATTGTAACCAATTTTGAATATTAACCATTAGGCCTTCTGAATACACTTCTTTTAGACCTTGGAATAAAATTATGCAAATTACCACTGCAGTATTTCATATTCACATATCTTGCCCTTTGTGTAATAATAAAAACCTTCAAATATATCCAGCCAACCTGGAAAATGATTTAGAAAAATATAAATGTTATCCACATTATCCTGGACTTTCCATGCAATGCTTTATCAAAATACACCCCCAAAAAATCAATGATAATGATAATGAAAATATTAATGATAATAATATGTACATCTTTATAGATGATCAAGGCTTTATCTTGATGCTACATCTGCTGTGTAAATATACCGGTAAATCTATTTTTATGTTAGTAGGCCTATCCTGGATAATTAAGTCCAAAGAGCCTAATCTAAAAAAAAAACAACAACTCATAATAAATAGACCAGTTCATCAAGTTATGATAATTTATGGATGTTTCTTTCCTAGGGACATACATGTAGTAACAAAGTATTCAAATAACCTGTTATAAAAGAATGAACTACATTATTTGGAATCCAGTTTTCATAGATTACTTGTTGCTATGTCTAGCAAACAATGGGCAAGATTTTGGGTCGTCATGAAAAACATTTGTTAAAAAGTATGCATAAAATTTGTGAACCAGTCTATTGAAAAGCCAAGGGGGTTGTTCATGAGTTAATTAATATATTAGAATTTAAGTTGTACTTAAATTTCAAGCGCTCTGGTCTTGACCGCATAATGTCATTGATAGACTTTCAAATAAAGCACAATCTCTGAAAATGTTCTGACCAATGAGGTGATGCATAATTAGGGCTCAAATTTACTTGCATAGAGCTGGACGCACATTCTTTTGTTACTGGGGGGGGGGGGGGGTGTTGTGATGAATAGATCATCCTCTCCCCCAGTAACAAAAGACATGAATCTAGGAAATTCAGTGCGATTTGAAGTAAAAATTTACTTTTTGTAAAGCAGGCCCCAGGCTGGCAGTACTGAGCATCCAGTCGGTCTGTGGTGAACTACTTCCTTGTCAAGGTAATTTATTTCCTCAGGTCACCCATAATGATGTCATTATTCCAAGGTCATCTTTTCATGCTGGTCAGATTGGACAGAATTTAATTTAAAGAAAAAACAATAAAAGGGATAAACTTATAGATTAAAAGAAACTTTGGAATAAAAAAAAAAAAGAAACTTAAAAACAGGACAAAGTAGAATTATGTACACAAACATATATGTTCCCTTAAGACTAATATCAAATGATTTCATTAATTATACAAAAATTCTTGCATCTTTAAAGTTGATAAGGGTTGGTTTGGTAATAGACCTTAATATAACATTTTAATGTACCCCTCCCGAATAGTCTGGTGTACATCCACTTGAATAATTAATGCATTCATCACCTAACGACGAGCCCCGGATATAAAACACATCAATCCTTGTCTTCATGAATAAGAGAGAAATGTCAGAAATGTTAACAATGTAAGCTGGATAGCTCGCTTCAAGAAGCGCTATCATGTCTGCTGTCTGCTGAGTGTCAAGAGTCGCAAAAGCACTATAAAGGGTAAGTCTACCCTAGAATCATTGGTTTTCAAAATTTGCATAAAATATCATTTTAAAGACCGTCGACGGAGTAAATACAACCTTACATCGATTTAAAGCTAAGTAGGCGTATAACATAAATACCCCCAAAATAAATTAAATTTTCATAACAGTATTCATAAAAAGATGATCGAACCTCAACCAGGCCATCCCTCCCAAATACTCGAAAAGTTGCCCCTATTTTAATGGCGCGGTTGATGACGTCAAAGAAGTTTAAGGGAATGCTACTGCCAGGCATGATTGGGTTTTGCCTTTAGAAAACACGTTTGTATTGCTATGTCAGAACAATAGACCCCATGTGTGCTAGAATTCTATTGTTATGAAATGAAAGGGCAAATTCATTCAGCATTTAGCATGTAGCATTCTGTTAACATTTTTTGACGTCATCAGCCGCGCCACTATAATAGGGGTACTTTTTCGAGTACTTGGGAGGGATGGCCTGGTTGAGGTTCGATCACCTTTTTAATGAAATACTTTCTAGATGGAAGATAAAAATGCTTAAATTGGGAATTGTTGTATTATGAAGAAATATTAGCTTTCGTTTGATATGTAATTTTGGTTTTCATTTCTCGGTCCGGTCCGGGACTTTAAAAAATGAAATAATAGTGATATTGATGATTAAAAATTAATTGATATTAAAATATATCTATTTCATAGAGGTATGTATTGAATTGAATTGAATTTATTTTCCACATCATTATTCACATATATATTTTATGAACATAACATTACAAGTAATGCAAATTTCATTTTAAAAGCGGAAATGTAGCAGAATAGAAGAATAACATAGAATGTGACAGACATGGGGAGGCTACAGCAAAAGCATGGTGCTTGATGTGATAGCAGCCCACAAACATGAATTTTAAGATACATCAAATGCACAGATGAAATCATTATTCTATTGAAAAAAAATTGTGCATATAGAAACAGCTTTGAAGTACCACAGTATGGGCAACAATACCCTTAAATTATTTTCAAAACAGTTTGAACACCCCCCCCCCCCACAACTAATGAAATGGGGTTAGTTATCTTTTTACGACAACCACACAAATTAAAAAAACATGGGTAGAGGGTAGAGAACTATGGTTAAGAAAGATTTGGTTAAAGAGAAGTTATCCCTGGAATAACTCTTAGAATTTCAATGAACTGTACATCAGAAGGCGGGAGAGAATTTTTGAAAAACTTCCAACAATTCTGGGATGCAATCAAAGACAAATAACTGCATCAAACATTAAACATATTCCACCAAATTAGGATCACCATGCATACTGTTTGAATACAAATCAATGTCTTTGCTCAGTAGGTTTAGAAATTCAATTGTTGCTATGAAGCGAGAATCAAAAGAGAAAGAGATAATGAAGTTAGTGTAATTAAATTAGCGTTTCAATCACATCCATCATGAAGTAAGATTGTTTGATTTAATTCATATCTCCTGGCATTGATGTATGGTGGCTTTTAATTCATATTATCTCAAAATCAATAAGAAAAATGATCAGTATTTGCAATTCTCTGAGGGTAATAGAAGAATGGTAAATTGGAGTATGACAGGACTTGTTATGATAAATATTGATCACAATCTTCCAAGAAATCAAATCTACTGAGGTATGTATGGAGAGACTCTGCTTGGATATTATAGAAAGTAAACAAAAAAGAAGTGATATTTGAAGAGAGAAAGATAAAATGAGGAAACTATAAAGATATTGAAAAGAAGGTTGGAATGCAGTCAACATGGAGGAAATAAGAGAGCAAAGAGAGATAGATAGATTGAAGGAAAATAATGAAAGAAACAGTGAAAATAGACAGACATACAGATCATTATGAAATTATTATCTGAATGTCAGACTACTTTTAGCCTAACCCATGTAGCACAAATCTTAATTCTTTAAAGAAAATTAATATGAAATAATAACCCTAAATCTGCCTCAAAAAGATTTTACATGCAAAACTATGATATATAGAGAGAGAACGAGATATAGTGTGAGAGAAAGAGAAAGGGAGTTACACAGAACAATACCATGATGTTTTTAGGATATTTGAATAAAATTGATAATGTGTGAATTACATGAAGGTAAAAAAAGCCAATTCAAAGTCAATTTTAATTTTGAAACAAAATTTGTTCTCTTTCAAAAATTTCCGAAGATTCAAACTAACATAATGAATTAAAAAAACGGGAGAGAGAAAGGGAAAGAAAGTAAGGAGCTAAAGAGGATGAAGAGCAGAAATCATATGTGTATGCATACAGTGCCATGCAACCATGGGTGTAGACACGCATTAATTTCTTTTGTTACTGGGTTGGGGGGATGATCTATTCATCCCCCCCCCCCTCCCCCGTAATAAAAGAAAGTGCGACCAGCTCTACACAAGTGCATGCAACTGTAAATAATAAGTGTATGAGGAAACTGCAATTTTCAAGACTCAGATGCCTAATTCCTTTTTGACAATTCTTGGAGTCAGACGTCCAACAAATATGTCCACATTGTGAGGTGGTTGAGCATATGATGGCGCTCTTTAATCTGTGATAGAGTTGAAGATTGATTTCATCGATTATATGCACCAAATTTGTGCCAAAATGTGTTGGTTAAACATATAGTAGTCAATAGTTATTCTATGATCAAGACTCTTTTCTATGCATTATAGGACGGACATGGGTGTGTGCAAGGAGTTATAAGCAATGAAGTCCAAACTGGCAACACCGGCACAACCAGACGGGGTGCAAGCAACACACACTCCCTCTATTCTTTTGAGAATTAAATGCTAAATGAATGAATAGTAATATTCAAGATATATTTAGCGCCTATTACATCTTTACACCAAGTCTCTAAGCTGCTTGACCGACCCTCAACTGCAAAACTTAGACATGCCTTCGTATCTTCGTAACTTGATTCTTGTAATTCTATATTTTCTGTCCTCCCCTCATCATACTTACATCCACTGCAAAGGATACAGAATACCGCTACAAGGCTTGTTACTCTCTCAAGAAAACATGAACACATAACACCTATCTTGAATTCCCTTCATTGGCTCCCCATACACCATCGCATAACTTTTAACGTTCTTCTTCTCACTTACAAAATACTTTGAGGTCAAGCCCCAAAATACCTTTCAGACCTCATCACATTATGTTTTTCCAGTTCGTAAAGAACACTACAATCCTCATTTACCCAACAATTGGTTTCTGGTCCTCACACTGCGACAAGATATGGTGGTCACGCATTTATTGCCCCCATTCTGTGGAATAAACTCCCAGTTCAAATTCCATTGAGCAATTCAAGACCGTCCTAAAGACACACCTATTTAACACCTAAAGCACTCAGCTGTGAGTCGGTCAAGGGAGGTGCACACCATCTTTTTCTTTGTTTGATTGACTACGTTTGAATAGAACTAATTTATATGATTTATTTCAAAGTACATGAAGTAAGATTTGCACATTTATTCAAAGTATATACAATTTGTACAGGTTTACAGTTTTTGATACTAAATAGTTTATTGTTATTATAAGTCTTTGTTTCAGTATAATTTTCAAGCAGAAGATAGAGCACTTAGAAACATCAGTATTAAGCGCCTTATAAATCTCATTATTATTATTATTATTTACAAATATATTATTACCCCGAATAAAATGCAATAATGAGTGAAATAAATTGTCAAAGAGAGTATTCAGTTGATCTTCTATCTCTTCATCTCCTCAATGCTGTCTAAGTTCTTAAGTGGAGAAAAACCAAGCCTGGATGCTATGCAGACTCAGGTCACAATGGATTAATGGGTTAAATTGTGAAGAATTGTAAAAATGATCAAACTTACAAGACTAGTGCCAAAGAATATAAATTGGAATCATAATTTGCTCTTGAAGTCATCATACGAGCCCTTCCTTCCCTGTCCATCTGCAAAGCGTTTGGCTCCTTTTACAGACTCCTTAGCAAATACTTTAAGACCTGTTTGGCAGAGAATAGAAGACAGTTAGGAATGGGTAGGGACATACATATGGCTATGAAAAAGTGCTTAGATACTTTATCCAAACCTTATATTAGACTCCTTTGCAAATATTTTGAGAGCCTATTAGTATAAGTAGAAAACAGAACAAAGCTACTATGGGATAGGGACATAGATATGATATACAGCGTGTTCCTAAAAAAAGGTAATTGAAGTTCAAAGGTCACTCATTTCAAAAGTATATGGTTTATTTTTGTGATTTGTTTATTAAAATACTAAGTAACTCATCAGCTTTAATTTGAGACATTGCTTATGTCCAAACTGTGATGGGTCACAGAGTTAGGGTCATTTGAAGGTAATAGGTACAAAACCCATTTTTCCAAAATTTTCGTTTTTTAGGGTATGAAACCAACTTTTTATAAAAGTTTCAATGAAATGCAATCTCAATTGTCAAAGGACCTATCTCACTGGCAATAAAAGATTGAACATGTTTGACTTTTGTTCTATTTTCCCTCGACGCCCTAAAGTCTCAGGAGACGTCACCACGACGTCTCCACGACTCAAAGAGACTCATAATTGTGAACCCATCTCAATGCCATTAAGATAGGTCCTTTGACAAATGAGATTGCATTTCATTGAAACTTTGTGTGACAAAACCGCCCCCAAAACTATGAAACCAAAAATTTATAAAAAGTTGGTTTCATACCCTAAAAACGAAAAACTTGGAAAAAATGGGTTTTGTACCTATCACCTTCAAATGACCCTAACTCTGCGACCCATTACAGTTTGGACATAAGAAATGTCTCAAATTTAAGTAAACAAATCACAAAAACAGAACACAATTAGGATTGGATGGGGACAGAGATACGATAAAGTACTTTGCTCGTTTTATAGACTCGTAGGGACATGGATATGGAACACAGATAGGATGGGCTTTTTTTTTGGGGGGGGGGGGTTTGCTGATAAATTAGCACACATGCAAATGCTACAGAGAGCACTGCAAATGCTACAGAGAGCACTGCAAATGCTATGTACAGAGAGCACTGCAAATGCAGTCCTTATACAACAAGTACTTAAAGTTTCCGTTTTAAGAGTGTCTTGCCTTAACTGTGAACTGTCATCACTGGGTGCAAGAATTTGGTTTTAACATTCCCAGAACTGCAAATGAACCCAATCTTACCTCTTTCAAACTCATATTTGATAGCCTCTTCAAAACCCTGGCTGTCATAGGTATTATGAAGTGTGGCATGTCTGTCTCCTAACATGGCCGTTTGGTCTGGGAATGTAGTTAGAAGCTTGGCAAGTTTCTTGGCTTCATTTAGAGCTATTACAACAAATAAAAAAAAAAAGTGTCACATGACATAGCATTTACTGCTCTAACACAAGCTACTTCACCTTTCCATGGAAATTTCATCAAGTCTGGAGTTCAAATCCCAAGTGATTCTTGAGATATCAAAAGAACATGGCCAATCTTGTGTTCATTGAAAATCAGGTCATCTATCATAAAGGAATACATACCATCATAAAGTGTCCAATTCATATCACCATGATTTTTGAGATACAGGTATTAAAATAGCAAGAAAGCAAACGGACAATCTCAAAACCCTATGGCCCGAATTCACAAAGGTGGATTCTGCAAAATCCATGGATCCGTGGGTTATGTAAATTTTGTGTAATAACTATGCTTAATTTTAGCGCGTACTGTGAGAAAGGTCCGATACGAATGCACGATTTTGGCACAAAGCGCTACATTTATGCTTGTCGCTATGGTTAAGTCTGCTGTTTATTCAAATTAATTTACATAACCGTTGACTCAACAGAGGACTCATTAATTCAAAACAGTGGGCCCATTATGTCAAAACCACAGCAACTGGCGTAAATTTAGCGCGTTATGACAAAGTTGCGCATTCATATTGGACCTTTCTCACAGTACGTGCTAAAATTAAGCGTAGTTATTACACAAAATTTACATAACCCACGGATCCGTGGATTTTGCAGAATCCACCTTTGTGAATTCGGGCCTATGTGCCTGGCTCCACTTTTGGTAGGGAACACATAAACATGACTTGAATCAATTCATACAAAGTATTCAAAACCAATACATGCATTATAGGTTTTTTTTGTTGCAATGCCTGATGGGAAAGAATTCTAGCAGAATCAGCTGATTGCAGCACCTACTGCTGTGCGGTAATGACATGAACATTTCATTATTGTCCAACAATTCATACACAAAACAAAAATATACCTTGAACGAAAATGGTTGCACTTTAAACTGATCAATACAACAAATATAAAAAAAAATAGACTTCTCATATTTTTAACAACATGATAACACGTTGTAAAGCTGATTGTACAACAATTCCGTCTCATCATACATTGCGATGAAAGAACCGTAAATGCGCATATTGAAGTGAAATGAATAAAAAGTAGGTACCTTGTCCATCTGGAACAACTCTGTTAACAAGCCCCATACTCAGTGCCTCATCAGCTTCTACTGGTCTACCAGTAAGGACCAGGTCTAGTGCTCGGGATAGACCAATTATCTTGGGTAGTCTCACAGTACCACCATCTACCAGAGGAACACCTAGTCATGGGAACAAATCAATTCAAGAAAACAAGTCAACAACAAAAAAAATCTATAATTCTGCTAGACCAAAAATACATGTAGCACTTCCGTAAAAAGATATCCTTGCCAATGCAATGTGTTGAAATTATAATAATAGACATAATAGAGTATGCTAAACTGACATTTCAAAGAACTTAATGATAACTATATAATTACAAACCTGCTTGACTAGGATACACAGATAAGGGGTACATAGATTTCAAGGAATATCTTCTAACTGGTACCAGTGTGGCCCATGTAAATGAATGACTTGCAAAATACAAAGTCGTAAAGAACCGATAACCAAAATTCAAACATGCACCCTGTTTTTTACTGTGCGTTAAATCATACTCTTAACTTACAACTTAAAGCCACTGATTAGTAAAATTATTTTCAACCTTTGCATTTTTATTCTACATACATTTTGTTAGATATGATATAACGGATAGAACATAAAAGGAAAATATGTCAAAAGGGAAAAATTATATAACGGTGCATAGATATTCGCTCCAGGCTTTATATCTCATGTAAGATGTTAATTTGGGTAAAGTGTTCAGTCTGAGTTACAGTCTCAGTCAGTTATTCGATTTGTTTGACTTGTGTTTAGTAATTGTTGCCAAAGCAAAATGTTGTACAATCAGTTTACCAAATCTCCTGTTGAAGATACCCATGATGGCACTTTTCTCTGCTATCCTCAGATCGCAGATCAGAGCTAATTCCATTCCACCCGCAACAGCATATCCACTCAGTGCTCCTATCACAGGCTTGCTAAACTGCATTGCAGTAGGACCCTAGAAGATAAACAAAATGGATGCTTTATCGATTGAGATCCAACGGCTCAAAGCCCTCCGTAAGTCATAAAAAAGAACGGAGCAAACAGCAGGCAGTAAAGCAGGCATATCTGCACCTATAGGATATCATTACATAGCTCATAATACTCTTAATTCATAGTTCACTTAATTTCATTTAATTATGACTGCATTGTAGTTTCATCTTTATCTGTCACTAGAATCCAGATATTTATTATCTTCGTTTATTGTGGAGATGAATATCTTTACCATAGGACCTGGCATCAGATCATCAGTAACAGTCATTGGGTCTCTCTTTGCTAGATCCTTCAAATCCCAACCGGCACAGAAGTTTCCACCTGCATGTATACAAAAAATAATAATTTAAAAAAAAATAATACAAAATACATAATCATCATGTGAGTGCTATACAGCAATTAATGTGAAAGTCATTGCCACTTCAGTTTTTGTTTTGTAGTCTTGACCAAAAAGTACTGCATACTTCATTTAGAATTACTCTTAGTTACATGTTGTTCCTTTGAGAAAGAATTCACAATTAGCTTTAAAGTGGAATAGTAAAGACTTCTTATCATATACGAAACGGATCAGTAGGGTGTGTAGAACAACTTGCTTTTTATTTTGTGAAAAACGGACAACCTGAAGTGGAGTTAGAGGACATTATCTGTCCCCTCCCTGAAATCTTAAACATCAAGTAAAATTTGGAGGGGTTCTTGATGACGTCATAAGTGTGAGGGAAAGTTGCAGAGCCTGAATGCTGCACTATGTATACAAGTCTCATACATGTATTGTAATGCATTACTTTTTATCCCTTTCCTTATTTCACTCATTGTTTTCCTCACTTTCCTTATGTTATTTATTGTTTCTCTATTTCCTGATGTAATCCGTTCCATACCCATGGTGTTGATATTTCTGCTTTCCTTATGTTATTTATTGTATTTCTCTCTTTCCTTATGTTATTCATTGTTTTTCTCAATTTCCTTATGTTATCCATTGTTTTACTATCTTTCCTTATGTTATTCATTGTTTTTTCTCACTTTCCTTATGTTATTCATTGTTTTTCCTACTTTCCTTATGTTATTCATTGTTTTTCCTACTTTCCTTATGTTATTCATTGTTTTTTCTCACTTTCCTTATGTTATTCATTGTTTTTCTCAATTTCTTTATGCTATTCATTGTTTTTCTCACTTTCTTTATGTAATTCATTGTTTTTCTCACTTTCCTTATGCTATTCATTGTTTTTTCTCACTTTCCTTATGTTATTCATTGTTTTTTGTTATTTTTTTTTACTTTTCTTATGTTATTCATTGTTTTTCTCACTTTCTTTATGTTATTCATTGTTTTTTTCTATTTCCGTATGTTATTCATTGTTTTTCTCTATTTCCTTATGTTATTCATTGTTTTTCTCTCTTTTCTTATGTTATTCATTGTTATTTCTCTCTTTCCTTATATGTTATTCATTGTTGTTGTTTTTTTTTACTCTCCTTAGGCCAAAAAAAAAAAAAATTGTTTGGTTGTCCTCGACCGACCGACCCTCTGAAAACGGCCCGACCCGACAACCTCTTTTTTTTTTTTTTTTTTTTTTTTCACCCAAACGCCGAAAATACACAGCTCATATTTATTTGTATATATTTTCATAAAACAGTATTATAACATGTGTTATTTTTCCATGCAGTCCCATTTTACATAACTCAATAAAACGTAAAAGTGATCTAAAAAATGGAAGTCATTCGTTTCTTTGTTTTTTCTTTGTTTTTCAATGGGAGGAAAAAAAAAAAAAAAAAAAAAAAAAAAACAAAAAACCCGGACCGACCGACCCGATTTTTGAAAAAAGGCATTCATTGGACAACCAAACAATTTTTTTTTTTTGGCCTTATGTTATTCATTGTTTTTCTTACTTTCCTTATGTTATTCATTGTTTTTCTCACTTTATTTATGTTATTCATTGTTTTTCTCGCTTTCCTCATGTTATTCATTGTTTTTCTCTCTTTCCTTATGTTATTCATTGTTTTTCTCTCTCTTTCCTTATGTTATTCATTGTTTTTCTATCTTCCTTATGTTATTCGTTTTTTCTCACCTTCTCATGTAATTCATTGTTTTCTCTCTTTCCTTATGTTATTCATTGTTTTCCTTAATTGTTATTTATTGTTTCTCTATTTCCTAAACATAATTATTTGTTGTTTCTATTTTCTTATTCATTGATTTCTCTTTATTCCTTATGGTATTTCTTGTTCTGTCTCGATTGTTTTATCTTTCTATAATGCACTATAGATAGTAATAGATATGCTTCATGCATTACTTCCGGGTTTACTCCTCACACTTGTGACGTCATCAAATAGCCCTTAAAAATATCCACGGATCTTCCAATTGAACCCCGATTGTATATACAATGTTCAAAGCAGCATTTCTCGTGAACGCAATATGCTAAAGGGATCAACTAAACGGTGTTCTGTTTCTCATGTACTAAACTTGATAATGCAATTGAAATCCACAAGATTGGCCTCTTCTTTAATATTCCACTTTAAACTGGAAATGCAGGAAGTTCAACATCCTGGTACCCTGACAATAAAAGCATCCAGCTATAAACCATTTTCTGTTGACCCCATAAAGCAGGTATACCCTTTTGGTGTTGATTAAAAGGTATAATTTGGTATGGAGAAATACAAATGTTATTATTTTCAAATATATATTAGGTTGTAAATCCTCTGAAATAAACAGTTGAGGAATAATAGCCTTTACCCTAGATAAAACCCTTAAATCTCAGCTAAATTGATGCATTTGCCTAAAAGTGCAAGCAAATTCAGAGAGAAGAGCAAATTCAGAGGAGAAGGCTGCTAATTATCAAGAAAATGATGTCCATCTGGATTTAAATAATTTTAACAAGACCTAAATATTAATTATGATAAAATATCTTAATAATATGTTGAAATAAAATCTCAAATCAACAAGACAGCCCACTACAAAATAATTGAGGCCTTTTGAGGCATTTGATATCTGACATCATATTCCACTTTTGTACACTAAGAATCTTGCAACAGGATTGGTCAAAAGTCAATCATGTGATAAATTGTAGTTTTCCAATCATCAATCATCACTCGCAATGACATTACTTTTGAGTTATGCTGATCACTTCAGCGCCATAGAGCATGTAGAGCCATACCACACCATCAATTATTTTTAGGAAGCGCAAAAAAAAGTGCATTGCCACTTGCTTTTTTTGTACTATAATTTTTAATCACATGCAGTAACAGATAAATTCCTCTGTGACGTATTACTTTGTTAATTCCTTTGTCACATCACAATCATTTCATCCCATTCGAATAGGCCTACGAGCTAAATATATTGGGCACACCTCATTTGCAGGCGTTTACGTTACAATTACAATTGATGATTTGAGTGGATTTTTTAAGGATCTAGGAAACCTTGAATTTTTAACCAAAATATTAGTTTTCCCCTAACTCTTAAAATGTTTCAGATGTGGAATATAATAAAGCAAATAATCACCTCTTGATTTCAAGTGACGAGGCGAACTACCATTTCCTCGGCAAGCTGGATGTACATGCTATCTCTCCTCAGCTTTGCTTCGGAGGAGATAGCTATCCAGCTTGCCTGGGAAGTGATAGTTTGCCTATTACTTTTATCTGAAGGTGATTATTTGCTTAATATCTTTAATATGATGGCACAAAACATTGAAGATTCATGAAATTGTTCACTTAAGTATATAAGGCTATTATAAGCAAAAATCATAAAAAATTATGAAATTAAACCCTCACAGTTTTCCCCATTTATTGTATTCCAAAACTGCAAAAATATTGGCTTACAACGTATAAAACAGGATTGCTTTATATAGAAGGGCAAGTAAACAGAAGTTAAATAGCATGTCTCTAATCTAGTATATCAGTACATACAGGTATAATTCTTTCTTTGAATATATTAAATCAGGAATAAAAGATCAGAGAACATAACGTTTTACAAAACATACTCCATCATTGTATATCCAGAAGAGACAAACATAGGCCTACAAGTAGATAAATAATTGAAGGTAACTGGTCTGTAAGATATGATTATTTCTAATAGAATACCTTTTCCATACAAGACGGCCACACTAAGATCAGGATCTTCCTCAAATCGACAGAATGCAATCTGTAGCTTCTTAGCTGTCTCGGGATTGACAGCGTTCCTGGTGTCAGGTCGATTGATACCTATCAGGCATACCTTATCCTCTCTATCTACATCCACAGTACACTCAGAACCTGGTGGGCAAGTAAAAACAAATCATCATTAGTATATTTATATGACCCCTTTTCAGAACTTTATTAAATGTGATCGGACACATCTAGTTCAAGGACTAGACCACGCTAGCAGCAAAGCCACGTTGGGACTGTAGCGAGATTTTAGTGTGAAGATTAAATGTGGTCCTGTGGGTTTTCCACTCATCGGGAAAAAGGGTTGTTTTTTTTAATTATTTTTTTCACGATAGTGAAATCAAATTTATTGAAAACCTATTCTCTGATAAATATAACTAGATTCTAAATAAAGGAGGGTTTAATTTAGAGTCAAATTCTATTGAAAAAGTAGAATTAGTAAAACTTTCCTTGGGGAAAATTAAAAATCGATGGACCAAGATGCAAAACCTGCCACCCATTGACCAACCAGCCGCCATCATGCAAGCAATGTGGAAGCCTCAACTACACCAGAGTGGTCCTTTTGGCCATAGCAGCATGGATAAGCCAAGTCACCTGTATGGTGGTGCGCTCACTATACAAAGTCAATGGAGCCGAACAGATGTCACAAGCACTGACAAACAAAAGGCAGTGAATGAACTGGTGACTTTTTAATTTTTTTTAAAATTCAGTCTTCTTTACACAGGGTGGCCCTTTCAATATCGAGTTTGCTCTTCCAAGGGGCCCTGTCAGACATAACATCTATCAGACAAGTATTTTATTTATTTATTTATTTTTTGTCCTTATTCCAGGACAGTGCCTTTCTAATCTAGGGGGGTAGCCCTGGGACGCTACCACAAAGTGGCAGCATCCTGAGTGAAACCCTTCAAAATTTTGAGAGTTCGATTTGGAATCATTAAAAAATACCACTATGAATGGGTAAAATATATAGCAAAAATATAATTTATGTAATGCCACTTACCTAAACAGACCCTTCGCAAATCAGATCTTCCTAAAAAAATGTGTTGAGAAGAAATCTGTATTTTCCAGTCATCTGAGAGTTCTTGTTCAATCGCCATCAAAAATACAGCGTGCAAGCATTACATGCGATGTCGATGCGTGCATGCTGAAATAAAAAGCCCGGAATGTACCTGTTTAACTCATAGGAACACAATTTCTGATGCCATTTTTTTTTACTTTATGGTCATCATGAAAAAACATCAATAGTCATCCAGCCTTAGTATGTAAACACTTTATAAAATAAAATAAGTAGTTTGCCAATGATTATAATGAAATTTGACATTCTAGCCTGGAAAAAGCGAAGGCACAACATGTTTTTATGCTGTCACTTCACAGGCCCGTACACTAGATCTACGGGCTCGCTGTTAAGGGGAGGTGTGAAGTCAACAACATGTATCACAAATTTCAATGCATGTAGATCTGACTGTGCTTTGACATTCACATCTCCCAAGAGAAGTACCTTGGAGTCATGCTGTCCGAGATCTGAAATGGAACCCTCACATCAACATGACTATGAAGAAAGCAAACGCCATCCTGGGCCTTCTTCAATCAACGTAATCTCCAGATTCTGCCTGAGCAGTGTAAACGCACACCTTACATCTCCCCTAGTGCATCATAATTCCGGTGACGGCTTGTGTGTGAGAACCATACCTGCAGAAAGAATTCCAAAGCTCTCCAGAAGCGCGGTACAATGCAGAGCTGTGAGGTTCATCACCTGGAATACACATCTCGAAATCCTGGCAGTATCTATGAGGCATGAGAGAAAGGCTAAATCTACCAACCCTATCTTCAGACGCAAATCCTGAAGCTTTCTGCCTTCTTCAAAGTGGTCGCAGGGTGATCCTAGCCTAGACTGAGGCGTGCTCGTTCTTCACGTAATCCCTCTGAAGACAGAGATCATGCATTGCGCGATGTTCAAACTGCAGTGCCGTCTCTGTTAAATTTCCCCAAATTTTCATGGGATAACTTAGGAAACCCCCAAAAACAAATTCAACAAGACAGTTGGGCATCAAGGACAAGAAACAGATAAATCTAGATCTAGAGAAATCTACTTCCAGATGCGGTATTGTGGAATAACTTCATGTTATAGCAAATCTTGCGTCACTCAAATATGATCACCGAAAAACACACTCGGCTGTTACACTGCAGTTTGAACAGCTTGCACAATGCATGATTCTCTGTCTTCAGAGGAGTAAGCCCGATAGAGACAGTAGCAGCCTCCGGTCTAATCTACCCTCCTTGGATAAATTTTGATTACATTAATAAGCAGACCCAAAAGACAAGTTTAACAACTAGACAGTTGTTGTACAGGATGTCAATATTACAAGCATGTGCGCCATGGACTTGGTGCATTATGACGTCGAATCCAGGATGACCTGACCCATGATGTAATTGCAGTCGCCACACGATGTATTTGAACCGTTGATGATACCTATTGAGTGCTGCAGTTAAATCCAGTAGGCCTATATCTACGGAATCTTAGATGTCTAGTTTAGTAAGTTGCATTATTATCATATATCTATTGTAGCATCATATAGATGCTACTGCAATAATTGGCATAGTCATGTTTGAACATTTTAAAGGTAAATATTGGGGTAGCTCATAGTTTGTTTTATGCTTTTGTGTGTTTGTTGTGACTGGTGCATCGCTCTCGTCGATCCTACAATCATTACAGAGTTCATACTCTGCTCTGCTCGCCTCATACACGCATGATCTTACAGGTAAGGTCGTGGGGAAACTGATCAGATTAAAGCGCTCGATTATTGCTTTGTGTGAGTGTATTTTTTTATTCTTGACAATTAGATCTATTTTATCTTTTGTGTGTTATGTCTGTTGGTTGTTGCTGTCTTTCAAGTTTATGTGTTTGTCGCTTTGTTATGGCAAATTTTGTTTTCAACTTGATTTTGTGTGTCCAGGATGGCCGGTGAGGGCGACGACGGCCTTTTTATCTAGCCATTCACAGAGAGATAATCTCCTGGTACAGTTAATTCGTTAGCTGAGGAGACTGCAGCTAGGGGTCTTTCCACAGACGCGCTTTATTTTTTTGCTTTATATATATATTTAGTATTAACTGCATGACTCGTCTTGTCTTTTTAATTAAATTTAGTTCTAATCCATGAGTATTTTCAGAATTATTCTTGCTTGCGTAGAGAGCCTGTTGAGCAAAGCAGGACAGGTGAATTCGGTTCACTGAGTAGACTGCAGCTGGGGTCCTTCACACGTGCACTTTTAGTAAAGTGAGCTTTACATCATCAGCTGACAATGTGGACCCAAGATTCCCTTTAATTGACTTTATTGTAGTTCCAGAAAGGCGTTGTTATTAGTTGGTTTGGACATGGAACCCGAATAATGTCTTCCATGTAGTTGTTCCTTGCTATCCTTATCTCTCTGTCCGTGTTCCTCTGAAGGAGCTTAAACTCTTTCCAGTCCTCCGCTGAACCACTCTTCTTGGCTTTCTTGTAGAGCTTCTTCTTTTCATTAAGGTTTTGCTTAATAGTATAGTTGATCCACGGTAGATCCATCTAGACAAAGTCATCTTAGAAGGAATGTAATTTGTCATCGCATCTTCTATAACTTGGTTGAACTCCTGAACCAGCTTGTCGATATCTTTGGCTAGGACGTACTCTGGAAATAACTTGGTGTTGAAAGCTGCAAGACAATCGTCTATGCCTGAGAAATTGGCTTTCTTGTATAAGTAGATTTTACGTTTGACCAGTCTGTTTATCTTGGGTTTCACCATGATGTTAACAACAACTACATCGTGATCGCTTATTCCTGGAATGATTTCTATGTTCGATACAAAAGATGGTGAGTTTCTAAAACATAGATCAAGAATATTATTGAGTCTAGTTGGTTTATTGATCATCTGAAAGAGGTTGTAGTCTAAAGCCATGTCAATCATCACCTTACTGGGACCTGGGTAATTCAGATTCAGATTCAGATTCATTTTATTGGTCCTTTTAGGAAATTCATTTTGTCGGCATTACATTGAAACATTCAGATATAACACAAAATTGACAACTACAAAGAAACAGACGGAACTAAAACAAACACAAGAATGGTACATAAAAATATAGCTACAAGTTTACAAGAAAATAGAACATATAACGTGAAAGTGAAAGTCATATGAGGACGCGTATAAATAACTTAGTGTTATTAAATATAAATTATAAATTCATGATGTTGGCAAAAGTACTAGTCAGGATAGATCAATGTTTCAAATTTGAATTATTATGTGATGTTGATACAAAATACAAACTAATATAAATCAAATTAAACGGTATAACATATAATTAGTGTATCCAGATTATTTCAGCACTTATGAAAACATAGGTAACATATGGTGTTAAGTTGTTAAATCGGTCGTGATACGGATGATTGAATAGCAAAAAAAGGAACTACAGAGATGATGAAAAAGCGAAGTGGCAAGATATAGGCTAATTTACTTCGGTTGGATTTGATCATTATATTTGCGGATCGAAAGCGGAACAAAAGAATTAAGGAAGCGAGAAGTTCGAGCCCTCATTGATCTTTACCGTTTACCTGATCTCAGTAAGGTATAGCATGAATGAAGGGGGTGACTTGGGTTGTTCAAAATTTGTGAGACCTGATTCAGGATCGCATTAGTGCATTCGTTCTTCAGATCTGTAACTTCTTTTGTCATCTTGCCAGCGTGATTTGCTATTCTCTGCAATTTCCTTAAGTCCTCTTGTCTGCACCCTCCATACCAGACCACACAACTGAAAAGCATTACACTTTCTATTATTGACTTATAGAATAGTCTCAAAATGGTTATATCGAGATGAAAGGAATTCATTTTCCTTAGAAAGTACATACGTTGCTGTGCCTTAGCATATACAGACTGGCATTGGTCTTTCCATGATAGTTCGTTATCGATTACTGTACCCAAGTATTTAAAATTCTTGACAACCTGTATATCATTTCCCTTCAGTTTGATTGGATAAGCTTCATTCTTGTTTAAGCAAAAGTCAAATGTCATCTCTTTCGTTTTGGTTGTGTTTAATTCCAAGAAATTTTCTCACACCTATTCTCAAACATTGATAACTCTTCTCGATATTTGTTTTCATCATTGTTGCGGATCATGAACGGGAGGTCGTGGGTTCGAAACCCGGCCGAGTCATACCAAAGACTTACAAAAATGGTACCTAAAGTTGCCTTTTAACAAGGAGCTTGGGGGTAATAATAACATCATGCAGGGCCCGCTGGGAGAACAGTTGTCAGAACTGAAGTGGCTACCCTGGGTAAATAAAACGATATTATTATTATTATTATACCAATGATAGCAGTGTCATCGGCATATTTGATAATTGAAACCTTGTCATTTGATGAGACGCAATCATTTGTGTACAATATGAACAACGGTGCCGAAAGCACACAGCCCTGGGGAGAACCTGTGTTCGTTGCGACTTTTTCTGATAAAACATCCTGTAGTTTTACTCTTTGAATTCTTCCTGTCTGAAAATCATTAAACCAGAGTATCAGGGAGGGCTTTATATTCATAGCAGTAAGCTTATTCATCAAAAGATGGGGCTGAATTGTATTAAAAGCCGATGAAAAATCGACGAACGTGGTACGAACATAACAACCCAAGAACCTCCTGGATTAAACCTGAAGTTTTCCCAATCAACATCAGGAAGATTGAAGTCACCCAACAGCCAGACTGAAGCTTGTTGCAGAATTTTACTCAGGGGATGGTCCAAAAGTTTGATGTAATCAGCATTTATAGCCTGCGATCTATAGAAGGCCCCCATATAGAGTGGGGTAGTCGACTTAATCTGGATACTAATCCAAATACACTCGCCGTCTGTCGCTAGGTTTTGGTTCCTCAGTTGCTATCAGGTTGTCTCTGACTGCTACAAAGAGCCCTCCATGTGAGTCCCCATTAGTTCTGTCTTTCCTAAACACTTGGAAGTTAGGAGGAAAAATTTCCCCAGAATTTATGTCCCTGTGTAACCACGACCCTGTACCAACAATATTATCTGGTTGTTTGGATTCTAGTATTGTATGGAACTGATCCTGTTTAGCTTTAACACTCTGACAATTCATGTTCAACACTTTAAGTGGTTTGCTTTTTCCTTTACTATTTGTGTGTGCCAATTTTAAAGTAGATTTGTTTTTAGGCTTCGATTAGGACATGAAGTATGTAGAGGGAGAGCCTCTTCACTCGGAACGGAATTTAAATTCAACAAGCCATCACTGTTAAGTACTGTTAGATGCATTCAACGGATCAAAGGTGTTTGAGAGTTCAAAGCTACCCGTAAAGTCGAAGATGGATGATCCAAAGTTAGGGAGGCCGCAAGAGCAACATATCCAGCTATATGAGGGATGGTTCTGTAATACTTCAAAAATCTCATCATTCATTTTGAGGCATTTTTTATGATACCATACACGACATTCTTCACATTCAATAGCTTGTTGTGACCACTTTACTGCTTTGCTACAGATACCGCAAGGATATTTAAGTTGGTAAGGACCAGGGTTGGTATTGATATCACCAGCCAGCAATAGCATAAGTAGACTCAAATGTGAAATCTTGTTATTGTCTATTGCGAGTCTTTAATCACATTCGGTAAGGCATTCAATTTATTGGAAGACTGGTAGAAAACATGGAACAGACTCACCGGCATATCAGCATGCAAGTCCAATGGAGGGGTGCACAAGCATATACAAGCCCAGTTCAATCTAATGGGTCCAATGGCGGTAAGCACCCGTTATTCCGAAGGTTCGTCATTCAGAAGATTCGTTATTCCGAAGGTTCGTCATTCAGAAGGTTCGTCATTCCGAAAACGAAAAAGGGTTCGTCATTCCGAAAACGAAATAAACTTATTTTAGTAATAAAAACGGTGTTGTAATTAAAAAATAATAGGATATTATACAATAATAGTCTCAGCGGAGGATCATACACAGGATACATGTGCATTTTGTGGGAGCAAAGCATGTATTGCATTAAAAAATGGCATGGATCAAGCATGGCCCTCTGAAAACAGGGGGTTTAGGCACATTTTACATCTAAACCTTGCAAAATAAAAGGTTTAGGCGAGCTTGAAGCGCGAGTGAAAATTTTTTACTTAGGGAACTGAAACCATCGCGTTTCAAGCCACTTTTCTTGAATATATATATTTTTATTCAAGAATCTACATAAAATTTCTGCCACAAAAGTGGAAGAGGATTCACCTACCCCTTTTCTTTTCTTTTCTTTTCTCTTGTCTTGTTAGGCCTACATAGCAATAAGTTTTGTCTGTCAACCACTTATGTTTTGCCGTATTTTGTTTCATCCTATTTTGTAGGCCTGATGAAAGCCATGCGGGCCGAAAGCTTGTAATAAAAGGAATAAGAGAGCTACGTTTCGATTTGTCTACCGTCCTTTATTTCGCCTGTATTAAAATAAGATGAATCACTGCAACCATGGACCTATAACCTCTAGGTCCATGCTGCAACACATGTTCAACAAGGGGCCGTATTTCGTTATATATCATTTGGAATCAAAGCATGACATTTATTACCCTACATTCTTTCTATTAAAAAAAGAGAATCGTCGCCCCTTTTTTTAATCGCTCATATTCTGGTCCAAACAAGCCCCCATCCCATCTCCACCCCTCCCTCCCCCAGAGTGACATTTAATCAAGAATGAGTCTTTTAGTAGAAATTCTCAATACTCCCCTAGCGAAATTTACAGGTCTGGCAACGATTCTTGCATGAACTAGTCCCATAAGCCTATGATCACCCCTTTGAAAGAATCTTTCGTATGTAAATGCCCCTGGTAAAGATAGATCAACCCCTTTCCACCCTCATAACAATTGAACAGTAACGGTGATACCCTTCCCCCTCCACCATGCCTGCCCTCCCAGTTTTTCCGGCTTCGCCACAGATTATTTCAGTTTTGGACTAACAAAACTTATTTAATTTTCGGATTAACGAACCTTCGGAATAACGAACCTTATTTCGTTTTCGGAATGACGAACCATCGGAATTACGAATCCATTTCGTTTTTGGAATGACGAACCTTCGGAATGAAGAACCCTATTTCGTTTTCGGAATGACGAACCTTCGGAATAACGAACCCTTTTTCGTTTTCGGAATGACGAACCTTCGGAATAACAAACCTTCTGAATAACGCCACAAATGTTCGGATTTCCGAACCCTTTTTTATTTTCGGATAAACGAACATCGAGGTATAGGCAGTTTACGTGTTTCGGAATGACGAACCTTCGGAATAATTAACTTTCGGAATAACGAACCTTCGGAATTACGAGGTGTAACCCCAATGGCGTCTGGCGGGAAATTTGCGAATTCAGAAATCGTTGACTTGATGAGTTTTAAAGAAATGCAGAGAACAGTCAAAAACGCGAAAAGAATGCTAAAGTCTCCCATGATTTATCCAGAATGTTGCAATGTGAGGCTTGTGAATGAATTTTCCAATGTTAAAAAGGTGTTCTTGTATTAAAAAAATACGGAGAATTGATGCTAAAACTTTCAAAACAGACCATGCGACACGTACACATAAAGTCTATTGCATTGGCAAGAACGATGAACATGTAGAAATTAACACACAGTGACTGACACCAAAGTTGAGTAAAAAATATGAGTTTCTAGATCGATAAAAACGCGAAATCCACGATTTCCACGATGCTTAGGTAAGTTAAAAACACGATGTAAGCAAAATCAGACTTAGTCTTAGATGATGAAAAGAAAAGGTTAAAAAAAAATGGATTTAAAACAGATAGACCGGAGCTGTCTCAAGGTGCGTGTTGAGCGCTTGATGACCCTTTGACCTTTTCTAGTCTGTGTAGGTAAGTGACATTACATAAATTATATTTTTGCTATATTTTACCCATTCTTAGCGGTATTTTTATCCATTCCAAATCTAACTTTTAAAATTTTGATGGGTTTCCCCGCGTTCCGGGGCTATCAAATGGGTAGATCGTTTAGTTTGGATAAAAGGTGCCATTTAAATTCATTAGAATAGTAATGTTGCACTTCTCTAAATCATTTATTGACGAAAGATTTCTTGATAATAATTCAGTTGCCAGAGACAGAGTGAATGTAACTACTAGAAGTGGTAGGATGATTAAACCAGGAAGCTATCTTCCTGATTAAACAACCAGTGCGTTTTACATTGTAAATTGTGCTAAACACAACAATATATTAGTTTATAGTTTTGCTATTGGTGTTCTTGTAAATAGACTTTCACAATGCAAACATTTGTATTCATCATTGATCTGGCATAATCGTGATTGAGGAAACCACCATTCACTTTGTACAGCAGCGCTTTATTCAGTCACACGCATTGGTTTCCTCTTTCCACACGTAGAAAAATCGACAAGTTCGTTTTTACAGAGCTAGAGAACAATGCATTTTGATTGTTGGGCGCTCTGATTATTAGCTATCGTGCGGAGCTCCGCCTCCTGGTTGCGATGACTGAAGTGCGTTGACCGTAACTGAACAACGCGATTCAGCTGTTCTCGATAAAGACCGCTTTGTTGTGCGCGCTGTCAATCATAACCAAAGTGGACCCATTTCGCAAGAAAAACTGCAAGACTCGACTTCACAAAACGTTTTCCGCAAAACCACTCTTTCAATATTTTTTAGAATAAAGAAGAGAAATACCGCATAAGAAGGAAGTTCAACGAATCCACTGTCGGACTTCGCCCATCAACATTTTAAAACGTAGAGTCTAACAGTTAAAGAAATGAGGACTTACCAAAAAAATAAATGACGAATCTAAATTTTATCGTGACTATTGTTCATTGGAAGGCGCAATGCATGTATTTCATATGGGCCATTCCACGTTACGTAAGTTACACTTCAGAGAAAAATACTGACTTAAAAGGTCTGCCCTCCTCTTAATAAACTGCATTGGAAGTTTAAATCCTATCATGGTAGATCCTTGCCATAGACTCTCAAATTTAAGAAACAAAAGTCAGCTCACAAGGCCTGAATAGAAAAAATAATGAGCATTTTAGGAGCGTTACGTAAGTTACGTCAGAGAAAATGGAATCCCCACCCTTTTTTGGGAAACTTGAAAACTCTGTGAAGTGCTAAGCTTTCATGACTAAACTTTATCAGAAATCTAGAGGGTAGACATGCAGCTAACATTTTCAGTTGAAATTAGGACAATCCAATCACCCATATTTTTTATATGAGCCCATCATCGCCGTTACGTAAGTTACAGCTGAGCGTTACGTAAGTTACGCTGTCTGAAAAATCAATGAAAAAAATATCTACTATCCAATTGTTTGACTTAATTTATAATTAATTTTGTAGAATGACATCATAGGAAACCAAAACTTTAGTTTTAAAAATATTTGCATCATAAGCAATCAAATTCAAGTGTAGTCCCACATGTACATAATTTTGTGGGAATTTTGTAAATTTCAATTATTTTTAAGCTTCATTTTGGCTATAAAATTTGAATGATAATGCACTTTAATTGATATACTTTTATCTTTCTGTAAAGTTTCAGAAAGTTTAACACAATTTTTCATTGAGTACACTGATGTAACTTACTTAATTTGATGTGTAACTTACGTAACGTTACGTAAGTTACACACTTTTACAGTGGTACTATCCTAAGAAGACATTACTTAAATGTTATGATTTTTCACTATGATATTTAGCATACTACACTAGCTTTAGAAATGTACCATAATTAAATTCTATTCAAGTAATTTTTGAGTAATAAAACTTTTTGTTGTTTTTGCGTTACGTAAGTTACATCTTAAGATGAGGTTTTTTGTTAACAATTTTTTCGAAAAGTTGCATTTGTCATGGTAAAATATGATATGGATTTGATTAAAATAACTAAATGTTGATGAATAAAAGTTAAAAGAATCAATATTGTAGTCAAATTAATCATATTGTGGTGTTATCAAATTTTTCTTCAAATTCAAATTATTTCCCCTCCTTAACAATAACAGACTTGATACTCTGAAACACATATTTTTGGTAGCGGTAATAATTATGCGAAATCAGTTTTGGAATATGATTTTGTGGGTATTTATCTAACAAAAAAGCTACATTTGGGCATTCATGTGCCAATTTTATTTTTTGGTGCTCAGGACCACTTGCCGTGGAATGGCCCATATGCTTAACTCGAGCGTCGTGCATAAATTATTAAATTATGGAGTAGAAATTTCTAGATCTACGTGTTCCACCCCCATTCACTTTTGTACAAGCATAGCCATATTGCCTATTTACTACGATTAGCCCGCACACTTCGTGTGCGGGCTACGCTTTATCGAAATCCGACGGCGATGTGACTTCGAATTTACATAAATTTCCGGACGATAACTTACTTCTAGTTATAAAAACAGCTTTATATTATTGCAATATATACTTACGAATCACTCCGGAAAACTATCGTCTTTGTTGGTGAATCTTCTTATATGTAATTTGGGGGTCAAAATTTCCAAACTTCTCGAGTAGAACTATTCGTGATCGTAGGTTTGTCTTTTTAATACGCATGCGTCATGGATATTGCCATGATTAGTCTTTAGACAAGTCATTACCAATCATTAATTTTTATTTTTATTCCATTACATGGTAATTAAGGGCAGTTCCAAAGTAACGGAGTGACATTCAGAAGCAACATTTCAGTATTCAAACAAGTTTATCATCCATTACTTAAATCTTTATGTACAAAGAAATGGTTCATGACAAAAGCTGATGGTACCCTCTTTTCAAAATGATAATTTTTTTATAGTGATCCTCTAATTAATGAGATATGAATATTCATAATCATGGTTACGGAGTGACGCAAAATGGACATGCATATTTGATCAGAAAACATTTCTGTAAACTCTGTGAATTAAATGGCTATCACAATTTTGAGTTATTGATTGGATTCTATGATTCTAGGTATAATATGCCACCTTGCATGAAAAATTGGTTGAATATTTTGTTTAATTATGACTTAAAACTTGAACCCTTGTCCGGTTACGGGAGTGACGGTTACGGAGTGACTCTTGGTTCCCGGTCTTTTTCGTGAGGAGAAATGCATTATAAGAAATATTAATACCAAAGTTGTTGGAGTAGACCATGAAAATTACATTAAGTAAAAAAAATGGCAAAAAGTGACGAGATATAAGATTAGAGGCATTTAAAGCCCCTAGTCCCATACGTGCAAATTTGGTTGATCAATTATTCAGCGCAAGATTACTGAATCGCAAATTTTAAAAACTTAAATGATTGGTTGTATTGTAAAGAAGCCTTTTGTGGTAATTTCAGATCCTAATTTGCATTTTCAAAGCACCGCGGCACATTGAAATTTCAGCTCCATGTCCTGTTTTGCTTGGAACTGCCCTTAACCAAAACAAAAGAGATTACTTACCGAGTGAGCGTATTGTCTGATGAAAATAGACAAATTTATGTTGTAATCTGATAAATTATCGTTTCATATGAGCCCATTTTTCCTTCATCAGCCTATTTTTCGTAACGAAACTTACAAACTATACAAAAAGTGAATATTCAAAATTGAATGACATGCGCCGTTAAAACTAAACAAACAACAACAACAACAATTTTATTCCAGCTTCATCAATATGGCGAATCGGGCAAATTTACGATACTGACGAAAACCCCCCCAAAATCTTCTTATTCTTGGAGCTATTCACGTTTGTTTTTATTCACCATATTCCGGTTGGTATGCTTAGGTAAGTGGCATTGCATGTATGTGTGTAATTTGTTATAAACATTTTTGGGGGGGTTGAATCTCATCGTTTTATTGGGGAAGACGGTGAGCTTGGGCCAGATGTATATGTTTACTTCAGGACGCCGCCACTTTGTGGCGGCGTCCCGGGGCTAATTGCCTATGAGCGAGTGGTTTCCGAAACAACGATAAGGCCATTGATATTATTTTCATTGGTAGGCCTATATGCATATCATTGTTGTAAATAGTTCTTTTTTTCCTGCATAAATTCATTATTGTAAATATGTTCGTGTTGAGACTGTCATACTCCCGATCGGGGGTCGATAGAGTTTAATAAAATCTTATCTTATCCACTCATGATACGATGTCAATACCACACAAGCAACTGAACTATCTGGGACTAATGACAAGACTCAGTAAGAAAACTTTCAGAAAACAAACTTTAATTTTCACTTTTTAAAATCACATTTTCACTTATCTTTCTTCAATAACTGAGTGTATGGATGTTCCTTTTACTATCCCTGATGTTTTCAAGTCTTCTTTTTTTCTTCTTGGATGAAAAATCATTTTTTAAAGTCCATTTTCTGAAAATTTCCCCTCACGTTTTTGGGCGGGAGAGAGAAAAAAATTCAGTGATGTTTTAATTTTTTTTTTCATGATTTTGATTTGAAATTTTTCCAAAACTTATTCACTGTGTCTTATATTGACATAGACATATACTACTACTAATTTTGGAGCAGAAAGTGATTGCAAAAAGGAGAAAAACCTTAGATAAAACAACATTGACAAGGTTGCAAAATTTTCCCCAAAATATGGCAGTTTGGTCCACGAGGTCAATACTAAAGTATTGACATCGTATCATGAGTGGTCAATACCACTCATGCACTACACTCGTTTGATATATCAAACTCGTGCCTCCGACTCTACGACACTCTGGCGTGGTTACAAAAAAATAATTTCTAACCTAAATTTACACTTTCAATCCCATTATAACGTTAAAATTTGTGACTTAATGTGCACTTCAATCTTTATTTTTAAACCATAACTAATCTGTGACAATGCTTAGCTGAACTAAAAAGGTGAAATGAGAGCAAAAACTTACCGATTTTCAGCAGTCTTCCCGATTTTTCTGCCACTCGATTTCGTATGGTCGCTTTGAGAAAAAAATGAAATGGAAATACAGAGATAGAGTGCGATCACAATTATGCGAGAGGTGTGTTATGTAAACATCGCGTAAAATAAACAAATGTTAACCTACCTTCCACACTTGAGTATTAAAAAAAAAAAAAATAAAAAAAAAAAAAAAAAAAAAAAAAAAAAAAAAAAAAAAAAAATGGAAAAAGATTTTTTTTTTCATCAAGGTCATCGTGTATCGGCCTAGATAGGTATGAGTGCCTAAATCGGCCTGCCGTCAATCCCCCCTTTTTTTGGGGGGGAGGGGGCTGGACGAGATATTTTTGTCATGGCCGGAAGAGCTTAGCCTTTTTTTTTTTTTTTTTTCTTTTCTTTTTTTTCCTTTTTTTTTTTCTTTTAGGGGTGGAAAGGGGGCTGGACGAAATATTTTTGTCATGGGGCCCGCAGCTTAGCCTTTTCTTTTTTTTTTTTTTTTTTTAGGGTGGATGGAGGGGATGGGGGTTGGGGTGGACGAGATATTTTGGTAATGGGGCCCGGAGGAGCTTAGTCTTGTTTACTTTGTCTTTACTTTAAATTCCTTATAATCTGTATTTCTTCATGTGTGTAAATAAAATTAAACTTGAATTGAAATACAAGATCTAACTGTCTTTGTCTCTGTTTTATTTATTTATTTTCTTTTAACAATGTACATACATCTAAGCCATTCATTGGGAGAGGGACAATGGGGGCAGGAAATTTAGGCCTACAATTGCCCTAGTAAATCTTGGATAGAATTTGGACTTATTCCCCCCCAAAAAAAAAAACAAAACAAACAAACAAAACAAAAACAAAAACAAAAACAAAAAACAAAAAAACAAACTGAAAATGAAAAAAACTAAAAGCAAAAAAAAAAAAAGAAATAAAGAAAAAAACTGCATCAATACAACAAAAATAAAAAAAAGGAAAGAAAGATCATTATAGTATTTATAATGAGGGGGGGGAGGAGGTTCAGCCAACTTTTCTCAGCAAACATGTACAAAACACAAAAGTTACTATACATTCGTGATTTTTAGCTTGTTCAGCCCCCCATCCCCCCCCCCCCACTTTGTGACCCAGCCCCTTCACTTTAAAAGATTAGAAATCACCAGGCCTCTCTACCTCATAGCTTTAAAACAATAAACAAAACTTTTGTTAATATTATATTATTATTTTTATTATTAAGCCATACTAGTTTTTATTTAGTTATTATTTTTCATTCTATTTGCGAGTGAATCAAAAGCTAGTCATCCTAACAACAAGTTAAACAAACAAGATAACTACTGTTGCCATGTCACATTCGACTCGCTCGTGACAGAGACATCGTCGAAATGCAAGCTTTCGACAAAAGGGCGGCACAATTTATCCCGCCATTAAATTACTTGCTTCATTTGTGCAGTGGAATCAGTGGCAAAGATGTTCGTAATATAGCGGTTGAATACTAAAATCTACTACTTTGAGGACATTAGGGAGCAGTGCTCAAGGAAAGGAAATAAGATTAAGACGATTGCCAACAATTCGGTAAGTGAATTTTCCCATGTTTTGTCATATTGCCTTTTTGTGTGAGTCTTTTGAGTACGACTGTGTTGATGTTTCGTACGTAGTCCCGTCTATGCTAGTCTCGGTAAGTTCATAACGGCACCACTCCACGCGTGGTCAATACTTAGTTTAGTATTGATCTTATAAATATAAGATCCGATAAGATAAGATTTTATTAAACTTAAATGTTAACATGTTAGAGCCTAAGTTAGCTAGTTGAGTTATTAGTCATAGGGTCTAGATCAATCTTACCTGCGGAACAGTATCTGATGCCAACGCTCCTGAATGAAATGGGGAGTAACCTTCGAAAAAGTGCCATTTCGTGTCGTCCACATCTGATCGACTGTCCAGAAGAACTAACGATAACTTGACTTAATTTGCGCCGCAACTCAGGGGCGGTGTGCAGTGGTCGTCGCGCCGCGCGCGCCGCATCGCAGGGCAGCAGGAGGCGAGGATATGGGGCGCCGTGTGTGATTTCGTAATTTCCTCCACTAAAAAAAACAAAAATTTGAAGAAAAACACACATAAATTCTGAAATTTGGGGCCTCCCCCTCCCCCTCCGCGGGACTAAAAAAATGACGTAATTTATACATACTTGATGAACGTGTTGTGCGGTGATTCATCTTTTTATACAGCCTTACAGGCGAAATAAATAACGACAAACGAACCGAGACACGTACAGTAGCTCTCCTTTTTTATTCCTTTTATTACGAGCTTTCGGCTATCAATACGGCTTTTATCAGGCCAGGCCGTATTTATAAGAACTTTCATTTGTCAACAACTTAGGTTCGTTTCAAATTTTGTTTCATTTTGTAGCCCTGATGAAGGCCGTATTGATGGCTGAAAGCTCGTATAAGAAATATAAAGGAGAGCTACGTCTCGGCTTGTTTGTAGTTATTTATTTCGCATACATATAGATGTGATGAGGCTGAACTTTGTTAACATGGCGACGTTTGTCCAAAACTTATAAATGTGTAAGAAATTAAGAGAAAGTCAAGGACAGCTGCTAGGTTATCGACGTAGCTGCATGAACTTTAAATCTTTAATAATGCATCGAGCTTTCGGCTAAATGAGATAAACACATTACAAAAACTTATAACACATCTCCACAGCTAAAGAAATTTTGAAGAAGGCAAATTAAGCCGAAAGCTCGATGCATTGTATTATGTTTGGGCATCAGGGGCCAACTTAATTCCAATTGTGTGGCGTAATTAGGCTGGATCATTTTCATTTCCAAGAATCTCACTGAAGTGCCTCAATCTTAAAATTTATTTTTAAATTAGTCTCAAAATGCCGTGTGTTACTGGTTTGCGCAGTAACATTGAACGATATTTTAATTGCAATTCATTTTATTTAGATCATCGTTCCAACATAGGTTTAGTCTGGCATCCCTTCAAAATTGCAGGCCATTAATTGCTTATTTGCTTGCTTTAATTTTCAAACACATTACCAGACACTTTTGAAACCACGTGTGATTTAACCAGCACAACGTACACACTGGTACACCGCATTTCCTGTCGTGATAGTCCGCATCCCTATACATTGGGCTGCTAAACTTGTTTGTTTTCACTGCATTAATGACTTCAATTTGATTTGTAAATTTCAGTAGTTTGTTTTTACAGTCAGAGCAGTATAATTACATTCACTTGTTTTTGGAAGTTACCGAATCACAAGAGCAGGAGAGTCTACATTGTTGTTGTTCTTCTTTTT
>CALNVZ010002974.1:3901528-3911840 GCA_940671915.1 Paracentrotus lividus
GTATCTTACTTTTTTGTGCTTTTTCATTGGATTATTTGGCTTCTTTTTTTTTTTTTTTTTTTTTTTTGCTGAGAACAGTTCAACTTTAATCCATTCTCCTCTGTATATTTTTGTGGCATTGTCAACAATTCATGTAAGTTGTGACTTTCCTCTCTGCTCTCTCCTCTTTTCCCCCAACCCTAGTAACCTCGATTTTCCAATGCAGATCTAATATTCTTTCCTCTTCTTCCTTGCTTTACTTAGTAAAGTCTCGAGCGGCTATGATGCCCTCTTAAAATGATCTACAGTCTGTGAACTACAAAAAAAGATGGTACAGTACGAATAAATTATTTTAGGTGTAAACATATTCTTTAAACATAATCGATGTGTATGAGGTACCAATAAACGCCAAAAGAGATTATCTACTTGATGCGACTTATAGTATCTAGTTTATTTAGACTTTCGTAAAACAAGTCTATGCTAATTTTGTGCGACGAGAAGCAAATACAAATGAGCGCTCATGGCCATTATGCGGCGTTCTTTGAAAGTCGAACCTTTTTCGGAAAAAATAAATTTGTTTCACTTTTTGTTATTTAAGACGCACAGCATATAGCGGCATTGAATATCTGAAGTCTTCCATGAAATGCATTTTTCATCTTATTTACATATTTTACATGCTCATTTGCAAATACATGCAAAAAAAATTGATATAGGAAAATGTACGTAAAAATATCATTGTTTGACCTATGACTTATTATATGTGCGTACATTCCCTTACATTTGATTAATTGTACATATACCCTTTTTTAACTTCATTCCTTTAGATTTAAATGAAAAATAATGGTGTTGAATAGATTGTTTTAGATAATAACTAAAAGAAATTAATGCCATCAAATGTCACACACCGTGACCCCAAAAACACGAAAAGTTAACCGCCCCCCGAAAACCATGGCGGATTCTATATTATTACATTTTTTCCCCGAAGCTAGTAATATATATTGGCATCTCACCAAATATGAAGACCATGATTAGCCTTTTATTAGGTTTATCTAACTATGGTCATCGCCTTAAAAAAGACCAGGCTATTACGGCCATTTTTGAAAAGTGAACCTTTTGGGGGCGACAAAATGAATTTTTGCTTTTTGATTTTAAGCCTGCATATTCAAAAAGAAAAACAAAATGTTTTTTTTCACTGAAGTTTCATGAACTGCATGTTTTTTCGATGATTTTGCAATTGCTCTCATGCTCAGTTGCATCTAATTTACATAAAATGATAATAAATGAAAAAAGAGGTAAATTAAAATATCATTTTAACCCTGACTGGAATGATATCCGACTTCTCTTACTTGGATAGAATACTGTCATTATAATCATCTACTTTACCTCTATTCCTTTTAATCACCCCAAGAAATAAATTGTTGTTAAATAGATTATGATTAAGATAATCAACCCTAAGCTGAAATTACATTGCCCTCAACAATGTTCACACACAAGTCAACTCAGGAAAAACACAAAAAGTTACTGCCCGTCTTACCATGCTCTGGTATTATTATAATTATTTCTTTCAAAGCTAGATTTAAATGTAGGCCTACCTTGCGATCTCAGCTAAATATGAATCCATGACAAGTTTAATTTGATATATTATTAGTAAACAAATTGGTCACAACACGTGCCCGCTGGGTGGGGGCGGTCCATTAAATTCCTCGATTATTTTCATCTTTCATTGGCTGAAATTAATTTTAATTTTAGCATTATATGCTCAAAAAATGGTTCTGCAATAAAATTTGCGAAAAAAATTACAAAATAAAAACAACGAAAAGAAAACACACAACAAAACAAACAAGGCTCGAAACAACGGAAATACCATAAGAAATTCATTTAAACAATTGAAATACACAAGAATTTAGTTCGATATCAATTTTTAACCAAGCAATACAATGGTTAGGAACCATAAAATTATGCACAAACCACAAACAATTAGCATTCCAGAAGCCTGTAGTTCAATTAGAACATAAAATATGACTTTTCACGCAATGCGTAGATTACCATAATTAATTCATATAAAATAATTAATTATTAATATGAAATAAGAGTGCTCTTGTAGTTACATCACACAATATACCATCGTGCCAAATTTTCGGCGCGGCCTCGCTGCGATCAACAGCCAAGATCTTAATAGGGGGCATCCATGGCCACCCCTCCCTACCCGCCCCTCCCAAGTCTTGAACGGCTACCAAAACACCCATAGACCGACTAGGGTTGAGTTCATAAATTTTTATCCACAGCGGATATAGTAATTGCTCAAAATGTAACATTTATTGCATCAATAACATAATATATTCATTTTTCTGTACAATTGCCATAGGTCACACACGTGCCACTTTAAAATTCACACAGTGAACCGGACATCCACGATATAAAATTAATAGATAAAAAAAAAAGAAATTTCAGAGATGCTACTCCTATCCAGTTGGTATTTTTTGCGTTATAGGTACCATAATGCATTTTCACAGCAATAAGAAACATTTCATCATTTTAAAACTCACAGAAATTTCAAATGAAATTGAACTTTCAAAATTCATGCCGTTCTGCTGAAGTCACACACGTACCAACTTCTTGTTGATCCTGACCATTTGAACATAGCATATTGTAATACTCAAAATAATATACAAATGATAGCCAACAAAATATATTAGCATGATATAAACATTAAATAACAGTATATTTAAACATTTGTTAGAGTATAGCCAAATTAAAGTCATAGATTTTTGCAAAATTCGGTCACACACGTGACAAGAATGGTCCTTATGCGAAACCTATACCACAAAGGCACATAGGACGGCGTGCGAAATGGATTTTTCTTTGATGTAAGAAAAACTTATTCATATCTCAAAAAACTAACCACAATGTGATTAAAAAAAATGCAGGTGAAAGTCTTATCTTCCATGCTTTATGCAAATACCAAACAATAGCAGTTTGTGATTAATCTTCATACTATAAAAAATGTTTTCCACTTGTACCATTTTATTTGACACAGACTGTAACCAGTGTCTATAATAGTAGGCCTATTCATACCAGCGCGTATTTGGGGGGGGGGGAGGGCTGGGGCCAAATGGACCTTAAGGGACGCCAAAATTGAGACATTATGTAATATGTTATAGCGATTTACCCTCTTAAACCTAATACCCCTACGTACAGATATTACATGATAATCGTACGGCTGGAGCCAGAAGGGCCGCTATGCAGATCAAGGATGGTTTCCGTTTGAAGCCAGAAGGGCGCTATTACATTGACTTTACAGTAATATGCGCCCTTATGGCTCTTCAACGGAACATCTATAAGAGCAATAACTCCCTTTATGGCCCCAACAGACGATATATGCACTTTTTGGATGGCTGAAGCCCGGCACAATGCCCGCGGGGCCGAAGGCCAAATAAAAAAATATATATATAACTAACCCCCCTCCCCAGCTTATCGCTCGGACCACGTACCTTTTGGCTCGCCCGCGTAACGGGGAAAAAATTGGGTGTACTAATTCTGGATCCACCATATGGATCAACAAAATCAACATCACATCGCGGGCGGGCCCGGGGTGCCAAATCCTGAGAATACGCGCCCTGCATAATACCCTGATTTATTTTTTTTTTTTGTTTTTTATTTTATGTTTTTTTTAATTCTTGTTTATTTTTTATCGTTAACTGCTTATTACTGGATGTGTCATTGGTCAATTGTCAGGTACAGACTATGCTCATCAACACTTGAACATATTATGAGAAAAATTTAGAAACTTTTAGAAATACCTAGGCGGTACCAGTCCAATTTACTCATTAATAAACCATGATTGTAAAGTTTTCTTGAAAATGACCACCTTAAGTTAATCCTTCAAGTGTCCCAACAGCCTTGCATTTAATGTTGGGGGTTATATTGCATCATAAGACGCTGTCGTCTAATGATTCCCTGCCATCCCTCTGTGAAAGCGCTTAGGCTGACTCAGTAAGCATAATCTTTTATGCATTATCCAAGACATTGATTTCCAGTGCGATTCTTTAGTCCAAGGATCGAAGTTGACTCCTCACTTTTAGAATATTGTAGAACCTTGTTTGTCTCGTATTTGGAACCTGTAAGGTTCTTGAATAAGAAAAACAGAAAAGTGTTTTAACAAGTCCTTTAGAACGGTTTACTGTTTTGTTCTATTACAACGGACCTCTCATGTTTATATACAAACATATGAGGTTCTTTACACCGTCACGAACCTCATAGCGCTTGTTATAAAAAAAAATCCTAATGGTTTCTTATGAGAACAAAAAAAACGGTTAGTATGAAGGACTGTTTCAAAACCGTTTTTCTGCTTCTATTGAAGAACCTGGTTACAAATACGCGGACAAAGAAAGGTTCTAAAATTTGTAATAGTGTTTTCTACTCCAGATCGTTCACTTCTTGACTACATGGGCCATTATTTAGAACATTCCTTTGTTAGTCCAATTAATGCTTCTCAGGTGACATTTATAAGCAGTATTATCTGCGTGTCTTTCATCCAGGACCTTTCATATTAGACAGAGATTATAGATCCTATTTTTCTCATCAAAACCTATTTCTTAGAAAAAGTGGGATCTGTAATCTCTCTAGATTAAAAAGCTTCTTTATAATCACCTAACAAAGAAGCTCTCAATAAACACAAGATTGAGATTCGTCTTTGAGCAGCCATAAAGAGAAGGCCGTCGATAAAAACCACCCAACGTGAAGACTACGTTCAGTCTGCCTGAAGATTGCGTTATCAGCGTTGAAACAGTGGTATAGAAAGCAGACAAGGGTATGCCTCGTTTATCTTATTATTAATTATAAAATCCATCATGTTTCTTACGCTGTATACGCAATCATTCAGGCAGGACTGGACTTCTATAAGTCTCACAGTGTGAGTAGTGTATATGATGTCACTGAAGTTGTCCTATCTGCGTTTAATCTCGTGACGTAAATAGGTCCCTGCAACGCGTGGGCGTGTGCCTCACACCCCACGCGCCTGCCTTGGTTCCAAATTTGTATGTATGTTTTATGTACTTTGTTATTGTTCCAATCTTCATGATCTTGTTCTCTCTTTGAGAAAGGAAAAGGTTTTTTCCGAAAATTCGAGGAATAAAAAAATAAAAATCTTTCGTTGGAAAAAGCATGATGTTAATTCTCCAATTATTTGTTGTTTATAAATAATATATAATATATATATATATATATATATATAAAATGAACAAAAGTTCTTAGAAGAAAACGTTGTAGACAAATCTTTTTCCACTTTAACTGGTTTTGTCTTTATTTTCTTCAGAAAAATGAAACACCCATTATTATATATATATATATATATTATAATGTGTGTGTGTCATGTGTGGTGTGCGTGTGTGTGTGTGTGTGTGTGCGAGTCGTGGGTTGAGTGTGTTGTGTTGTCGTTTGTTCTTTTATGCAGACGTGTATACAGTGAAGCAGAATTAAGGACTGGAGTTTGGTTTGTGTATATAGATTCTATATATTTTTTTAAAACTAGCCTTATCTTTTATGGTTCAGCAAGATAATCTAAAAAAAATGATACTGTTCGTGGTTCAGCTCGATGGCACAGTCTTTTGTGTGGGGTGGCGTGTGCCGCTTCATTATGATTTGACTAGTAGGTGGCTAACGAACTGGGGGTGAGAGGCTTTTTGCAATACAAGAGGCCTATCTCCCCTGTGTACGTGGGCCTAAGCAAGGAGATCTATAGACAGAAGAAGAGTATATCCAGACGATCTAACGTATTATATTATCGCAGCTTTTAAGGTCAGTTTTTTAATTTTAAGATTTTACTCGCATGGCCGCGGAGCGTTTTGAAAGTGCGAGTCTGAGCAATGGGAGTTGGGGAAGGGGGCTGAGGTCTGAACCTGAAAAGAAAAAATCTGATAATTTTTTAGCATGTTTCCCAGAGAAGTGAGGGATTCCACACTCCCTGACCCAGTTGAAATTGTATTGGTGGAAATTCAATATAATTTGAATCCAGATTATCATTGAATCTGATATTCCTGAGTGTTATTTTGAGAAATTGTGAGAAAAATATTTAAAAGTCATTTGGGATACTAATTACTTGATTTGGCATTTCGGAGCTATGTACATTTAATTTTTATGTTGTCAGTATATACATGTATGTTACATCTATTTTAAGTTAATGATGTTGCTAATAAAGGCGTCCACCGTAACGACTAATTAAATTTAATGTAAGATTTCCCAGGTCCACGTTTCAGAAGTTTTCGTTCACTCCATTTGATTAATTGTTTCATTCAAATTAGGACGATATGGCTTTCAATCAAATTTCCGAAGTCAGATTCCTTATTCAAGCAATCAAATGTATGTTTATTGTTCAAATTCCGCATAAGTGGCACTATATTCGTAAAAATATTTATTCCAAGTTAACAGAAGAGCGTTTGATTGGATTGCGCGTATTACCGCCTATTTAGCAGCCATTCAAATTCATTCTCAGGATTTCAACTTTGAAATATTTGCATTCAAATCAGGACAAATTTATAACTGCAGGGAAATGTTTTTTGTTTGCATTCATAGGTTTTTTTTCACCCCACGTTCGCCAAAGACAAGGGCCGGCGGGGGGGGAGATAAAATGAGGAAATGGGAAAAGAGGGAAACCAAATACATATGAAAACAGCTGAACAATTCAAAAAAGGACAGTGTATTTTTTATACCAAACACGCACAGTTCCCTAACAGTGCACTAACGACCAGAAAGAATCTTTACCGGGAATATGTGTTGTGTCTGGGTTATAGCTCTCTCTAGTCTGACCGTCGATATCGCGATAAACAATTCCCTGATAAAGAACCGTGTAAAGCGAGATGTGCAAGCTGTGCAGTCAGGCATCGAAGTATTTATCATGATATTTTTTTTTTATGATATCAAAAACGCGGGGAAAATTATTGACCCAATCACAAAGAAGTTAAAAATCATTGGAAAGAGAAATTAATATATTTACTTCACTCAGCCGTAACTAGGAAAATCGATGCGCTGCCTGAATTACAGAAAAGCTTTTAGTGACTGCTGTTTTGACCAAAATATTTCATTTTCACACAGGAAAAAAACGACCCACAAAAATTGACTAAAAATGGGAGATTTTTAACTACAAAACGCTGAGGGTTAGGGTAAAAAAATATTCCTTCCAAGGTTTTATCTTGTTTTATTACATTAACCCGTCATAAAACCTGTGTAACTAAGTAAATGATCTTCTCGATTTTTTTTTATTCACAGTATATTCAACAAACTCCGTTTTTCGGCATTCCTTCCATGACAGCGGTGCGATGAAAATGGATTTTCCTAGAAGAAGCCCCAACGTTTTCATATGTACCTTAAACTATAGGGGAGCCAAATTGACCTTTAAACTTTAGGGGGCACAATTCGACCTGAAGCTAAGGGGGCGGCCAAATGGACGTTAAAACTTAGGGGCCGACCATATTGCGTACAACTCGATCTTAGATTGATGGGGTGCCAAATCGACCTCAAACTAAGGCGGGCGCCAAATCGACCTGAAGCTAAGCGGGCCGCCAAATGACCGTTAAACTTAAGCGGGCGACATAGTGAATCTTTGACATTGTTATTCTAAAAGTAATTTACCAGAGCTTTTTAAAAAAAGACAAAAAAGGGAGTAGTGACAGAGTTTTTAAGCATTAAGTACTAGTAATCACAACTCAACAGAAAAGAAAACTTGCAAAATGATCTAAAATTAAAGCGCGGAAGTTCACCCTGGAATTTTATTGGTCTTAAAAAAATGAAGAAAAATATAGAAAAAATAATAGTGAATGGTTTGAAGAAAATCGACCAAAAAAAGCAAGTTATGAAATATTTCAGTTTTGATCTGTGACGTCAAACATCGTTGCGAGCAGCTCTCCCAATTGGTTGTGTATGTAAATTCCATAAATTTGGTCTTTTTGTCATGGTTTCTTGATAAAGGAGTGGGTCAATTTGATATAGTCATGGTATATGAACATATGTCTGAGTATATGACCCCACAGGTGACAAATAATTATTTTCCTCTTGAAAAAAAAAGAAGATATTTTATGGAATTTACACTACATAGTGAGGACCTTGCTCGCATGTGACCGTCACAAGAATTCAAAACTTTGAATATTTCATAACTCATTCATTATTTTGGGTCGATTTTCCCCAAACCTTCACTCATATTTTTCTTTTATTTTTCTGGCATTTTTTAAGGATCAATTAAAATTCCAGGGTGAACTTCCCTATAACATAAAAAAAAAAAATATAGGGTAATTGCAGGTAATATGACCCCCTAAGCTCATTGCCTAATTTGCATAAAATTATGAAATGACACACAGTCTAATTCTTTGTTTATATTGAATCAATAACTACTGCTCCAACTTGATATTGTTGAAGAAAAACAATAATCATCAACCCCCTGTCTGCAATATTCAAATGTTGACGTCATTTACCAGTGCCCATATTACCTGCATGTGCAGGTAATATGGGCACATGTATTTAATGTAATGTTTTAAAAACTTTACAATGGACTCTACCATGTCTGGAATTTGCCTTAGAATGTTTGCAAAATCATTAACTTTTAAGATATAATTTGAAAATATAAGACCCGTCCAGTAAATCCTTTGACTATATATTTCTTTATGATTTTGTATATTATGTCTTTTTTTAAATATTATTTAAAATATTATTTCATTTATACAATCAATACAGCCTACAAAAGTTATTTATATAATTATATATTGTGAATATACCCAAAAAATCGTAGCAAAAGATTGATGCCTCATCCCAATAGCTAAGTACCAGAATCATTTCCGCCATTTTGGATGTCCCCATATTACCTGCACTAATGTTGCTGTGTCAAGGCAAAGCATCAATGCCACATTGCACCTCTTTCACAAAGACAAATTGACCTTACACGCTAATGTGATGATCAAAAATGAAAACTATAAAGGCCTTACTAATTACAAAACAATGAGGTTACCCCCTTCAAACACTCTTTCACATCACAATTCGTGTGAAATATCAAATTTTACATCAGGGGTAAAAAATGCCGTAAGTTTTACCTACCTTGTTGGTTTTCAGCAATTTCTCAGAGCAAAATTTCGCATCAAATGCTCTCACGACGATATATTTTCGTATTACAGTGTTCGATTGAACAACATTATTTATTTTTTTTTGTAATAATATTTTTATTTATTCTCTCAAATCAAGAACCATAATATTGTACAGATCATAAATGACAATTAAAAACATTCTTCATAAACAACAAACTAAATACAGTGTATATTTTTCTCTTAGCTCAGAAATTCATTTTGTACAATTAAAATGACCAAAAATGTATACCATGTTCTTCCAGTTCAGAACGAAAACTGAATGTTACGTAAATGATACTTTGATTTAAACATAAATTACAAAATTCTAGGAGAAAAAACTTCATACGTGGTTTTTTTTTTTTAAAGCCCATATTGATCAAAAAGTGGCCATTGAGGAAAGAGAGAAAAAAAGTATAATCCCAACTGACCCCCGCCCCCCCCCCTCCTATACATAATACCAAAAAGAAAAATTAATGAAAACTGAGATCACCCCAAAAACATACGCCCACACACCCTCATCCACACACAGCCTCACACACACACAGCATACAAAAAGCAAAAGGGTTCACGTTATAGCGAAAGTATAGCGCAGCCGTTCCAGCGGTGCCCTTTTCAATCAAAAAAATAAAAAATTAAAATGGTATTTGTCCCGCCGCCCTGATCTACGTATTTGAAAGTTTCCCATTTTCCTTAGGTGTTATTAATGTACCTCTTCCCTTCAGCTAATTTTCTTTCTTCTTTTTCAATTTGTCAGCATTCTTTTCTTAATTTCTTGAGAGTGCGCGGGCGTTTTATTTTTATGTTCTGTAAAACAAATATCATATGTTTAATTAAAAGTCATGATATGAATTAACTAACTGCTCCACCTATATCTACAGTTTTTAGGCCAATATAACCAACAAAATATATTAGCATGATATAAACATTAAATCAGTATATTTTTAAAATTGTTAGAGTTATAGCCAATTAAAGTCAAGATTTTGCAAAATTTCGGTCACACACGTGACCAAGAATGGTCCTTATGCGAAACCTATACACAAAGGCATAGGACGGCGTGCGAAAATGGATTTTTCTTGATTGTAGAAAACTAGTCATATCTCAAAAACTACACCAAATGTGATAAAAAAATTGCAGGTGAAAGTCTTATCTTCCTGCGACAAAACCAGTTAAAGTGGAAATAGATTTGTCTACAACGTTTTCTTCAGAACTTTTGTCATTAATATATATAT
>CALNVZ010002974.1:3918408-3938632 GCA_940671915.1 Paracentrotus lividus
AACACAATTCATTTCATAACAACAAACTTAAATACGTGTTATTCTTTCTCTTCATTTCTCCATAACCCTCTCTCTATTTCGTTACGCGTACTCAATACTTCACGAATCAGATGCTTCCTGCCGCCTCATTCTGTGCGGTTACACCCTAATTCACAAATGAAAATCGTTTGCGACAGCAAATAGCACCTAGGACACTCCGGTCCTACATCTGCTCTCCGATACTACTCAGCGTGTTATCTTGAATCGTATGAGTCTCTTCTGCTAACGAACACACGACAACAACTGCCGAAGCTACCGTAGTAACAAACCTGTATGTCTCTAACCTCGAACACTCTCTCTCTGACCTCTCCAACTAGCAAACTGACACACATCATCAAATCAAACACCAAACAAGTATTCTATGGGAGAAATCAAAACTATCATCACGTGTTTTTTTTTTTTTAAACGCAATCACATAGCAGCCTCAAAATAGGGAGCGCACTGAGGACAACACATACACATGAACTCGAATGCGATATTGACTCTCAAAGAACACGACACCACCCATTGGCCCCCATTGGAGCAACAAAAGAGAGAAAAAAAGTATCACTAATCCACTGACCCCCCCCCCCCCTCCTATACATCATACCATAAACAGAAAAATTAAAATGAAACTGAGATCACCCACAAACATACGCCCACCACCACCTCATCCACACACACACTCACACACACACAGGCATACAAAGAGCAAAAGGGTCATGTAGAAGCGAAAGTATAGCGGCAGCCGTTCCAGCGTGTGATTTTCTTCTTAGTCTTTTTTTTTCCAATCACAAAAATAAAAAATAAAAATGTATTTGTCCCGCCGTCCCTGATCTACGTATGAAAGTTTTTCCCATTTCCTTAGGTGTTTATTAATGTACCTCGTTCTTCACACTAATTTTCTTTCTTCTTTTTCACTTTTCAGCATTCTTTCTTTAATTTCTTGAGGAGTGGGGGGTTTATTTTTAGTTCTGCTATAAACAAATATTCATATGTTTAATTAAAAGTATGTATATTGATAACTAACTGCTCCTTACCTATATCTAACAGTTTTATGCCAATAATAAATTCCCTCCCAATTTATACTTTTAAATATTTCGATAAATTGAATAAATCCCCACAATCTCTCCAAAGAACTTTTATTTTTTCACAAGTAAAAATAAATGCTCATAGGTCTCTTCACTATTTATCACAAAAAGCGATATATTGCTAATTGAAAAATTCTATATGTATACCAAATGTTTTCTATATATATAAAGTTTCATATAGCAATTTAAATTGAGAATTCTCTTAACTTACTATTTAAAGTACATTTTCCTGGGTCTTAGAAAATATTGTATGAATATCTTTTCAGAATAATTATATATCCTCTCTAGACGTTTAACTGCATATTAAATTTTTTATTTTCATATTTTTAACAATGCCACATATATTTTTTCGATGTAACGTCAAGCAATGTATTAACATCTTCCGTTAATACAAATTCTAAATTTAAATTCAGGTCTCTACATGAATCATTTTTCTTTCAAAAGAGCTTTCCATGTCAGTGGAGTATTTTCTAAATAGTTGATTAAGTTTAATTATTTCTTGTATCATTTTAGTCCCATCCTTACTTAGAAAAATCCCTAGCGTTGATTTGATTTCACCTTCACCATCAACTATGTGATGTAATTATAATATATTTTTAAGGAATAAACTTTCATCAAAGTACATAGTCCATCTAAACGAATTAAACTTGTTGTTAAAAATAATTTCCATTTCCTTTTATCCTGCTCTCTCCTTCTTTTAAGCAAAACATCTTTCATAGCGACCCAGACGGTCCAGCATATTCCTATAAAAGCTTGGCAAATACACGAGTCTTCTAATTTAAGAATCTTAATAACCTAGTCGTACAAGGATCCAATACGAAGTTGGTCGCTTATTTACCCTAGTTCCGATAGAACTGATATGTGTCCTCTGGCATCGGCTTACACTTCTTTTGGTCATGTAACGAAATGAATTGTATTTAAAGTCAGGGAAAATGGACAGAAGGGTCGTTTGTGTACATGAAACAAACTACTAGTACCAATTATTCTCAATAAGTAGAACTGTTAACCCTCATTGAACTCATTTAGACATATCCGTCCCACGTGTTGCACCCATCCAGTTTCCTAATGTTCTCATTTACCGTACCTAAATGTTCACATGAATGAGATATCCTTTGTACATAGTAAGAGAAAACCTCGAGATGACCAGACCTCCTAACTTATCACAACCTATCATGGAAACCCTCCGTAGTGGCATTACTATTTAAAAAAACGACGATTTCCATCCCATATTCGAATCCTCCTGATATTAGCCTCTTTGAATCCACATGATGTTGTCATGTGGTCCGTATAATGATACACATAAATGTAAAAAAGTCCTGATCCGATTTTAAGACCACCCCTTCATTCATAAATTCCACATATAGCATTATAACATTCGCTTTTGAAGCATTTTATCCTTCCCATTCCATTAAAATACTCAGAAGACAATTAAATCTCTCAATTTCCTTCTATTAAAACCCAGAAGTGTACTGGCGATATAGTGATGACACATAATTTAATTTTGAAAATACCAAACGTTTTTAATATAATGGGTATTTGTACCTCAATAAGTGAACACTGCAATTTCACCGCTCTGTTGTGCCTATCATTCAAATTACCATCTTTTAATTTTATCACCTTATAGATATTTTCTTTTATAATTAGTCCAAAATCCCGTGAATCATCTTCTCATCATCCTACAAGAGGACGCGTCTGTATACCCAATATTTAAATACCTCAACTCAATTACAAAAGTTGGCCAACAATATTTCTTTTCGAGAGGGGACCTAACAATAATACACAATGTTTTATCTCTATTTAGTATGTTTTAAACCGCAGATAATTTGTGCAAAATCTCCAACAGACTGCTTTCCTATTTTATCAATTGATGCAGCATCTCTTACAAAAAGGGTCTATCGTCTGCATAACAGTACCTGTTTACCTCTACATCACCAAAACTAATTCATGAATAGCTAGGAGTCCTTTACGTATTGAAAAAGCAAGGATCTCGTGTACTACAATTAGTATAAAATATTATGTAACTCAGTATGTAGAGGATCTCCCTCTTACCCCTTTATTCAAATATTGAAGTACCCTGATCAAGAATAATCCCCACATTTATAATGACACAACTCGAACATATGCTGCAAATAACATCTATATAGTATGTTTGGAAAAATCCATTTCTACAAACAAGAAATAGGCCCAAACAGTCCGACCAAGAAGAATCGTTCATATGTTTTTCCTTGCAGAGAAGTGATATATGAGACACAGAATCGAAGCTTTTCAAAGTCTATTGCCATTAAAATATCCAGGAATGTCATTGTGTGTTGTATAGTAAACTCATAATCCCTCTATTTAACCTTTATTACCTCACCATATTTTCTGCCTTCAACTATTACCCCACCTTGATCTATATCAATATTTTATTTCATTTAAGAACTTTTTTAATTCTTAAGACATGTCAAGGACATCACCAGAAATACCTAATAAGCATATAATCAAAATACCCCTTTTACTCTTCACCTGTTCCTGAAATCAGGAATATTAATATACAGTTCAATTATTCAGTGAAGCAAGTTCTCCCAATTAAGATAAAACCTTGAAATTGTTACATCATTATTCAACCCTCAAAGCAGAGACGTGAAGTCAGCTTAAACGATTTCCATTCTTTGTTAAAAATCAATGTTTGAAAACATGTTAAAGCATATTTTAGAAATGCCTCTTTTGTAGCTTGAGCAAAAATGCAATTGAGATTTTACAATCAGGAATTTGCAACCACCTTGTGATACCTAATGTATTTCTTTACTATTAAAACATTATGCAAATGAGAGTGTGCTGCAATTCAAAGGTTAAATACAAGCACAGTTACTTCATCCTCCCAAATATCAGTGACTGGCTATCTGCATGAAATAGGGGAGACCGGGGACAAATGTAACACGGGGCAATTGTAACAGAGGCTCCCATTCCTAGCAGAAACACGCTATAAACTTAAAATTTGGAGGGGAAGGGGAAACCATCGGGCAATTACATCGCTCCACATGCTGTATGTATGTTGCAGATTTAAACGGTTCGTGGAACACTTTTCTACAGCGGAAAACCCGTTTTTTGCAGCATAAAAGTAATATTTACACTTTCCATTGTTTTTCTTCTGGACAAATATGTGGGATGAGCTACGGCTGTCGATTTTCGTTATATTAGAATTATGTTCTTAGGCGCATATTTTGCTAAACAGTTTCAACGACGAATACCGAAGCTAAGATAGAAAAACATCTCCCAAATATGGTCACCTCATCCAGGGGCAATTTAACAAGCTCGTTACAATTGCCCCTGTTTCTGTTAAAGAAATCCCGTAGGAACCTCCGGGTAAAAGCAGATTTCCGCGAATCAATCACAAGCTATAAAATAACCAATCAGGGCCGCGGGAGCGTTTTTTGGAAGTTGGAGCTGCACGGCGCAAGTTGGGAGGAGTGGGGAAGGGGGGGGGGGCGAACAGGACCTAAAATCACAAAGTGTATGGTCATTTTCCGTTTTTGTACACGTTCCGCTGACTGAACCCTCCAGTCTCCCGTGGCCCTGCAAATTACATAAAAAACATACAAAATTGTTCCGCGAATTTGTGTGCTTCTGTAAACATAATTAAAACATATCAGAAACCCTGAACCATGGATGCAAGTATTAGCAGACGTCTCCGAGACGGTCTCCAAGACTTCTCCGCCGACAATTAAAAAAAAAAAAAAAAAAAAAAACAACTCCGTCTCGAAATTCAGGTAGACGTCTCGGAGACGTTCGTCTAATACTATTTATCCGTCGGGACAAGATTCCTATTCTGGTCCGCGTAACGTCTCCGCGAAGTGAAGATAGCACCTTAGCTCAAGCATCATAACTGCTTAATGTATTTTTCAATTATAATGCTTTACAAAAAACAAAAAGTAACAACATCTATAAACCTCCGACATGAAAATAGGGTCGGTCTTATCTCACTTCGCGGAGACGTCCCTCACGACCAGAACAGAAATTTTTGCTCTGCCGCGACGACACACAATATCATATTAGAACGTGATCCGAGATCGTCTCGGAGACGTCTCCTAATCTTCGGAGCACGGATGTTATTTCTAAAATTTGTGGCGCGAGGACGTCTCGGAGACGTCTCCGCGATATTGGTTAGACGTTTTAATACATTCCGTCCGTCGAACGAAAACAAAACTTTTATTCCTATCGCGGAGACGTTCTCCGCCAAAGTGACGGATACCAGAGCCTCCCAAGCTTTTTTCTTGTCGTTGTTGTTGGTTTTTCAATAATTTATTACTTCTACTGGAAAAGTGAAAAAAGTAAAAAATATGAAGAGAGTGACCATTACTTCTTTTAATGCCAAGATGAAATAGGAGTGACTTGGATATAGAAGAAAAATTAGCAAAGAAAAAGCCTCGTTGAAAGCTCAAGTATCAGACACTTTATAACTTTGAATGTATTGTCGATATATGCTTACAAAACAAAGGTAACCATACCTATAATCTCAAGACAATGAACATTTCAGATAACTTTTGAACCATATCTGGTCTAATACGTTTTGTTACGAAATGCCAACGTAATATTGATATTTTCCGAAAAAAAAGTGCCTTGTGTTTGTTTATCAATTTGTTTCACTGTAATCAGAGACCTCAAGTTTGTTTTCTTGTTTTTTTTTAATCAATTTATATCACTTACTAGAGAATTCAGAATTTCATAACTTTGAATGTATAATCATTATAGTTTCCTTTTTTGTACAAGACAAAGGTAACCTTATCTATGAGAGCTCACACAGGCAGGATAAAAGTAACCTGTGAACATATGATCTTATTTCATTTTATTCTCGATGTTGTTCCATCCGGTAACACATCAATAAAAGAAACACTGACGGATAACCCATGAAAACCAAAAGGCCCTATTTACAATGGGGTCATATAAAAATGGAAAGAGATAGGGACCCCCCCCCCCGACTTGTTTTCTTTCTTATTAAAAACACCACTATATTAAAAGAGAGGAAAGAAGAAAGAGGAAGGATTGGAGAGATAAGAGAGAGGCGGGAGAGAGAGAAGAGAGAGAGGAGAGCGGGGGGAGGGCAGATAGACAAGTAAAAGTATTAACAGAGGGAATGAATGAAGAAAAGAAAGATAGAAAGAAAGAAAGACAGGGAGAGATGAGCGGAACGAGTAGGAGGGATGGCAGCCCCCATAAAAAAAATTAAGAAACATATACTTTTCAATTTGATACCGAAATATATGTTCCAACTACGTTTTCGTTTAAAGGGCAAAAAATATTGATTTGCCAGAAGAAAAAAATGGGTAATCATTTGTCAGATTGATTTTACAACAAAAAAAAAAGAAAAGAAAAAAAAAAGCCTGAATCTTTACTTCTTCTCAGAAGTATCACTTTAATTTCTGCCAAGAATCGTTATAGTCAATTCGTAAGCCTATAACATAAAGGTTATACAACATTTGTCAGTTAAAAAATATAGTTGTTAGGTACCAAAGTAGATAAAGAACCAAAATATGAATTAATGAAGGAGTTCTATAATGTCTACAGTTAAAGGGTTGAAGCACACCAACAGCCTAAAAAAAATAATAAAAAAAACTATCATACTTGTTGTCCCATTTCATGCATATTAACAAGTGGAAAATGTAATATAAAGGGTCAAGGCATTTGTCAGCTTTCATTATAATTAGTTTTATGTGGTTAATGATGGTTTAATTTGTCATGTGCATTAGCTTTGATAACAGAAAAACAAAAATGTTACACAGTCTCACCTTGTGTTACATTTGCCCCGCACGTCTGTACAAATTGCCCCTCGTCACGGGGGCAATTTGTAAACTCGAGCCTCTTGTTTTGAAATGGTAATGGCTTCAAAATGACTTGTTTACTTAACCCACACCTATTTACAATGTCAACTGAAGATATGCATATTTTCATTTTATATTTTTAAACAAGGAATAGCTCAATAAAGATATAGCATAATTAAAAACTACAACCCCATCCCCCACCCCACGAAAATAACCCCATCACCATAACCAACAACAAAAAAAAAAAAACAAAAACAACTGATTAGGCTAGAAAGCCAGGGGTGAGGAGGTTAATGATGTTTAATTTGTCATGTGCATAGCTTTGATAAAGAAAAACAAAAATTTACCAAGTTCATGTGTACAATTGCCCCGCACGTCTGTACCAATCTGCCTCGTCACGGGGCAACTGTTAACACTGACCTCTGTTTGAAATTGGGTAATGCTTCAAAATGACTGTTTTACTGTAACCCACACCTATTTCATATGTCAAGCTAAGATATGCATATTTCATTTTATTTAGTTTTAAGCAAGTATTTAGCTTCAATAAAGATGATAGGTCAAATTTGGAAAAAACTGTTACAATTGCCCCAGGTCTCCCCTACTCCCATCTGCATGAAATACTCCCATGTGCATGCAATAATTAATCAACATACAATGTATTGTAATTTAAAGCAAGAATGACTCCCAAGATATGTCATAGGACATCACCAGAAATACCTATAGGCATATAATCAGAATAACTCTTTTGCTCTTCACCAGTTTCTGAAATCAGGGATGTTAATATACCATTCAAAATTATTCAGTGAATCAAGTTCTCCCAATTAGGATAAAAACCTTGAATTGTTACATCATTATTCAACCCCAAACCTAAGACGTGAAGTCAGAATGTTTTAACGATTTCCATTCTTTGTCAAAAAAGCAATGTCTGAAAACATTATAGAGCATATTTAAAATATGCCTCTTTTATAGCTTGAGCAAAAATGCAATTGAGATTTTACAATCAGGAATTTGAAACCACTATTAAAATATTATGCAAAGAGAGTGTGCTGCAATTCAAAGGTTAAATGGGCTATTTCACGTTAAGTGTACACTTTTTTTCTCACTGGGGGTCAAAAATGAAAGTTGTTGTTAGAGCAAAAGATGCACAGAATCTCAATGTTAGGGGTATATGTCAGATATGTGTAAAATTATAGAGCGTCAAGTCCATGTTTACATATTGAAATATTTGATTGAAATACATTAACGAAAATAGGTGTTTGGAGAGGACATTTGGTTTAACAAAGAAAACATTATCTTCATTACACCTGTAAATGGCACACATACAGTTTTCTGTACTTTTATATGCATATTTATACTTATCAGATGTTGATGCACTTATTTCCTATTCACTTAGGCTATATTTTGCTATAAAATTAGTGTATTCAATAGAAAAACTGAAAATGGGAGGTTGAATTTATTTAATGACTTGGGAATTTCTTCTTGTTCTAACATTTACTTCAAATTTTGTATACAGTGTTGCATTTATGTCTAAATTAGTTGATGCTATGTAATAAATGAATAAATAAAAAAACTAAAAAGCAATAAATATAAAATAAGTAAATGCAAATTTTAATCAAATATGAGCTTCCAAACTCAATTCATTCAGGTCTTTTGGAGAGGACATTTTGTTTAACAACAAATCTTCGCAATATGAACTCTTACTATTGTCAATTGCTATGCATTATTCATTTCTAAAATTTCTGTAAGAACATGCTAATAGATTATTGCAACATTACAGAGCCAAATGACGTGTATTGGAGAGGATAAACTTCAAATTATTCACCATTACTAGTAATACAGCTCCAACTTTATCTCATAACATACATGTATCGCCTGAAAGTTTTGTTTTTCAATACATTGTTTCATGTTATTTAAACAGTGTTTTACAATTGAACTCAATACTGATATTTTCTAACTTGATACACCATTTTTAATATAAGTCTTATTATCTATTTTCTTTATAATCCAAACTCTCTAAGAGTGACTCGTTGATAATTATGTTATGGATAGGGCACTTTGTTTATGCAATTGACCTTTTTATTGAGATCAATACATTCACCAGTCTACTTTTGATTTTCATATACATGTATAAAGTTAGATATTGGTAGGACATATCCAGAAACCATACATATTTTCAACCAAACTAATATTTATAGTAAGTAATAAGCAAAAAAAAAAAAAAAAAAAAAAAAAAAAAAAAAAAAAAAATACAAAACAAAACTTCAAAACAAAACAAATAAATCTTACTTTAAACTCCTGAAAAAAATAAAAATATGGGATGTATATTTAATATAAATGATAAAAAAGTTCTAACTGATAAATGAATTATTATGAGGGCAATTCCACAGAATTACGCAAGGGGTTCTCCCTTCGCGGAGACGTCTCCGCGACGGATAAAATGTATTGGAGACGTATCCGAGACGTCTCCGCGACAATTTTCAAAAGCTGTGACAAAGCAGTTTCAAAGAACCGTCTCAAAGTAGTTTCCGCGACTCATGAAACGTTGAGGAGACGTCTCTGAGACGTCCCGGAGACGTCTCCGTGACAAGTTTCAAAAATTTGTCGCGGAGACGTCTCTGAGACGTTTCATGAGTTGCGGAAACTACTTTGAGACGGTTCTTTGAAACTGCTTTGTCAGTTTTTGAAAAATGTCGCGGAGACGTCTCAGAGACGTCTCTGATACTTTTTATCTGTCTCCGCGAAGTGAGATACCACCCTCGGTTACCGTGGAATTGCCCATAAGTAAAAGTGGTACATTGCAGTTGGTCCAGACATTGTTTCCCTACCTGAAGTGCCCTGTTAAAAAAAATGTGTCCTCTCCTTAACAACCTAATGGCATACATAATATTGCTACCAGGGTTGTGAGTGGTTGCAATGATCAGTATATTTTGTCAGTTACACCCTTACAAATAATATTCCGTTAAGATTTATTTAATATTAAACTATGTTGTAAGAATATTTCTGTCTTTGCATTCAGAAATTACCCAATTACATAAATTAATTAATGAAAATCAATACCAAAATAAATTATTGCTGTTGAAATGATATCTAATGAATTATAATATTGAGTGGAACAACATATCAAATATTTCATACATGAAGGAAGTGATTATACTTTTAAAATAAATTGTTTTTGTACATTGTTTAAAAAATGGGTGACCCTGTTATGGAGAGGACATTCAATTTAACATTGCATTAGTGTGAGATACTGACCATCTATAGATATTCAGACGGAAAATCACATTTCATGATATTAAATGGAGGTATATTATTATTGTATATCAGTGCCATAAATAGTTCAAGCCTCAGTGCTTCAGAATATGAAGAAAATACCTGTTATGGAGAGGACACACTTTTAACGGAAAATAAAGTCATCGAATTAACTAAGCAATAAAACATATGTCACATATTTTGTTCATTGATTTGTGACATGTCGTCATATTCAAACATACTTAAGATTATTTAAACAGAGTTTGGGCCCATACAAAGCATTTTATCTCACTGCTGCTGACCTCAGTGTTATGGAGAGGACATGTTTTTTAACTTTAACGGAAAAGATACATTTTACAAAAATATTGATCTCTTCCACATTTCTTGGCCAAATTTGGCCAAATACGATTCATGATGTTACATGGTGGCTATACTAACTATAAAGCATTACAATTTCAGACAACTTTCAAGATATTCATGTATGATATCAGTAAACATAATCCAAATTATGAAATGAGAAACCCTTTTCCGTTAAAAATGCACTAAAAATGCTGATATTACCCGAAATAATGTTTGCAGTGTTACAAAAATTGAACTGTAGGTTGCTGTTGATAAGGTCCATAAAATAAAACGGCCAACATGATATAGTATTTGTTAAAAAGATACCAAAATGAGGAAAAACACATTTTTTAAAAAGTGTACACTTAACGTGAAATAGCCCAAATACAAGCACAGTTACTTCATCCTCCCAAATATCAGTGACTGGCTGTCTGCATGAAATACGCCCATGTGCATGCAATCAATAAACATACAATATAATTTAAAGCAAGAATGACTCAAAAGACATGTTATAAGGCATCACCAGAAATACCTATAGGCATATAATCAGAATTACCCTTTTACTCTTCACCAGTTCATGAAATCAGGGATGTGAAAAAAAGTTCAATTATTTAGTGAAGCAAGTTCTCCCAATTATAGGATAAACCCTCAAAATTATCACGTCAATAAGCAATATCTAACAACATGATAGAACATATTTAAAATGTGCCTCTTTTATAGCTTGAGCAGAAATGCAATTGAGATTTAACCTTTAGTTCAAGGGTTTAGTACAATTAGAATACAAACAATTATCAATGTGGCATCAATCCTATTTCAATTACCCAACGTATATACACTTCCAAGAATACTTGACTTCATATTATCTTCTCTTCCCCCCCCCCTCCTTTTTTTTAAAGAGCAAAACTGCTTTCTGTACAAATTATGCCTTTTAACATAATATTTTACTTCTTTTATACACTGTAAAAAATAACTGTAAATTAACATGTTCTTTGGCTTGTAAAAATACAGCTTTTGGTCGTTTTTTAAATTTTACGATATTTTCTCGTAAAATGGCAGGAATTGTAGTTTTCTAGGAAGTCGTTCTTGATTTTACAGTACTAGCTCATGCAACTGTCAATAAACAGGAATGGCATATTCATACAACCTTTCCTGCTCGGTTTACGAATTATCCCTTAATTTCAGTTTCCATAACTAACTTCTTGTCAAAAAACAGCAAGTTCTTTTCTAAAAAACAAATATTATTGTTTAATAAACAAGTTTCTCGTATATCAACGAGCTCCTTGTTCATAGACTTGTATATTTTTGAAATCATTACGAGAGTTTTCTGTCAAAAAGACATTTTCTTTGTTCAACAAAGGAAGAAGAACATTACTACTACAAATCAGTTTTCTTGTATCCGCAATGATGTTCCTGTTAATTTACAACCTTTATCTTATTTATAGTTCATTATGTGGATCATGAATATTCATTAATATGACTTGGAAGTGCTTCAAACGTGGATCGGTTGCACTAAACCATTGGAAAAATGTATCTTACATTTAGGGTGGGTATATTAGGCTAACAACTTTCATCGAAGTTGTCAAAGATTAGGTGTAGGATTAGGATTAGGATTTAGGTGTAGGATTTAGAGATTATATTTAGGATTAAGGACATGATTAGGCATGACATGATCAATCCCGTATAATGTTGGATAATGTTCTTTTTGTTTCAAAATACTATTACATGATAAAAACAGAAAAGACTGTAAATTTACAGGGTTGTAAATTTTACAAGGTGGTCAATAACGGGAACCTGTAAATTTACATTATCTGTAAAATAACTACTGGAAGCTGTGCAAAAACGGGCACTCCTGGCGTCCCGACTGCAGGAACTTTCCTGTAAAAAACGGTGAAATTTTTTACAGTGTAGTCAGAAACAGGAGTGTGAGCAAAACTATATTATGTCCCACCCTCAGACATCAAAGCCCATGAGTTTTTATGTGACCTATGTACATTTACCTTCAATAATGCTTCTTTTAGGGATGAATGCAAAACTATGAAACAATCTCTGACTCCTGTCCGGAGACTAAATTTAAAGCACTTCCCCTAGACATGTATAATTATGATTGCATACCTCAAATTAATAATCATCAACTATATATGCATGAGAACAACATTCTTAAAGATTTCCCCATGGAAGGAGGCAACTCATTGCCAACAAATATTTTGATATTGTCTACAGAAGTACAGACTTGTTCTTTCTTTTAATTCTAATAACATGCATGTGTAAACTGTTATCAGAATCTTTTCAACTTTAAAATTAATTTGTTTTTATTATTTTGAAACTGATATAGTGCAGTCATGTTGTCATAGGACCATCCCCTAAATACTTGATGTATTTCTTTACTGTTAAAACATTATGAAATGAGAATGTGCTGCAATTCCAAGTTAAATACAAAACACAGTTACTATCCTCCAAAATATCAAGTGACGCTATCTGCATGAAAAAATGCCTTATGTGCATGCAAAATTAAACACAATGTACAATGGTAATTTGTATTTAAACCAGAGTGACTCCCAAGACATGTCAAAGGACATCACATATGCCTCATAAGCATTTAATCAGAATATATTACCCCTTACTCTTCACCTGTTCCTGAAATCGAGAATGTAATATACAGTTCAATTATTCAGTGAAGCAAGTTCTCCAATTAGGGATAAAACATTGAAACTGTTACATTATTAAAACCAACAGCATCTTTAATATTGTCTACAAAATACAGACTTTTCTTTCTTTATAATTTCATAAGAACGTGCATTTGTAACTGTTATCAGAATCTTTCAACTTATTTTTTTTTCATTCTTACTTTGGAACTGAAAATAGTTCAGTTCATATTATACCGACTGCTACATTATAGTACGTATATATGACATCTGTTCAAATCACGAGATCCATCATATTTTGTTTATTTAGATATCAAAGATTGAAGAGAAAAAAATTAAAAAAAAGGAAAGAAAATAAAATTTCAACATTTCCTGTATTAATATTATTTTTGTGTATAATTCTTCTCGATATCAAAAGCATTACATAAGATCATCGTACCATGTTCTCAGCCGTTCTCAGCCATTCCTGATTTCGTTGACAACATTCATTTCGGACTTTTCTTCACTGTCAGTCAAATTATAGTTTTGGCAGATTCCAAAGTTCTCAGATTAACCGGTGGCCTTGATTGTGCATTCCACGCAATACTTCATATGATTTTGATAACGACGACACATATTGCCAGACATTCAAAATTTTGCTCCTAATTCTGCATGAAAATCGATGAAATTACTGCATTATTCGGCGTTATACAGGTTCCTAAGCTCAGACATATTTTATTCATATAAAATTCAAAATCACGCTGTTTCCTCCACCAAATCAATTATTTAGTTTGGTTCCTCCTAATTCTGATGAAATCGATGAAATTTACTGCATTTATCCGGCTGTTATACAGGTTCGAAACTTAGACCTATTTTATTCATATAAAAATCAAATTTCACTGTTTCATTATTTGTGCACAAAGACTTACAAAATGTTCCACAAAATCAATTAATGGGAATATTCCCTGCCGAAGCTCCCTGATTCGTTTCCATCGGCATGATCGGAGAAAACTTCTTAGCTTGGTTTGTTGACTTCGGTCTGACCACCTGGGGCCCGTTTCTCGAAACCGTCATAAGTCTAAGTTCTTGGACAACCCATAAGGACACGTGTTGTAGAATTAACACGCGTTTCAATGGGATGTCCACGATCTGAGACTTATGACGGTTTCGAGAAACGGGCCCCTGTGCGCCTTTTTTAAGTGCCTCTCTTGTGCGTTCCTCAAGCTTTTCTAACTTTTCTACAAACTTTGCTTGGTCCTTCTTCTGTAGCCAGACGTGATCTATGAATAATTTCGATGGATCGGTTTTGGAAAAAAAGGCTAATTTTCCAGCATTTCTCGCTGCCTTTAACGCCTCTAGTTGATCCCGCCTCTCCATTCTCACTCTTCTCGAAAGATCATCAGATATGTACATTGTCGTACCTTTCAAATTTTTTGCCCTTTGTTGAACAGCAACCTTGTCCTTATAACTAAGGTAACGTACCTTTATGGGTTTAGGTGTTGGCCCGGTTTGAACTCGATGTAAACGTTGGTACTCGATCCCCGCTACCTCCTGTTCCGTGAACTGTAGTTTACTTTTCATAAATTCTTTCAGAGTCTCTTCTACATTCTCCCTCTGACCTTCTTTGAGCACCTTTTCTGGTACACCGGCACGTTAAGAAAAATCCAAATTCTCTCTTGCTGCATATGTTTCGATTCTGTCTAGTTCCTCTTTATATTCTTTCTCGATAGTATCCATTTCTTCTTTCATCTTTTACATTCCTTTCACGTCGCGATCTATTAGAGTTTGTACTCTAACAGCCTTTCGCTACGTCTGCAAATTGTTCGCGAATTGTTTGATCTTCTTTCGTTATATTACTCTCCAGTCCGTAAATCGGTTTCCGAAATGTTGATGGTTTTTTGTTTGATCATCAATCATTTTGCTCGAATGATTGGTAATAATGCTTGTAACCTCAGCAGCAACAGGGCTGGTCGGAGTCTTTGAAGGGCGGGGACGTTTGGGTGTTAGAACATAGTTCCAGTATCGCGGACTGCAGGTGCTATATTTCTCATGCAGTTAAATTCTCATGTCAAATAATACACGTACGTGAGTTGTGTGGCGGCCGCTTGCGCGAGGTACGTCTCACTCGACGGAGGTCATAGCAAGATTCTTTCATTATGGTGCTCACAACCGTCACCGGTCACGGTCGACGTCCGCCATGATTTGCTCAGGTGCCCATATTACCTGCTCCGGCACATATTACTCATGTATATATATATTATTTTATAAACGTTTTAGACTTAATAAAAAAACATATCTAAGTCATCCAGAAAGATATAAAAGTAACAGGGAATTTAAAACCGATTTTCCAAAATTGCATACGAACTGATTGAACCAATGTCAAAGTTGATTGCCTCAGCGCCGGAATTTGATTGCGAAAAAGCACGCATTCCACACGCATATTAACTAATTTAGAGCGAGATATTGCGATTCGTATGAGCCATAGTCCATAACTAGAGAGAACGATAGAGAGAGACTGTAATAGATCAGTAATAGATATATAGACGAAATCGTGCAGAGAATGTTTTAATACAAAGCGCAACGAACTAAGTAGGAAAATTTGAATGACGGATCTGACTGCTGTAGAACATATATTGGGAATTTGAATGAAACTGAACCTTATGAATATAGGCTTGACAAGTCATTACCCTGAGACCTTAAAACCTGAAGTCTAGGCCTATTCACAAAACTTCAGACTCATCCATTTATATAGCCGGAGCCAATAACATAGACAGTCATTATTCATGTGATTTGGCGACTGGTTTTCAAAGGTTTCCATCCTAATCTACGGTGATCATCAAAGGGATTTAACTTCAACAGATTGTTCTACTATAGGTTTTTCCGGCCATTTTCATCCTCGCTTTCAGTCGGGTTTTTTCGCGAAGTACTACTCATTTCTAGGCGAATTGACTGTTTCTCTGTAACTCCTTACTTTCAATTAAGCAGTAAAAACTTAAATTTCATTTCTTTACCCGATTTCATAAAAATCGACTCGAACAACAAATCAGGTCAGGTGCATCGAAATTTCGCAGTCAGCGAGAATTTGCCGCTTGGGTTTGGCATTCAAATTCACCAGTGGATATTTCAAATTAAAGAGTGTTCATCAAATTCAAGCCTATATGCTCATTCTCCGTTGCACGTAAACAGAAATAGTCATTTGACTAATAAAAATTATCCCTGCCATATGTCTGAAAATGACTAGAATAATTAGTCGAATGACTATGTTTAGTCAGATGACTAGAATTAATTAGTCGAAAAGTGACCAAATGTTGAGTCATTTCAGACACTTTTTGATTATTACCAGATGACTAGAATCAATTAGTCAGATGACAGAATTAATTAGTCGAATGACTAATGTTTAGTCATTTCAGACACTTTTGATTTAGCCAGATTACTAGAATTAATAAGTCGAGACAAAGCTAAATATTAGTGACTTATTTTAGTTGGTCATCATTTTAAGGCCACATTTTATGTAAACACAAAAGAAAGAAGCAACTAAATCTCTTTTTGATTTAAAAAAAGATTTTCTTTCAACATAATCGGGCTATGCATATTAATAATAATAATAATAATGTTAGTACAAAATTTCATTTTTACATAGTACAACATAAATATATAAAAATATATAGAATAATAGTTAACATTATCACGATAGCAGATACTCTTGAATTGTTGTAATGATGATTACATACTAAATAGTCCTGCCAAGACATCATGGTGTTATACTGTACCTAAAGGCAAACTTGTGAGGTCAATACACTTAAATGCATAGGAGGAAGAGAGTGAGAGGGTGAGGAAGACACAAAGTAAAGTGAAAGGAGAACAAGAGGGAAGGACAGAGGAAGAGAGAAACCAGGATAGAGAAGTTATGGAAAAGTCTAATACAAATCTATATATATATTTTCCATGCTAAATCCACAAAGTGTCTGAAATGACTAAACATATGTCATTTCGACTAATTAATTCTAGTCAATCTGACTAATTAATTCTAGTATCTGCTTTAAAAATCCAAAAGTGTCTGAAATGACTAAACATTAAGTCATTTCGACTAATTAATTCTAGTCATTTCAGACATAGGGCAGGACTAATTTTTATTAGTCAAATGACTAATTTATGTTTACAGTGTGTGCTCGGTCCCGATTTTCCGAGAAAGGGGTATATTTTAGTTGCTCAGGTAGAAATGATTGAAATAGGGCTCTTTTAGCATCCCCCCACCCGACCTATTTTAATTAGGGGTATTTTTTAAATCTTTGAGGGCAAAACTTGAAATAGGGTCCCGAACATGTAAAAAAGGGGGTAATTTTGCTAAGACAGTGTATATTCTCTTCGAGCTCCTATAACCTCCCGAATTACAATGATGAATAATACAAGGTTCATATAATGAAAAAAAAAAAAGTATGCAATGACACTTAAAATACATTTCAATCGCATTGATGGAAAAGCGCACAGTATATCTAAAAAAAAATTTAAAAAAGAAAAACAAAACAAAACAGAGAGAATGAAGAAAATTTAAACAAGAAAATAATGAAGTATGGAGCCTTTGCTGGCACATGTCTATACATTTCAGAAGACGATTAAACGAAGGGGGTTATGAAATGAGAATTAGGTAATGGATATATAATACAAATCCATCTCTCTCCATTACCATGCCCTTCCCGAAGTTTAGCTTGTATATCGAATATCTCTATATGTGAGATATGGTGATGAATATGATTCAATCATATTCAGTTATTAGCACAAGCAATATGACCAACAATTTCAACCTCCTTTAAAAGAGAGAGAGAGAGAGAGAAAGAGAGAGAATGAAGGAGAAAAAAAAACAGTAAACATAATTTTGAAAGAGAGAGAGAGAGAGAGAGAAATAAAGCATGATGCCCTTTTATGCACTTGTCCCTACATTTCTGAAAATGATTAAATAAAGGAAGATTATGAAATCAAAATTATATAATGAAACAAAATAACATTGCTATAACGTCATTGCCCTGGAGAGGAATAGAGGGACAGGCCTGGTGATGCGTTCATCTCTCTCCATTCCATGGCCTTTACCCGAAGGTAAATTAAGGCCATGGCCGCTATTCGCATATTAAGTTGAATCCCTAAAGTGCGAAATTGAAATGTCAGTTTAAGCACAGGCCAAAAAAAATGAGCTACATTGAATGCTCCGCATATGTAATTATTGAGTGAATGGAGGATGAAAATGGCCGGGAAAACCTATATTATAGCCATACTGCCCTAGACGAAAACAGCCGTGTTGTCTATTTTTGTACGAATCGCACCGTACAAAACTTGCCGGACAGGCAACGTTAAAATATAGCGGAAACGTGACTGCGCCATGCATAAACGGCCAATATAATTTTTATGTAATATATTTTTATTTATTGGCCGAATCATAAACAATGTCCGCATAATAAAAGATTAGAAAATTACAGATGTACACAGTTGTTCATAAAGGTTTAATATTTTTTGTATGCTCCAGCAACATTATTTTGCTCCGGCTTTAATTTCTTGAAGTTGTTTGTTCCCGTTTCACTTATCGGCACCCTGGCTATATCTTGGACGTTTCCCCAACCGTTCCCGGGGAATGAAAAAAAAAAAAAAAAAAAAAAAAAGTTTGTCAGCCCCCACAATGCCCATTGTTGCAGTTTTCTCATTTTGGGGCCCCTTATTCGTTTCCCACTCCCGCAAAACGCATCTGCAGTATAGGGTTGTTCTTGTTCTTTACGTTAAATAAAAGTTTAGGGTCACAGACTTTGGTATCTTGTCTAGAGGAGGAGTTGAAATAAAAGTGAGATCGGTGAAAAATTGAAATATTTCATCTTACATTTATGGTCAAAACAAAGGATATGAAAAACAACCATGAATACTTAATCATTATCATTTCCCCAAAATTTTGTTTCAGTCTTAATGACAAGGTTGTAAATAATGACTATTGTCTATTTTTCATTATGATTTATGTTTGGCTGATATTCTACAATAAATTTTTGGGAAGATAGAAATTTCCACCTTGTAAAAATGAATAAAATCAGTTTTGAGCAAAAATCGAAATAAACTTTGACCCTTCTCCTAGACAATAAAATCAAAGACTTTGACCATAAACCTAGATTTAACTGAAAGAACAATAACAACTTCATACCTCAGTCGCGTTTCTTGGGGGTAGGACTGAGGGGACCTTGGTCAGCCGGGTAAACAAAAATGGGGGCCCAAAATGAGAAATATGGCAAAAATGGGCATTGTGGGGGTTGACAAACTCTTTTCTTTTTTTTTTCAATATTCGGGAATGGTTGGGGAACGTCCAAGATATAGCCAGGGTCCCGAAAAGTTAAAGTAGAAACAAACAACTTCAAGAAATTAAAGCCGGAGCAAAAAGATGCTGTTGGATCACATTAAAAAATATCCAACCTTTATGAGCAACAGTGTATGTATTGCTTTCAAACTACAGTTGGTCATACAGTTCGAAGCCGAGCAAATAATTAATAATAGTTCCGACATATTTCATCAAGAAATGTCCCATTTTAAACAAAAATAGAGATGCATAATGTGCATCAAGATATCAAGATATTTTCTTGAATTACTCTGTATGATGCATTTTTTAAAAATCCGGATACATTCAGTTCATAACATTTGATAATAAATAACCTGTGACAAAATGACATGTTAACTCTTTTAGGTTATCAGTTAAATCTCCTCAAGAATTAAAAAAAAAAAGTTTCTAGGACATCTCCCCCGGAGGACAACTCCCCCGGGGAGTTGTCCTTGGGGGGACCTATCCTCCGGGGGGGGATGTCCTCCGGGGGAGTTGTCCTCCAGGGGAGTTGTCCTGCGGGGGAGTTTCGTCCCGGGGGGCTGTCCTCAGGGTGTGTTGTCTCCGGGGGAGTTGTCCTCCAGGGGATTTTGTCCAGGGCGAAGGTCCTCCGTGGAGTTCTCGCCTGGGGAAGCATGTCCTCCGGGGGACTCGTCCTGGGGGACCTGTCCTCCGCCGGGGAGAGGTCCTCGGGGAGTCCGCTCCGGGGGAGCCTGTCCTCCGGGGCAGCTGTCCTCGGGGAGCTGTCCTCCGGGAGTTGTCCCCGGC
>CALNVZ010002974.1:3939388-3963407 GCA_940671915.1 Paracentrotus lividus
AGAGGGTGTTATTGCAATTAGTGTTGGTATGAAAATATCTCCAGAAGTAGATGACAATTAAAACATCTCGGTATATCAACCAATTTTTCATTATTTCCGTCAACATATCCGATGAAATCATTTATAATTCTAAAACATTTGCTGAAACAAGCCAAAACAAAACAAAACAAAACCCTTGTAACAAATTATGTACATGAAATTGTATTTTTTTTAAATTAAAGAGGTGTGATATAAAATTTTCCACTTGACGATTCGTGCTTGAAAATCCTTTTTTTTTTCCTTCTATTTTTGGCTAAAAGAAAGATGATCGTCACCGTTTGTAAAAGAATAACAACAACAACAATAGAACCATAAAAGTAAAAATATACTGCTTCGGATCCATTATCCAAAAATTTCGGCTCGCGCTTGCGTCTCAGAATCATCCCTTCAAAAGTTCATTTTTTTTCAATTTCGAACCCCCGCAAAAATCCTAGTTACGGCCCGACCACTGATCTACATACTCTCAAATCTAATCAGATCATCTTCCTATTGTTATAGATTGAATGCAGGGCGTATCCAGGGGGGGCGCAACAGCGCGCGGCCCCCCCTATTGGCCGACTAAAAAAAAAAAAAAAAAAAAAAAAAGGAGGAGAAAAAGGAGAGAAAGAAGGAAAAGGGAAAGAAAAGAAGAAAAAGATAAGAAAGAGATAAGAATAATCGATGCTTGTACAATTCGCCCCAATTTATTCATATACAAAAGCCGCAATAGCCTTTATTGTTCTAAACGACCATAACTAGGCCTTTAATGTGGGGAGGCCCACAGAGCGACTTTTCTCATATTGTATTTTGCAATAATTGCTCAAACGCCCTTTTTAGAAAAAAAAAACATTAGTGACGAAAAGTAAAAATATTAAACTAAAGTTTCAAATCACAAAGAAAGAGCCTCTCGACCCTCTGCCTCCTGGGCCTCCGCCTCCTGGAAACATATTGGCCTCATGGGTTTATTTGAAACACCCCTTTATCAATTCAAAATACTTTTTAACCCCAAATTTTTGGCTCGCGCTTCGCGCTCGCTGATGCAAATCAAATGCACAATTAATAACCTAAATTTACCTTAAAAAAATTCTAAACCCCAAATTTCTGGCTCGCGCTGCCGCTCGCTGACACCAAATCAAATGCACAATAATAGTTCTAAATTTTACCTTAAAAAATTAACCCCAAATTTTTTCGGCCGCGCTCGCACACTCCCTGATACCAAATCATAACAAATATAATTTAACTCCAATTTTACCTTTAAAAATTTTCACTCGCGCTTCGCACTCGCGGATACTAAATTGGGTCATTAACACAATATCTACCATTTCTAACTAGAAAATGCCCCTTTATTATTTCATATAACTTTAAAACCTCAACATTTTCATCTCTCTTTGCGCTCGCAGATTCCAATTCAGAAGGGTATATTAATGCACACATAAATAGTTCTACGCAACATACATTTCTTTGTTTAGAAACTATAACTTGTGATAATAATTGAAAAAAAAATGTGAATTTCATGACAATATGAAATTAGAAGAACCCCCTCCCCCTTCCCCTGACGCGATAAAAATTTCCTTCGCCCCCCCTATTTGGAAATCCTGGATACGCCCCTGGAGTTGATATTCTCCCTCTCTTTTGACGATAAAATTCTTCCAATAGCAGTACGCCTCTACACTGCCAAACTTTAACACCCTTCGCCGGTAAAAAAAAAAATTGATTTCTGTATGAATGGCTTTTCGGTTATAAAAAAAAAAAAAAAAAAAAAAAAAAAAAAAAAATCGCAAATGGAGCAAAAATAACGAGTGCATGTGGATCTGTTCTCCGAATGGTTGAGTTGTCCTCCGGGGACTCTTGCGTCGCTGGTATTTGCGCCGGGGGGACGTCCTCCGGGAGTCGTCCCTCCGGGGAGTCGCCTCCGGGGAGTTATACTCGGGGATATGTTCCCTCTGTGGACTTGTCCTCCGGGGGGTTTTCATCGGGGAGTGCCTACGGGGAGTGTCCCTTGCGACCCTGTCTCCGGGAGATGTCTGCGGGAGTTGTCCCCGGGGGTTTGTTCCTCGCGGAGGATTGTCCCGGCTAGTTCTCTCCGGGGGATTTGGTCCTCCGGGGAGCCTGTCCCGGGAGTGTCTCTCGGGGAGTTTTCCTCGGAATGCCTGATACGAAAAAAAAATACATGAGCGTGAGCTGAGAATTGTCCTTAATTCATTTGAAACCAAACAAACCATTGTAAATTTTACGGAGGAGAGGGAGTGGGGTAATAATCCTCACCAATGCACAAGTCTAGTAAAAAAAATAAGTAGCGCGTGAAGATGCACGCAATTCTCTTATTGAATCTGAAACAGAACATAGCAATTCAGCAGGTACTTAATTAATAATTATTAACTCAGTTGCAACAAATTCTACTTTGTTTATTACAAACCAGTCCAGACAACCTTTTTTTGAGTTTCCAAATGTAAGGCGCGGGATGAGGAGTGGTGTATTTAGGAGCCATGCACCCGTTCAGAGGCGGTCGAAATATATGGGTGCGTGGCACTGTGACCCCCCACTTTTTCATCCATGCTAAAAGTGCCCCTTTTCATTATTAAAAAATGCCCTTTTTCTTAGCCAATGAAATGCCATTTTTACACTAAAAAGGGGCACTTTTGATACAAAAAAATGCCCCTTGTTAATCCATATGTCTTTTAAAACCCAAATTTTCGGCTCGCGCTTTGCGCTCGCGGATACAAAATAGGGTTTATAATGCACATTTAACTCCAATTTCGAGCTCAAAATTTTCGGTTCACGCTTCGCGCTCGCAGATACTAAATAGGGTCTATAATGCACAATAAACTCAATTTTTAAGCTCATTATTTTCAACTCGAGCTTCGTGATCGCGGACATTTAATAGGGTATGATGCCCAATTAACCCCAATTTTGAGCTCACAAATTTCGGCTCGCGCTTCGAGCTCGCACTACTTAAAGATCATGTATAGTGTTGGGAGAATACATTTTTTGTTTTGCTTCCAGAGTAGAATAATATGAATGAATACCTCAATTAACCTCTGTGTACAAAAGGATTTGTTATAAAATCCACTCTAACACCTGAATTTAGCAACAAAACTGTGTAAATATATCAATTGACAGTCCCACAATCGACAGGATCTCACAGGCACAATGCCAGCATACAGCGGTTTGTGTGCAAAGCATATGCTATTTCCATACACAGACTGTACACACAGAATTCACTCAGCTATACCAATCAGCTGCTGGTTGGCATGCCCAGAGTTCTGGGGTGAGAATGAAGGAAGTATGGCCTTACTTTGATGAACATCTCCCCGTGCTCATGCAAACTATTACATATCATGGAAAGACATGCATGGAACATAATCATATCCTTTGCCCATATATTGTTATGTCTTTAGAACACTATGAGGACAAGTTGAGCAGGTTTTAAAAAAAATCAGTGTTTTCTACTACAACTATACTTGGGCTTTAATAGCTTATATAATGCACATTTATCTTAAATTTTCAGCGCTTCGATCGTGCTCGCAGATACTAAATAGGGTCTGTAATGAACAATTATTTCAAAAATTTCGGCTCGCTTCGCGCTCGCATTCCTTTTGTTTATCATTAATGAAATACAAAGCCATTAAAATTTGTAAAAGCACAAATTTAAAGGCAAATTTTCTGCGCACCCCGTACTTTTCTGAATACTTTTCTCTTTAAGCCTCTGGTCTCAAGTGCCCCTTTTTTCAGAAAAGCGCCCCTTTTCCATCGTGAACCCCCCACTTTCAAATTCGTTCCACCGCCTCTGCCTCCGTTAGTGCATTAATAAATCTTTTGAATTTCGTGAATCCATTATTGGAGTAGATTTTGAACAATAATCTCCCAGACAAGAGTTTTTCACGGGTTTTCGATTTTTTTTTCCAGGAGGAGGTAGGGACCATAATATTTTATGTTCATGATCAGTCACTCTGTATTACATGCCCTGTAATAAGTCGGAATATTCATTTATGCAAGCAACTTTTGAAATATTAGAGAAACTCCAAAACCTTGTCCTCAATATAGAGCAGACGATCTGGGAACGGGGATGCCCCTAGATGACGAGGGGCGTGGCCATGCACTGACCTCGATAAATAAGGGGCGTGTCCTAGCCCCCATATTAGCTGTGAGATGAGTGGGTCGAGCGAGCGCAAGCGCGCTAGCTATGTTGCATGCATATACGGTATATGCTAGCTAGTTGTAGAACGGTTAACGGTGGTACGGTACGGTACTCGATCGTAGGCGGAGTTGTTCAGCATGCAGCATTTGTGATTGTTTATTCAGGTGAAGTCGAATTCGAGGTAAACTTATAATTATTTTCAAAAGTAAGAATAAGATCTGAATGTATTATTGAAGCAGATGTTGAAGCTAATTATTAATGCGAATTTGATTCGCTACTATTAAACTTTTTTTAGTATTACTTAGACCTAACGACACGTTAGACTTGTTATTGTTAATTGATGAGCTGAGTGACTGTGAGTGTGAACGTTTCATGCATTGCCTTCGCTTACTGGATTGCCAGTGCCTAAACCGACCAGCCCCCGTCGCGAAGCGACGGGAACTGACGAACCAGTAGACATATTTGGCGAAGTTTTGAAAATATCTATACATGACCACACATTTTGTGGTCAAAAATACCTTATTCGAATTCATACTCACATTGAATCAAATCTTTGAAGTTTTTTCTCGAATTGGTGACATCTGCGAATGTTTCACATGAAGTAATCAACTAATGATATGGTAGAAATACTGGGAAAATTGAGTCCATCAACGTAATCTCTCCTGTGCGTGCGTTCTCTCTCCATAAGTCTTCGCACTGTAAAAATGACTCATGAACAAAATGGCATGCTATCCAAACATATGAGAAGAGACAAAGGTCAACGGAAAATTCAAGTTTGTATAAGTCAAGAGCTCTTATATACTTTCATTTATGTCGTTGGGTTACGCGTGAAATATTATGAGAACCTACACAAAATTTATACATAGATTGATTAAATTGGACCTAGTTATAATCTTGATCGCTCATCACTCGCTATTATTTCGCTGGTAATGGATGGTCGGTGGAATTAAGTAAGCCCCTGTCCTTCGGGCAACGGGCTGTTGTATAGTTAGCCAGTGCTCTTCCTTACTGCCAATTCTGCCCTGCAATGGCTGCGGCCGGGTATTCAGAAATTGTCTATTTTTCTCAATCTTTTACTTATCTCAAAAGATAAAAGACTGCTCAAATAATCCTCTTCCGAAATTATCTTATCTCTCTATAAGACCACTTATGTTATCCGGGGTCATCCCACTAAAGACCGACCACCCACGAGCATTAGACTCGATTTGCCCAACTAAGTCCACACTAGACAAAAGTGCCTATTAGACCCAATTAGACCGACACTAGTCAAACAGTCACTCTGAGACCGACATCACAAATATATAGACCCGACGAGACAGAAATATCGCAAATAAGCCCACGACCTACGGTAAGAGCAAAACGCAACTAAACCGACTGTACCAGTGATAAGTATACTGGCCACGAGTTGGACTTTCTCATATAGGCCATCGAAACGAAACAGCGAATATCCAGTAGGTATCTTCGGGGCCGAGCCATGCCATCCCCCCCCCCCCTTATTCGGGTAGCAAAGACATCTTAAAATGCAAACACAAGGGGAGGAGAAAAGAGATAGAGATGGGAAAAATTAACGAAAGATAGTAAACAAAAAGGTGGGGAAGGAACTAGAGACTAGAAGCAAAGAACACCAAAGGATGGTACGTACACATAGTATGTACTGTACCGCCCCCCCCCCCCTCGTCTTCCCCTCGGCCCCCCCCCGCGTCGGATCAACTGGCCCGTGGTGGCCTGACCCTCTCCCTATAAAAATATGAATTATTCTTCCTAGCTCGCTATTAGTGCTAGCATAGCATAAGTAAATGGGCAGTCAAGCTATTTTGCACTAGTAATCCTGGGACATAAAAGTATAGATTTAGCCCTATATCTTATATTTAGCAATCAAAGCTCATTTCTTGGGTAGTTTCTTGGTAGATAGTGTATATTCATACAGAACAACAAAATAATCAGAAATACTCATTACATAATTAATTATGCTAATTAATTTGCCAAGTAACGCGTGGGACCACAAAAAATCATATTTTTCTTGTATTACTTTGTCCTGAAATATTGTGAAATACTTGTCACCTGGAAAACATGCAAACATTTTCACATCTATTACTGATTAATAAAAAGTTTCATTAACATTCATCTTATTTTTCTCTCAAGGTCAATTTTAAAAGATGTATGTAACGCGTGGGACACTTTTGTCACTTGCATAATATCTGTAAATGACACCTTACTGAAAAATGTTGAGTTTGGTATTTATTTTAGCACGTGAGACAGATACAGAAGGTTCGACTCCATTTCCTAGTGGATGTTTATGTTCACTAAAATAATTAATTAATTAACATATACATAATAAAATGTACTTAAATATTTGTTTATAGAAGATTATGAAAATTGTCTGATGAAAATATGGCTCTTCAGATTAATTTATGTATCAGACAATCCCCCTGGACAATTCTCCCAGGACAACTACCCCAAAATAGGGTGGGGGTGTAGTGTGGGTTATGGGGTAGATTTGGAGGGGAGGGGTAGTTGTCTTAAGGCATTGTCTGGGGTAGTTGTTAAGAACCATATAAACATGACACATTTTGTAGGCCTACATGTATAGTAACATTCCATCAAGCAAGGTTCTTCATTGTTACTGGTGAAGTCAATGTGTTCATACCTTTGCATCTCATAGTCACATTGTACTGTAAAATTTAAACATAAGCTTGAATTTGGACAATAAATCCTGAGAATCAATGTGTGCTGTACATACATCAATATACTTACTCATTCTGTTTTGTACTACTGACAAAAGAAGGTACAATAGTACCTTATGAACAATTGGTAAAAACAGAAAGATATATGCATGTGATAGGTCACACAATATAAATAGAACTAAAGTTATTTTACATGATACATGTTGAAAGCATCTATAGCAATTGAATGACAAACTTTGAAAGATGACATGGAGTTATGGAATAATTCAGATGTATTAAGCTTCAGTATAAAACTACATACTGTTTCATTAAAGACTTTATAATAAGGCCCAGGGCTACGAAATTCAATTTATAGCATGCAACATTAATATGCCTTTAATGCACCAAATGACAAAAAGTTGCTTGTGAGAACTTACATGTAATTAACCCTTTTAAAAACAGTCTACTTTCTTCATTGCTATAAAGGAAATTATATTGTGCCGCCTTCTATGCCAAGAGAAACATTATTGTTTGATAGATACGAGGACTTCAAAAAAAAAAAAAAATTAAAATCTTTTTCGCACATATTTCATCACATGTATGCGAAAATCCCAAAAAGCATTGTTTCCCTTGGGGGAAAAAGTAATTTTTCATTACTTTTAGTTTAATTAAAGGTCTTGGTGATGGCAAATAGATGCACTAATCATGTTAACTGACTTTAAATTATGTTAAAACAGTTTATAAGGAATTTCCATTTCCTTTTGGCAAAACTTCTTGTACTTCCATACGTTTTACACATGTTGTCCCACGCGTTACTGAAATGTCCCACGCGTTACCAAATCTAATTAAAGATTGTGTTAATTAGATGAATCAGACTAAACTTTTTTTCTTCTGATTATGATGAAGCCTACTGTAAATTTGGTCTTTTGAAAGTCTCATGAAAATTCAATCATTATTTTTTCTGCAAATGAGAAATAATGACCTAAAAAAGTAACGCGTGGGACATGGCAATTTTGTACCATCCCTCATTTGCATATTTAATTAGTTGAGAAATTGGAAATCATAATTATGATAACTTGTCATTCAGACTTTAGGGTCCCACTACTATTGGGATAGAAATGTGTTAAACTTTAAAGATATCTTTTATAAAAGCCAAAATTCTTAATGTCCCACGCGTTACTCAAATTTTTAATTTATGCAAATATATTCATGTATCATTGGTCATTCATGAGCATTTTTTTATTCTCGTTATAAAATTCATGTACTTTAACATCTTGGCTTTTAAATAACACCAAGTTTGTCTTATTTGAACCATTTTGAAATTTCACACATGAGTGATCAAATAGCTTGGACTTGCCCGAATACAATACAAGGTCTTCATAGAATTTTTAACATCGTAAACATAGTTTAATTGATTATAGGTCTACAATTGATTTTCCTCTTCTTCTCTTTCACAAACCTCTGTCAACGTGGGGGAGGGGGGGGGGGGGTAATGAAAAACTTCCCGAAATAGTTGGTACAAAAATTGAGCCCCCCCCCTCCTGAAAATCTTCCAAAGCCTATGGATTGTTCGAACCTGCCGTTGGTCACCTGCCTCCTTAGTTCTTTGATTTCATTATCTCTCTGTTGCCCTTCCACTTATTTTTTATTTATTTATTTTTTTTTGGTTTCGACTTCTCGGCCCTTGCCATGTCTCTCTCTCTCCCTCTTCCACCCCTTTCTTGCCTTTTAGACGTCCCTTTTCTGACTCGTGGGTATACTTCATCTAATGTCGGTCTCGTGGGCTGTTTTGCTCGTGGGCCTTCATTGCGAATTTTCTGTCTCGTGGGTCATATTACCCAGGGAGCAAGTAGGGTGGACCTGACATGTCGAGATATAAAAAGTAGTCCTATCTAGGATGGTTGTATGGACCCTAACCCACATCCCTAGGGCGGACTACTCTTCAGATCAGCTGCAGGAGGGTCCCTACACGTGGGGGCGTCCAAAATAGCCGCCCCTTTTACAAAAATTAGCATTCTGAATAAAAATGTTTGAAGCAGAGTTTCAAATACATTGAATTTGGTATCAAATTAAAGATAATAAAATTTCCTACAATTTGGTACTATTTTCAATAAGAATCATATTCAGTAATGGTAACATTTTAAGTGTTAAACTTGATTTTTCTCATTTTTTTCAAAAAATATTTTTTTATCTATTTATTGTTTTATCTCGTGTAATAATCATGTCAAGACCTAAAGCGCGAAACTTTTCAGAAATGTGCCCCAATCTATGGACAAGAGTATGTGAAAAAGAAAAAGTAATACCCTTCTCCAATAAAAAGATATAACGCTATAAAGTTACCTCCGCAATATACGGAAAAACAACGTTTTTGCCACATTTTATGTCGCGTGTAAAGCTCACCATAACATACAACGATAGTGAATCTGAACCCTTTGAGACCAAAGTCAGTCTCGACTTGTGTATATAATTCAAACAGCAAGGTAAATCTAACTATTGATTACATATGTAATAATAAATGCAATTATCCACTATTTGAGAGGTGATTAATAGAAGAATGGACTTCTCGACAATTCTTTCCTTGGAAGGGGAGTTGCAAAATGGAATTGGGGGGTTGTCGCAGAAGCTAAATGGGGGTCTATTAAACAATACATTTTTATGTGAGAGAATATCCAATTTTAATGGGGAAGCGGTGCAAAAACGGCGACCTCGGACGCCGGGGTGGGGCAGCGGGGGGCAGAGTGGGGCTAGCAACCCGTACGCAACTGTTGGTGAGGTAAACGTGGTACAAAACGCGAGAAAATGAGGCCATAGCATTTGGTGATTTTACCTGTTTCAGCCCCGGGTATTGGACAAGGGTTACCCGCTAGCTCAGTTGTTCTTTTTACACACACCCCAATTTCGGCTAAGCCACTCCACTTTTCAAAAAAGCTCCCGGCGAAAAGAAAAAAATAGGTTCTTCAAGGTGGCTAAAGATGGGAACCATAGAGAGGCTTAGATGAGTGCTAACTGGCAATCAATAACTACAGCCTATCAAAAAAACATAAGCTGTGATGAACACTTGCCCGGCCGGTTCCGTGCTGAGGCTTTTGTCTCTGCACGTTGTTTTATAAAAAGTATCTCAACAAAAAAACCAGATTTTTTTAGCAGGTTCAAAAGTAAATTTTGCTCGGCCAGTCTTCTCACCATATGTGGTACCTGTATTGGTATGTGGCATTTTGATTCAAAATAAAGTTTGGAATATTTTTGTTGTCCCACTTTACAGGGGCTGTATGAATAACAGATTTGGGGAACTCAAGAAGCTCAACCACAGGCTATAAATGATAGATGGCTGATCTAACTATAATACCATGATATAATATTATAAAATAATATATGATAATAAGAAACATATACATATATATAATTAATAAATAACAATAATAATAATAAATAATAGATAATAATAATAATATCCAAGCTTTATAACCAAAGTGTATTTTGCATAACTGTACAATGTATCTTTTTGGTAACAGAGTATTTTATTATTTCTGAAAAGGAGATTATTTGGAAATATAAAATACTCTGTTTGCGTTTACAATGGTAAAGATAAATCGCTGGTTTTCGTGAATAGCTTAATATGGGATGATTTGTATAGACCCAAACCAATATTCTTATCGGATTCGTTTCTGAAAGGCGCAGCTGATAGTAGGTGCCTACAAGCGAAACTGGGGAGGGGCAGGTTGTTCAGTGACCCACTTTTCAGGCATACACAAACATGACAATGTACCTCTTTTCAATAGTAAATATATAGTGCCCCTTTTCTCAATGAATTGCTAACTTTTTTCTAAACAAAACCTTGTGAAATTGTAAAAAATCTAAAAAGAGCACTTTTTTATGTATTTTTCAAACCCCAAATTTCTCCAGCCTCGCATTAAGAGTCACAAGAATCATGGTTGAATAAACACAACTTCCGCTGCTGCATGCATAGAGACAAATATATTTCAAGTGTGTTGTCGACAGGATTTGATAAATCAAACAGTAGTGTCGTCCTGAAGGGCTCCGGTAGCGGGGGGGGTAGGTATGTCAGTCGCGGATCCATGGGGAGCCCACGTGGGCCGACCCCCCCCCCACGAAAAAAAGGAAAATGGACCACGGGGGTGGACCGTAGTTTGGAGCTCCTAACCTTTCCCCTAACTTGAAAAAGATTATCCTTTGGTGTACAAGCATGACCTTTTGCTGTGAAGCAAACTAACAAGCCCATCGTAATGAAAATCGGCTGGTAAGAGGTCCGCCACTGATGGTTGACTAAAGCCCCAAAATGTTCATCTATGTACTGACAAATTTCTGGTTCTGGTTCTGGTTCCCAGTCTATTCCCCAATTTTAATACTCACGCTCTCCGCCTTACTTACGACCTACGCGCTGAAAAGTACCCACCCATTGATAAAGTGCCCGGCCCTTTCCCTCTGTGCCCCCTCCTCCTCTTCAAATTAGATCCTCAATACAACTGATTGCTAAATTCATGACTTGACTCATAATTGCAGTAATGCAGGTTAATTATAATAATGGCGAACCTGTTCAAAGAAAATATGATAAAGGGGCTCTCCTTATTCGATGTCTACCTTTCTTTCCCTCTCTTCAAAAAGAGAACTTATTTTAGCTTTGCAACCCATTCATCTGGGCGAATTCAAACTCTTTAATTTAGAGAATGATTGAATAATTGATTGTTATTGATATAATATCACATAATTAGCTCATAAGTCTATGAAGTGACGTGCTCCAGGCTAATATTATTGTATTTGAAAAGATAAACGATATAATATAAATATAATAATAATACACAAATAAATAATATGGCTACTTTAAAGTGCACAGGTCCACTTCTCGGCGCAAAGTGGCCCTGTTTTAGATCACCTCAACATGTTGAGTGATAAATCCATCATTAAATATTGAGGTTGTTAGATTTACCCTTATACAATATATTTAATCATCCAAAATCTATTTGATCACAGCCTGTAAGAAAATCTTGGGGAGAGGCAGGCGGGTCGAGCGTTTTTTGAAAATGAGAGAGGAGGCCTGAGAGCTCGAAATTGAGTGAGAGGGAGGGGGGGGGGCTGAACAGACCTGATAAAATCACCAATCAGGCAGCCCTGTGGCCATTTTTGCGTTTTTGTACACGTTTAATGACAAAAAGTGGGGGTGCGCCCCAGCCCCATCTCCGACCCCGCGGCCCCTGGGGGTACGTGGTTTTCTGTATATAATAGGCAAACAAATTATTTACTCTCTGTTAAACTCAGATGTTTTTTTAAATTTTATTCGTTGGATGTGAAGTATCTGTACCGTCTTGTTTATTGTTTACTCACATTAACTTTGTTTGTCTATTGTGTTATCGGATTATTGTTCATCTCATTTTATATAATGTAGCGCTACTGTTCATGTGTTTGGATAATCATTGTGTAGGACCTTTATGTATATTATCAGTGTAACCTTTAGCAAAATAAAACCCAACAAACGTAACATATGACTGCAATCAGCCCTTTTCCATTCGCCAAATAACAATCCGATATATTGTACCAGCACAATTTCATTAATTTGATTAAAAATAAGATATTAATAAATTAAAATCTGGCGCCGCCCCCCAAAATTGGTCCCGTGTTTATGACCCCCCCCCCCACATTCCCTTTCCCTTTCACAACAAATTGGTCGAAGAAATCCATTCATAACGCAGGGTTCTTTATTAACCTTTATGGAAACTTGCATATTCCTATAATAATTGTTAGATCACGCCCGTGCAATACACATGCGCGCACTGTAATAGGGTATTACACGTGTATGTATGGGCTTTCCACAATAATAGTGGGCAAAAACGTCTATTTTCCGTATATTGCAGTTGTAACTTTATAGCATTATATCTTTTTATTGGAAAAGGGTATATACTTTTTTCTTTTTCACATACTCTTGTCCATAGATTGGGCACATTTTCTGAGAAAAGTTTCGCGCTTTAGGTCTCGACATGATTATTACACGAGATAAAACAACAAATAGATAAAATTTTATTTTTTGAAAAAATGAGAAAAATCAAGTTTAACGCTTAAAATTTTACCTTTACGGAACATGATTCTTATTGAAAATAGTACCAAATCGTAGGAAATTTTATTATCTTTAATTTGATACCAAATTCAATGTATTTGAAACTCTGCTTCAAACATTTTTGTTCAGAATGCTAATTTTTGTAAAAGGGGCGGCTATTTTGGACGCCCCCACGTGTAGGGACCCTCCTGCAGCTGATCTGAAGAGTAGTCCGCCCTAGCGATGTTGATAAGGGTTCATACAACCATCCTAGATAGGACTACTTTTTATATCTCGACATGTCAGCTCCTTCCAAAATATGGGGTTTTGCTCCCTGGGTATATCATTGTAGTGTCAGTCTCGTGGGCCTGTTTGATCTAGTGTCGGTCTAGTGGGCTGTCGGTCTCGTGGGCCTAAATTGTTTATAGTCGATCACGTTGGCCTATTTGCTTTACTTATTAAATTAAAATTAACATACCTAAAAATCAAGTAAAAATATTGTTCGTCCGGGGGTCAAAATCAAGGTTAAAGCAGGCCGCTACAAAAAATTTATTTTGCTTGCCCGAGAGAAAAACACTTGCCCAAATTTATTTTCATTTTCTTTGTTTAAAGATTTTTTTAGTACCAATATCATCTCATAAATCTCCACGAACAAAGAGCCTAAAGACAAAAGCACCACTAAATTTGGATCTATAAAAAAAAAAAAAAAAAAAAAAAAAAAAAAAAAAAAAGAAAAAATTATTAAAAAAATTAATTAAAAAATAGTGAAATTTTCATGCCAAATTATCTTTATTTTTATATGTAAAAAGCAGAAAAAATAGCATTTAAATGAACATTAACAAAAGGTAAGAAAGAAAATATATCAGAATTTTAATAATTTCTCATCTATAAATATTACAATGAGTCTGTATGTTAAGACTAGCACCATACATCGGGAAGCTCTGCAGTGCAGATCGGCGAGATGTTTAGAATAACAAATTGGCTTATTTCACAAGTTTTAGGGATTTCATTTCATTTGTAAGGTAATGTTTTCTACAGTAGGAGAGCCCTGTGTAAGTATTTTGTCTAGTTTGTGTTTATAAACACCTCTTTTATTGTGTTTTTGAGGTGAAATGTTATGGGGAAATCGTTGATGCTGATACCCAGCACCGACGATTGCCTGGGCCGCTGGGGCTGGCTGCAAAGGCGCCTTCAACACGCTCGTGTTGCACTGTCTGAAATTATCGCTGGCCCGATCGGGCAAGTGACTTTGAACTTTGCTTGCCCGCCCGCTGTTTTCACTTGCCCCGGGCAAGCGGGTTTTTAAAGGAAAGGTCAAAAGGTCATAGCATTTTATAGTTACTCCAATAATATTTTTGGTATAATTTTTGAATTCCCCTTTGAATTTCCTTTTGAATGGTACCAGTTTCATAAAAATTGGTCAAGCGGTTCAGGCGCAATGTGCCGTTGAAAGTGGAAGGTCACGTCCATTTTTGCAAAACAAATAAAAAAATGGAGGGCCATAGTGCGGAAACCGACGGACCGTTTACACTGATTTTTTTTTGTTCTTGGGAGGGTAATGTTTAATTTTATGTGTACCAAATTTGAGCGAATTCTGAGATGGAAGGGTGCAAAATTGCACTTTCATTTGGTGAATTGGCATGGAATGACCCTATTTTGTTATTTGCTGCTATATGTACATGCAACACAAATAGAATGACAACAGCTAGATGAAGAAGGTTGTTGAGTGACCCTGAGTGACCATGAAGCTTGGCTTGTTTATTAGGTATGACAAATATGTGGCTAAAGCAGCCGGCAAATTTTTGCATTTCGCAGGATGAATACAGTATGGATAAGACATCAGCATATTAACAAGGTTCTCCATCGACACCTCCATAATGAATTTGTGGTCCCCTTGCTCCTTTACAATGTGAAGCATCACACATAAAGAACATACTGAAATCAACTGGACATTTCATTGGCATTCGTGGCACATGGTATCTCTAATGCAGCACTCTCCAAAGTACAAAATGTATCAATTAACAACATTATCAGTTGTTCTGGACAAGGACTTGAAGCGAATAAGAGAGGATCCTTGACCAAGACTACCTGGAATGCTTACAGCTGTTACAAACAGATGGGTGGAGGGGGAAATAGGGGAGAGTGGGTGAAACTGACGTATAGTTTGATCAATAGCTGCTTCCACATCAGCTCGAGCTTGCTCCATCTCGAGATTTTAGCCCGATCAGCCCTCCCCCGGAAAAATCTCGAGATACGAAAAACCACGTCCACATCAGCCCGAGTTGGGCTATTTCGCTCTCTAGCGATGAATTAGCTCGAGCTACGGAGCATGCGCACTTCGGACTCTGAGTTTTGAAAATCACGCCATTTTTTCCCGCGCTAAGGGCAAGGGGATTTCCAGTTGCGAGCATTCTCTCCATTATTTTTAATCCTTATGTATTTCTTTGTTTTTCCTTCTTTCGTTTTCTCGTCTATCATTTCTTATGTATTTCTTTGTTTTTATCATTCTGTCATCTTCTCTTCTCTTAATTCTTATGTATTTCTTTGTTTTTGTCATTCTTTAATCTTCTTTTCTCTCAATTCTTATGTATTTCTTTGTTTTTGTCATTCTTTCATCTTCTCTTCTCTCAATTCTTATGTATTTCTCTGTTTTTGTCATTCTTTCATCTTCTCTTCTCTCTTGTTCTTATGTATTTCTTTGTTTTTCCTTCTTTCGTTTTCTCGTCTATCATTTCTTATGTATTTCTTTGTTTTATCCTTCATTCATTTTCTCTTCTCTCAATTCTTTTGTATTTCTTTGTTTTTTGTCAGTTGTTCATCTTCTCTTCTCTTAATTCTTATGTATTTCTTTTTTTTTTGTCATTCTTTAATCTTCTCTTGTCTCAATTCTTATGTATTTCTTTGTTTTTTTGTTTTTCCTTCTTTCGCTTTTCTTGTCTATCATTCTTATGTATTTCTTGTTTTATCTTTCACTTCATTTTTCTCTTCTCTCAATTCTTATGTATTTCTTTGTTTTTGTCATTCTTTCATCTTCTCTTCTCTCAATTCTATGTATTTCTTTGTTTTTCCTTCTTTCGTTTTCTCGTCTATCATTTCTTATGTATTCTTTGTTATCCTTCATTCATTTTCTCTTCTCTCAATTCTTATGTATTTCTTTGTTTTTGTCATTCTTTCATCTTCTCTTCTCTCAATTCTTATGTATTTCTTTGTTTTTCCTCCTTTCGTTTTCTCGTCTATCATTTCGTATGTATTTCTTTGTTTTATCCTTCATTCATTTTCTCTTCTCTCAATTCTTATGTATTTCTCTGTTTTTGTCATTCTTTCATCTTCTCTTCTCTCAATTCTTATGTATTTCTTTGTTTTTTGTCAGTTGTTCATCCTCTCTTCTCTTAATTCTTATGTATTTCTTTGCTTTATCATTCTTTCATCTCTTCTCAATATGAAAACCGGAACTCGAATTGCATTATGGTTGGACATCATGAATAAATTATCCCGAGTAAAAAAACCCGAGTGCGTCCACATCTGCGAAATAGCTAGCTAGTTCGCCAAATAGCTAGCTATTTCGCGAACTAGCCCTAGTTGACTAGGGCTTGAATCTCGAGATTCTAGCCCGCGAAATAGCTAGCTAATTGCGTCCACATTACAAATAATCTCGAGCTAGTTCTGATCGGGCTAATTGGCCAGATCAGAAATAGCTAGCTATTTTGTCATCTCGAGCTAGTGAAGACGGGCCTTATGACAGCACCCCTGGACTGCAGACACAAAAGCAACCCCAACCTCCCAGATTGCAGTCACCTACTGTAAAATCACCTTAAAATCTAAGATTCATGTGGTATTACTTGCATCAAAATAATGCACCTATACAACAGAGATGCCAATAGTTTGATCTATGACAGCACCGCTGGACTGCAGACACAAAAGCAACACCAACCTCCCAGATTGCAGTCACTTACTGTAAAATCACCTTAAAATCTAAGATTCATGTGGTATTACTTGCATCAAATGCACCTATACAACAGAGATGCCAAGTTATAAAAAAAAAAATTGTGTGAGATTTTCATGACTCGGCGTCATTGTGTTTGGGAGCAGTGTGAACGTGGTGCGTATTACCATATGTGCGCTCGCAGTAGTAATTTGTACACAAAGGAGATGCTACATATACAGTAAGCTACGTTGCATATAACGATTGCCTGCATGCAAACATCGCACTCGCAGGGCTTGATGCACCACAAAACTGCCGATTTTTACGGGTTTGAGGCCCCAAAATGGTAAAAATCTATGATAATGCTACTTTTTTTAATTTTGAGAAAATGGGTGTTCTGCGTGAGATGGTGAGATGGGTCCTAAATGCGTGAGACTTGGTATCTCTGTATACAAGCACCTTACATACATGTTGATGTTAAGCTAGCAGTCAAATCATATGTGGAATTAATATTGGTCTGAAACTATTTTCACTTTTTTGTGTTTCAGGAAACATACGGCCGACTTCGAGATGGATAGTGGTGGCAAGCTGTTGATAGTTGGACTAGCCTGTATAGACGTCATTAATGTTGCTGAGGACTTTCCTTCTGAAGATACAGACCAACAGTAACCCTTGACCTTTTACATTCTATGGAATTTAAGCCTGTCCTGTGATAGATAGGTTTTAGGACAACTACCCCCTCGGTGGTGTTTCACCAAGTCATCTGTAAGTTACAAACAACTTTACAAATGACTGGTGATCAGTTCTTGTGCTGAATGGTTGAGAATGTGATTAGTATAGCACCTAGCTAGGATCATGCTCCAATCGTTCGTAAAGTCATCTGTAACTTAATGAACGACTTGGTGAAACACCACCCTAGGCTGTGTTTCATTCGTAAGTTACAAACGACTTTACAAATGACTGGTGATCGGTTCTTGTGCTAATGATTCACCATAAGAAGAACACCCAAGAACATATTGCAGTCATTCCTATAGTCATTCGTAACTTTACGAACGGTAAAACATCCTGCTGAATAATAACCCCCTGGACAACAAAAAAATTTCCCCCTAATTCTACACCTAACTCTAATCCTTTTTCTGGTGGGTAGTTGTCCTGGGTGTTATTGTCTAGGGGATAGTTGTCCTGATACACTGATAGACTATTTTATGAAGTTATAATTTATGGAGGTTCCTTTATTGGGCAACTGGTAAGGCATACAAAAAAAATGTTTGTTTGCGGTAACCGAAGTAAAAAAAAATGGGTCGGTAGGTTGTTTTTGTTTTGTTTTGTTTTTTTTTGTCCCATGTCATGGATGAACTAGAATTTTTTATCCATGTTGGAGGACTAAATGGTATTCAATTAACCTGCAATTAAAGAATGAACTACAATTCTTGGAATCCAGTTCGTATACATTACTTGTTGCCATATCTGGCAACCCATTGCCAAGCTTTCAGGTTGCAAAGAACAGTCTATGTTTTACTAAAACTAAGTATGCATTTATGAGATTTGAATCTGTTAGTAAATGAGTTTTTGTTTAAAAATGAAGTAGACCACAACATTAGTTTCAAGTTTTCAATTGATCTAGGTATTTTTTGGACCAGTGCAAAATGGTACAAAGCTACAAAATCCCATGTTTTTGCTGTGTTGTCCTTCATTATTCTTTGGAGACCATCTCGATATAAAGTATGAGGCCCTGCATAATATTGATACATGTAAAAAATTTCTTGTACGACTTGTTTTGGACTCATTTAATTTTTAAGTTGGGACATTGTCTTCCCCCCCTTTTTTTCCTTATTTGATGTAGATTACTAGATCAGCAAGTAAAACGAGGAGGAAATGCAACAAATACTTCTGTTGTCCTGTCACAACTTGGCTCTAATGTTGAATGGCTAGGAACACTTGCAACTGACCAACTAGCAGAGTAAGACCCTTTCAATTTTATTGTTATTTTTCACTAAAACATAACCATAAAATGTTATAGTTGAGGGTCAAATCACATGACTGGGGATGCAAAGGTTATGGGTTGATCCTCGACATGACATTTGCATTACATTATGTCCTTGAGACATTTTAAATGGAGTCTTCTCCCCACCCAGGTGTAAATGGGTACCTTGTATGATGGTGACAGTGAGAGTGGTCAAATAAGGGTGTACATGTATCCACAAATTGTGTAGCCAGCCTGACATGCTCTGATCCCCAGGGTGGGGAAGCTGTAAAAGCTCAGTTAATTTGGGAAAATTCTTAAGATTAGATGGGATAATTGCAGGATAAATCTTTGAAAATGATTTAATCTGAAAAAAGGTACAAGGACCCTTGCAATTATTGAGTATCAAGAACAATTTTTTTAAAGGGGAGCAGGTCTGTACGTCTATGCACATGATGATATGTACTATTTTAACAAAAAAGACAAGCCACATGACTATGACATACTTTACTTATATTCTTCCCGGAAATAAAATCTTGATTAGTTTTGCCTGATACATGTGTTATTATACAGAGATAGTTTAACTAAACTGATTTTCTTGTATTTAACATGAAGCTGCTTGAAAATATCCAAAATATAGGAAATAATGTAAACTGAAGAATAGATAGCAATTATATCAATTCTTCATTGCTCCACCACTATGATCAACATCTTTCATACTATATGAAATAAATCAATTGTACTTTTTGCTTGACAGTGTCATCATAGAAGATCTAGATGAATATGGAGTGCTTTATGATAATGTGAAGCATCATGGTGATTGTGATTCACCTCTATCTTGTGTCATTGTAAATGCGTCTTCAGGTTCCAGGACTATCCTTCATAAAAACAAGTAAGTTCAAGATATTCTCTTGTTTTGGGAGCAACACCTCTCGTTATTTGGAAATATGATAAATATTGTTTCCCTCTTTTGCTGCTATTGGCAAATTCTGAAAAGATTGTGCGAGTTGGGAGAATCTATTTATTTTTTATTTATTTATTATTATTATTATTTTTTTTTTTTTTTTTGGGGGGGTTGCTATTATTCTAAAACTGAAATTTGAGCTTTAAATTCAGTGTGGATGTAGACCAAGTGGCAATTTAGCTTCTTAATTAAAACATCTTAAATGAGCTGAGATTGGCCAAATTGTATGTGAACTTGTTGCAATTTTGTACCGCTTTCCATTTCAATTGAGGATTTTAGATTGAATGTGTTTGCCAATGAGCAATGCAGCACAGCTTAAATACATGGTTTGTAGATAAATTGCCATTTGGTTTAAACCTACCTCGACTAATGCCTGTTTTGTCTCATCCCTCATGATCTAATTCCATTTGTCTACAACCAGTTTGTCTAATTACATTTTGGTCTAATTGCCACTTTGCCCATTTACCTTTTTTTCTTTTGATTTAATCTCCATTTGGTCTAATACCAATTGGTCAATTCCTGTAACAAATTTGTAATAGACTAAATATTCATATTAGACAAAAATGCAATAAGACCATTTGGCTATTAGATGAATTGACATTCAGACCAAATAGTCATTTGCCAAGTGAGAATTAGACCAAGTATGTATGAGACCAAAGGGAAATCAGACCAAAATGTTAGTAGACCAAATGGGTTTAATCACAAGTGGTATTAGACAATCAGAGAATTGGGCCAACTGCTGTTAGACCAAGTGGCTATAAACCGGTTAGTAGAGTATTTAAGAACACTGTACTTAATAGGAATTCACTTGTGAAGATGAATATGTCTTTTTTAAAGATCTGAACTCCATTTACAATGTTCAAATACTATAGGAATGTACATGGAAATGAAGAAAGATTTTAGATGATTTGAATAACCTATGGCCCTACATTGTATATACTTTTCCTTACAGGACTTTGCCAGAAGTAGAGCCAAATGATTTTCTAAAAATAGATTTATCACAGTATTCCTGGATCCACTTCGAGGTGATTATCATGAATTTTGTTTTCAATCTCAACTTGACATCTAGACCCATATTCATAAAACCTTCATAGGCCTAGTTATCACTTAACTGTGTATTGTTCCCTATGTAATTAATTGACAACTAGCTTAAAGGAAACCAATACCCAAGGAAATAATCACTTTCATAGAAAAGAGCATAATGAGAGAAGCAATTTAAAAAAAGTTTCATCAAAATCGGTTATAAAATAAGAGAGTTATGGAAGTTTGAAAAGTCTCGTTTTACCTTCTATGGGGATCCTCAAATTGGTAACATCAGCTTCAAAATGGCCGATTTTATGGACAACTCTCCATTGGTTTTGTACACAAATTTTCAGATTTTCTACGTTTTCTTTCAAAATACGTCTTATTTACTTCTGAGCTCAAAATATGTCATGGGAAAATATATTTCACACAACATATGTTGAGCTCAGAAGGAGGTAAGACATATTTTGAAAGAAAATTGGGAAAATCTGGAAATTTGTGTACAAAACCAATGGAGAGTTGTCCATAAAATCGGCCATTTTGAAGCCGATGTTGCCAGTTTGAGGATCCCCATAGAAGGTAAAACGAGACTTTTCAAACTTCCATAACTTTCTTATTTTATAACCGATTTTGATGAAACTTTTTTGAAATTGGTCCTCTGATTGTGCTCTTTCTTATAAAAATGATTATTTCCTTGGGTATTGGTCCCCTTTAAGTAAGCTTTTATCAAGGAGCTTTAATAAGCTCCTTGCTTTTATGAATATGGGCCCGGATGTTCAACACATCCAGCCATTCTTATCTCAAAAACAATTTGTGTGTATTCTGTGGGGGGGGGGGGGGGAGGAGAGGTCTCATATAATTTGATAATAAACATCCTTACAGAGTAGCTTGGATGTCATAGTGTAGCCCCACCCCCAGCAGCCCCCACAGCTCTTGTTTTATATCTGCATAAATTTGTACAGAGCATATTTACAAGGAAAATACTACAATATTTTAAAAGATGTTCGAAGTGTTAACATTTGAAAAGAGGCAGAAAATTAAGATGTTTTGTGTTTTTGTTGTTGACAGGGAAGAAGAAATCAGTTGAACGTGGAGAAGATGATTAGTATAATAGAAACCTACAACGAGAGAAGAAAAGGAGACAAGGCCATCACTGTATCTCTAGAAGCAGAAAAATTCAGGAATGTCAGCCAGACTTTTCTTCAGAAAGGAGATGTTGTAAGTTTAAAGAAATTTATTAATAATAATGATAATAATAATAATAATAATATCTGGTTACTTACTGTATATAGCGCCTTTCAATTTAAACTACTCAAAGCATTTCTTATAACAAGACGCTTGGGACTGCCCAGTTTTAAAAAAAATCTTATTATATTGAACAATGAAGGACACAAATTAGCACAAAGTTTGGATCTGGAAAGTTGCCTTGTTATAAAAAAGAAAATATTGTAGTATCTGCACTTGTTATAATTGGAGTGGACTGTATTGTCTCATTTTGGAGGCAAAAAATTTAAATGGGAATGGGAAAATTGTTGAATACCTGTATTGTTCTATTTACTGTAAACAATATCAAAACATATGTGTCAGATTTACTTCAAAAGAATGATATATTTGCCTACTTTGCTATTCGTCCTCGAATCGCCCAACCAACCGATACTTTAACCCCGAAAACGAGAAAACTTTTGCCTCTATTGTCCTATCTTCGCCCTCCCCTGTGAGAAGGGCGCCCTCTCATAATGAGGGCACTCAGCCAAAACATTCCAACAAACTTCCTCTTTTCTCATCGGCCGCCGCCCCGAGCGAGTAACCTCGAGAATTTGCTCCCGCAAATGGGTTTGTTTTCACCTTTTAGTGAACTTTTTGATGCCTAAATTGTGGGATCTTGCTCTTAGTTGTCCTAGCTAATGTCTAGGTCGTGGTTTCCTATTAATTGGGAGTAAATTGAGGGGGTTTTTGAGTATTTCTGTTGGATTTACGGCGCCTTCTCCCTAGCTTTTTGACATTCATTACGTACGTGTTTTATATTACACCCTTGTGGTGCGGCCCTTTGTTCTCCCGTTCCGCTTCATTTCACACAGTTTAGTAAAGCCTTTTGTTGGGTGGGAGAGGCCTTTGTGACCCTTCCTGTCCCAGGCAGAGTCTGAACTCCTTTGTATAAGTGTCTTTTCTTTTCATAATTGCAGTGTTTTCTTATTCCGAGGAAAGAAGACCATCATCTATTCTTGTATCTCCGAGACTTCAAACATCGCCGACTCATCGAGAGATCTCATCTACCAGGAAGGCACGAAGTCCGGATTCTCTGCATATTTTATGGAGGCCGCGGAGCAGTTAGACGGGAACGAAAGCTGTTCATCACACCGAAAGTAAGTCGGGATCACAACCCGCCCGGGGCGAGTATGGGCCGGTGGCAATTGGTAAGTCCACAACTACGGTACCGCGAGCCCCCGGAAAGTCGTCGTGTGGGAGTCACGCAAGTGAACTCTGGGGACGGGTTCAGTCGCCTATCGTCGGCCTATCCAGCGACGCACCCCAATCGATCTTTGGTGAGGGATCGAGGAGCAACTTCGTTTATGATCATGTGTTGACATCGATCTAGTGGAAGTTGTAGGATCGATCGTGAGATCTTTCCAACATGATCGAGATCGATCGAAGGTCGGATTACCACCTGAGATCGGTCTAGTATCGATAGCCAGTATCGGTATCGTTATCGATATCGTTAGGTAAATCGATCACATCAATCGATCATGAACATATCGATCGATCGATCACTTCATAATCGATCACATTGAAGTCGATCAATAACATAATCGATCATACAAACTTGAATCGATTACACATAATCGATCACGTTTGAATCGATTAAAACATAATCGATCACGTTTGAATCATTACATACATAATCGATCACTTGAAAAACGATCACATAATCGATTACAGTTTGAATCGATCACAACATTAATCGATCACGATTGAAACGATTACACATAATCGATCACAGATGAATCGATCACGCCAAATCGATCAAATTTGAATCGATCCCGCCAAAATCGATCTCTGAGGAATCGATCATGACAACAATCGATTATAATAAATCGATCTCACCTAAACGATCTCTGTTGAATGTATCATGTCAGAATCGATTACAGTCATGTTGTTCTCTACATCTCGATTTCCCATGGTTCCTGCCCTGGTATAATCGTCCAGACAGATTCATTTGTAGACAGAATGATCATGTTGGTTGGTTATGGGAAATAATCAAGTCAGATACACATAGTAGTATCG
>CALNVZ010002974.1:3968482-3993390 GCA_940671915.1 Paracentrotus lividus
CAGCTCTCTAGGTTCTTTTCTGTTGGATAGATCTTCCAAAGGATTCTCCCTGATTTGTATATGTCGGGAAAACGCTAAGTTTATTGCGCTCCTCTTCAATCAACGAGCCACTTAGTTGGAATTATAGAGATATTCATCTTCTCTTCGACAGGCTGCTTTGAACGAAAATCAGTCAGATTTTCCGGTCTTTTAAAGATTTCCTACGTCTCTTTAGTCAAATTTCATCGTTGCGCACTGACAGAATGTCGCCGTTGAAGACATCATTTGATTCCTGAAAAATGTCCAAATTGGTTTTATCCATGGAATCTTTCGGACCAGTACCGGGGGTACTGCTGCGGACCTGAGGACCAAGGTACCTCGTTTATTCTAAAAACCGCGATGCGAGTACCAGCCTTTCAGACATGTTTTTAGGGAAACTTCCGTGGGAAGGTTATGTTGATCTAATAATGGGTGAACGTTTCTGCGATGGAAGGAAACTTTTTCTTTGTTCCTATCATGGCTACGGCGTCATCCTTATTATCTAAAACTGTAGGTGTTGTCCCTCCCCAGTACATATCGTGCTGGTCGTGTATAGCAAAGTAGGCAAATATATCATTCTTTTGAAGTAAATCATAAAAATTATCACTAATTTTATTATTTACAATAAAGAATTATATATTTGCCTACAATCCTCCCTCCGTCCCCCGTTCCATCACTACTTAAAAGTTTTAGGTGGTATGAGACAAGAGGAAGTTTGTTGGGAATGTTTTGGCTGAGTCCCTCATTATGAGAGGGCGCCCTTCTCACAGGGAGGGGAAGATAGGACAATAGAGCAAAAGTTTTCGGGGTTAAAGTATCGTTGGTTGGGCGATTCGAGGACGAATAGCAAAGTAGGCAAATATATAATTCTTTATTGTAAATAATAAAATTAGTGATAATTTATGATATGCTGTGATCTTCATGAATGATTTCCAATGAAAGTTGTGTTAATCCGACTAGAATATTGAAAAGACAAAAGAATGCTATAAGATTATTACCAGACTTCTATGACATAAGTGCAGAGGAACTCATAAAGGTTCATTAATATCAATATCGGATGCTGGCTTTTACACACTCTTCACTGAAAGTAGATATTTTCGTCCCTTATGTTATAGTGGCCTTGGGACAAAAATTTTTTTAGTATTGTATTGTATCAATTTTCACTCTTAAAATATATATTTTTTGTGACAATGCTTTGGGTTCAAGAGAGTTTGTCAAGGTATTCTTTTCTATTTTACACTAAAAAAACCCCACATGTGTTAATAATCCAAACTGGATTGGACTTTAAGATGGCTTAGAGCATTTAAATTGATTTTCTTTTTAGGTATTTGTCAGCAAGGATTACTCCAGGGCTATTGGTTTCTACACTGCAGAAGAGTGTCTAAATGGAATTAGAAAGAGGAACTTGCTGAAAGAAGGGTAACTATAAATATCTGAAATGTTTTTATTTGGTGGTATACTGCATATAATGTAGAGGAAGGTATTTTCATCTCCAAAGAAAGTAATATGCTTATTCTGTTTTACCCACTTCGAGCGAGTAAGTTAGGTATAGAATATATATTTTTTTTAATGGGATGTGAAATACATGTCCTGGGGATGTCACTTTCCATTAAGTGTGTTTGCATATCATCATACTGGCGGGACATTTAGGCCACAATCAGCAGAGAAGTGCTAGTAGATGCAAGTAAAGCCCTTACCCATAATTTTTGGTACGATAATGTGCATATACAGTGGATGGACAGTAATGGAAATTAAATTCAAATTTGACTAGAACATATATAACTACAGAAATAGATGTGAGCTTTTCCAAACCTACCCACAGAAATTTCGCTGAACATCCTTATTCTTATACAGACCTAGCTCTTTGAAAGCACCAACAAACAGAGAGTTTGCTCTATTAAAACTGATTCTTCACATTCTTTAAATGATTATTGATTATCTGTTTCAAATCTATCTTTTTATTCTGCAGTGCCAGGGCCATCTGTGCATGGGGAGAGAAAGGAGCCTGGGGATCCGATGAGAACGGAGGGATAGTACACAGTCCGGCTTTCCCTCCAAAGAGGGTAGTTGATACACTGGGTGCAGGGGATACCTTCAATGCAGGGGTCCTTCATGCACTGAACGAGGAGAGAACTTTAGAAGAAGCACTGAAGCTTGGCTGTAAGGTTGCTGGTCAGAAGGTTGGTCATATAGGCTTCAAGATAAATGCCTCTTTACTGGATCTCTCATAACCCCTTATATCTTCTCCAGATTTCAAACCTACCTCTTCTAGGACACCTTTCCTTGGACCACCCTTGACAACAAACCATAGGATAACCACCCACCGGGACAAATGTCTCCGCTCGAACATTTACCTTCTATTAAAAAAAATCCCAACTACCTCATTACAATATCATTAACTCTAACACTGGGGTAGTTGTCAGGGGGGTGATTGTCCTTGGGTTAGTTGTTCTTGGGTTAGTTGTTCTCGGGGTAGTTGTCTTAGAGAGTGGTTATCCAATGTGTAATTGTTAAGTGTATATGTGTCTTGATGCTCTTCTGAACATGTACACATTAAGATACAAGCTAGGTGAAACGTGCCTGTATCTGTCTTTCAAATGCTTTAAAATTTTATCATGGAATGTGTCTTCATTGGACTCCTAAGTAGCCCTGTAATTGGACTTATAATATGACATGTGTGCTGAAAAACAATTGATAAGTAGCCAGAATTAATTAAAATTTCATTTATTATTGATTTATAATACATGTATAGAGATCTCAAGCTCTACAATGGTCCTATTCATATACACTACCTATACTCGGGGACTATCTGACATGTTGCTGCTATTTTGCAGATAAGTTACTCATAGTGTTATATTTGGATTAGTGTCAGTAATGTGATATTGAGGTTTTCTCCTATTTTACACTCATTTAGGGGCTATTTTGCTGATTGGACATGTTCAGATAAAAATACTGCAATATTTGAATAGTATTATTTAGTGTTTATGAATTCTGATAAATGCTGCAATGTGATTGGCCATTTTAAACCCTACTATGAACCTGTATTACTTGAAAATGACGTCGCTTTCATTACTTGATCATCTGATACTGCTTTCTTGTTGGTCTGAAAAATGACATAATTCGATATGCACATTCTGTTTGAATGATGTATGTTCGTGTTGTCCATGATGAACTTAAAATAAAGAGTTTGTGTTGCAATAATTAAGATTATATTCCACATACTGAGAATGTTGCAACAGGATTAGTCAAAAGTCGATCACGTGATTGACTTTAGTTTTCCCATCATCAATCATCACTCGTAGTGATAGTACTTTTTAGTTCCGCTGATCACTTTAGTGCCCCATAGAGCAGGTAGGGCCATAACGCTTCATCAATTATTTGTAGGATGTGCGAAAAAAAAGTGCGTTGTCACATTTTTTCCATCACATGCAGCGACAGAAAATTCCTATGTGACGTAACAATTACTTTTTAAAACTTCTTTGTTACGTAACAATCACTTCAGCCCATTTGAGCTAGGCCTTCGCTACAAATGAATTGCGCGCACTTTATTTGTACGTTTATGTTACAATTACAAGCGCAGTCATCGATGACTTGAGTGGATCTTTTAAAGATCAAGGAAACCTTGAATTTTTAACCAAGATATTGGTTTTCCCCATACTCTTAAATTGTTTCAGATGTGGAATATAAAGCAAATAATAACCTCTTGATCCAAATGATTGGAAGTCTATCACTTCCACGGCAAGCTGGATATACACGCTATCTCTCCTCAGCTTTACTTCGGAGGAGATAGCTTATCCAGCTTGCCTGGGAAGTGATAGACTAAGTGATAGACTTCACATCATTTGGATCAACGGTGATAATTTGCTTACTATCACCAAGTAAACCAGCTCAGCCAGCTGAGAAGACCAAAGTTGATGAAACATGAACAGGGTTTCCATCATTAAAAAAATTACTTTATACACTGCAGAGTTTGGACCTAAATCTGATTACACATAAAATAATGAAATCTTAACCCCTTGCTTTCTCATGTAATACAGACAAAATATCTGGCATCATTGAATGTTCATAAGTGACAGAGGTCTTTTAAACTCTATTAAGAAAAATAATTTTTGATGACTTGAGATCTCAAAACATCATAAAATCATAAAATTGTAAATGTGGGACTACATGGGGACAACAACTTTCACTAAAATGCATATTACACAAGGTTAATTTTTCGATATATGTTCTCACAAATTTCACTGAAGGTTAAAGACACATTTCACATTTTGATATTTCAGAGGCCATAAGATATTTAATTGATTGTAAAGGGTGAAAAGACCTTGGTAATTTCACTGGACAAACTGTAATGTAACTAACCATGTTTCTGTTGTTCCTTTAGAAAAACTTTAAGCTGAGTACAAAAAATATATCTCAAATAACTTGCCAACTCATCAGAAATGACATGAATGAAATATTTTTATTTAGTCGAACCTAGTTCGCTGAACTTTAGAGACAAAATCTCTCTTCCCCGAAACAGTGACTTTTTTCTGTAATGTAACTAACGAAAATTAAAGTTCCTGTTATCACTTAATGGAACATGTCTCATGTTTGATGATGTGAAGTTTAGTATGTTTTTTCTGTAGGTATTGACATTACAAAAAATAAAAAGTCATATCAAAGCATCTTTATGTAGAAGCCATGGGTGTCGATTGTGGGGGGGGGGGGGGGGATAGGGGGGATGCACCGGGGGGGACGGTGTGTACAATCATCCCCCCAATATTTCGATATCAAGAAAATAAAAAATATCATATTATATGCATATAAATCTACCCATTACAAATTCGTTAATTTATAAAACACTTTTATGACATTATTATATCATTTTGCAGTCTAAAATACATATTTCTGACATTCAAAAATCCAAAATTTTCTCACTCTTTCGTTAATCTTTCGCGTTTGTGCCTTATATGCTTTAGTAATCATGTAATACACAATGCACCGTGTAGATAATGGAAGCGCAGATGTTTCAATATTCACAATTGAAAAAAAAAAACAACAACATTCGAATCGATAATAATCAGGGGCACCGATCCCATGGCACATAGGGGCAGGTGCCTCGATAAGTAAAACTGAAGGCATAAGTATTCCCCCTCAAAAATCCACGATGGTTTTGATAAACTAGATAATGAATATCGAAGAGTCTGTAACAAATATCTCGGCTCTCCATTGACAAGGTAACTTTTTTGGACTCGGACCATTGTTTATATAATACACTTCTACTATTCTCCGGGGGCTAAATGCCCTCTCTTCAAAATTAGTCGCCGCTACTTTGCTCTCAAATTTCAGATAACTGTTAAAAATTGCCTGAAAATTTTCAGCTCGCTTTTCGCGCTCGCATAATATAAGACTGCAAACTGAACTTGACTTTGTTCATCTTTTATGCCTGTATTAACGTCAAGATGGTACGTTTAAAACACCAACTCCCTCCCCGTTTCGTGCTCCCATGAGGCTACAAGTATCTTGTTTCATCAGGTCACTATTATTGAGAAAATTTTCAACTCGCGCTTCGCGCTCGCACAATATGGCCCTAACTGGAATTCGTCCATATTTATATAGATTTACTTTGGTCCCCTTTTAACAAACCACTTAAAGCCCCTTCCTCGTTTCGCGCTCGCATTGTGCTACAAATAATTTGTTTCATATTTATATGCATTTGTGTATACAAGCATTACCCCACCACCAACGATGGACACTGCGATCATATGCCATCATATGTGTTACATTGAGGAAAAGAGAAAATATCGACGATCATCCCCCCCCCCCAATCGCCAAAACAAATCGACGCCATTGGTAGAAGCCATCTGTAGAGTTGAAATGACCTTGAAGTATGATGTAGCCAATCATGGAATTGCCCAAATTGTGTTTTTCACAGAATGTTGAATTTCTCAACTCAAAATTTTGTAATGCTTTATTCATTAATTATTCTGTGAAATATATGAAACAATTCATACAGTACTATTTTTAATGCTTTGATAAAGGTAATGTTTATATATTCTATTTTATGTAATTTCATATAAAAAGCCGCTGACTATAATGCGTTATAGATTTTGCCTATTTTTGATTACAATATTGACTATTTTCATAATTTGCCATATACAATTTTATTGTTTTTTAAAATGCATTTTGTTTTTGTTTCATTTGGAGAATTTACATGTGAATACTGAATTTGTTGCCCAAAATTAACTCAGATGTGGTAGTATATTTTATCAATGCTGGCAACCTTCTTGACTGCCATATTTTGTTGAAAGGAGATTTGTTTATTACACAAATACTTTTTGTAATTACCTTATAAGCTTATTGGCAGCACACTTGGCCTTTCAGTTGAATTATAAAAAAGTTTTTGTGTAGTCAAGAAATCCACTTTTAATTTCAAAAGATTTGAAGAACCTCTTTATTGCCCCAAAATTTGTAGTTTTACACTGAAAGTGAGGTTTTCATATTTATTGCTTAGAGAGTTCTATAAATTGTTTTAAATTGATAGTGCTACATTGATATTGTTATTGTGTTTGTGATGGGATATATGAGGATGGTCATTTTTGGATGTTAACTCTAATCAGTTAGGGGAGGTTAATCAGTGACTAACGATAGTATTATACCCAAACACAAATTTTAAGCTTGTACCATTTGCATATTATAATCTGTAGCAAAAAAAGAAAAGATGTGATTTTTGTCATTTCATTCAAGCCCATATGATCCAGCAACCTTATATAGCATCAACTTAAGTACCCAACAACTCAAATATGACCCAGTTTCTAACCCATAATGCAACATACTGAGCATAGTAGTCTAACGATATAGACCCATTTGAATGATAACACGAATACTACACTGTCCGTCATAAAGGTGGAATATTTTTTTGAGCTATAGCGACATGATTTTGCTCTGACCTTAATTTTTTGAATATGTTTGTCCTTGCTCTTACTTTTTTTGGACCCTGGCTATATCTTGGACATTCTCCCAAATCTTCACGTGGACCTTTTTCCAAAAAAGTTTTGTCAACCCCCGTGATGCCCATTTTTGTCATTTTTTCTCATTTTGGGGCCCCATTTTTGTTTTCCCGGCCAATCAAGCCCCCCTCAGTCCTACCCCCAGGAAACGTGACTGAGGTGAGCTGTTTTATATTGTTCTTTAAGTTAAATCTATATTTCTGGGGACAGGCTAAGGTCTCTTGTCTAGGGGAGGGGTTAAAGTAAAAAACGAGATTGGTGAAAATTCAGAATATTTTATTCCATCTTTATGCTGAAAACAAAAGAAATGAAAAACCACCTTTAACCCTTAAATATCATCATTTTCCCCTTACATTTTGTTTAGCCTTGATGACAAGGCTGTAAATAGTCATTATTGATAATATTTTATTTTGATTTATGTTTGGTTGAGATTTTACAATACAATTAAGGGAAGATAGAAATTTCCATGGTGTAAAAATGAATAAAATGAATGTTGAACCCCAATCAAAATAAATTTTGACCCCTCCCCTAGAAAAAGGAGTCGAGCCTGTAACCATAAATCTAGATTTAATTTAAAGAACAATAACAAATCTCCACCTCAGACGTGTTTCCTTGGGGTAGGACTGAGGGGGCCTTGGTGGGTCGCGTGAACAAAAAAGGGCCCCAAAAATAAGAAAAAATGACGAAAATGGCCATCTTCTGGGGGTGAGGAACTTTTTTGAAGAAAAATCCCCGGGAAGGGTTGAGGGAACGTCCAAGATATACACAGGATCCCAGAAAGTGAAAGCGGTGACAAACACATTCAAGAAATTAATAACAGAGCAACATTATGTCGCTTGAGCCAGAAAAAAATATTCCCCCTTTATGACGAACAGTGTACTTAATACATCCATAACGAAATACTTATGTTATCAAGTAGCAAAACAAGTCCATTTCCCCTCAAAACATTTTAGTTTCCCTACAAAAATAAAAATTAATGGCTAATTTATTCACTGTATTATTAAGACTATAGCTATACAATGCACGGTGAATGACAGTGTTGGTCACTTCACTCGCGCTATAATTGCATTATCCTAGGATGATATCTGTAAAGTTTTGACAAAAACATCTTTGCAGAAAAAAAAAAGATAGAAAGAATAGTTATTTTACGTTGGGACACCTAAATAGGGGCTGCCCTGTTCTCCTTTAAAGGTGGACACTCCGTTTTAACAGTTTCATATTATTCCATTTGGTCATTGGTGCTAATAAGGTTTATAATGTTTTTCAAACTAAGCATTTACAACAAAATGGTTGTGAAAATTCACGTACTTCTTACACTGAGTGTATATGGCTTGGAAAGTCTGGAATTGATCCTTAACGTTATGTGGGGAAAATTGATATTAAGATGAGGGTGGGGTGGGCATTATTATGATGACTTAAAGAAAAATTGTCTTTCATCATCTATGTATTCATTTTGTTGGTGTATAGAAAAGTATGAAATGCTTTTATCATTTGCCTGTCAACTTATTATGTATATGATTATTTCAGAATAAATTCATATTGAACCAAGAAAATATTTCATTTTTATTTCTATTTATTACCTAGCTATTTGTTTATTGAAAATTATAAAATAAGTGTGTTGCGATATACTATTCGCTATGTCATTATACTACTAGCGGATACCATAGCTATATCGCATATCAGATGTAAATAGTATTCTAACTTCAGGTTGAGAATAAACATGTCGTCATTGTAAACATCTTTGTGAAGACCTCATCATTGCCAGCCTCATCGTACTCGTAAACGAACCACTATATAGTCCAACATGGTGGCAGACGGTGTTAGCAACGTCATAGCTCAGCATCAGATTGTAATCAGGGACTGACAGTTTGTGAAAGACCAAAAATCTGTACTTTTCAGTGCAGTGTCGTCGCCGTGAATTTCGATCTTCGTGCAATGCAAAGTAATGCGATCACCGTATTGTTGTGTGTGCATATCAAATCTGTGCTGAATGAATGATGTGTGATGAACATCGAGTACGAATGTACGATACAATCAATGTATGTACAATAACAGCTGTGTGCAACCACTGACACAGTTAGGTCTGTTATAAATTAAAATCTATAAACCTTGAACATCTACTAAACTAGTGAATAAGTTGAACTAACTAAAATAAGTTAAATTAATCTGGAAAGTGCGAACATTAAAACAGTAGACAGTCTAAACCGTAATTTATCGTAAATTATCTGTGTATGAGTGCGTGAGTGAGTGATCAACACTACCACTGCATGAAACACCTAACGACATTAAACACAGGTTTGTGAGTGAATCACAGGTGTCGTCAACACCCGTAGGCCTGTGACTGTGTAAGGACAGTTCGTACGTTAACATCTACATACGCTAACATAATAACCCTCATAGATTTAAATCAAATTCTTCATTAACACGCGAAGATAATAAGATGAGTACTAGCGGTAAATATCCAGAGTTTAACTGGGAGGCACCAGACCTGCCCGAAGAGTTTAACATGTTCAAGCAAAGGATGAATCTAATATTTGCAGACCAAGAGGTGGTAGCTAGATGAAAAGAAAAAAGCCATAAAAATCAAAATTGCAATAGGCAATGAAGGATTAAGAAGGGTCAATGCGTCTGGTCTCACCGAGACAGACAAGGAAAAACCAGAGAAACTGTGGGAACTTCTAGAAGCACAGTTGAAGGTTAATATCAATTTTCGAGTACATAGGCTAGAACTAGTTCGGTACCGGCAGAAAGTTGATGAAAAAATCGACCAATTCGTTACGAGATGCTGTGACAAAGCAAAGAGTTGTGATTTCGAGGCCAACGAGCTCGATGAAAGAGTCATGGAGTTAGTGATAGCATCAACACCGATCGCAGAACTCCAGAAATCGCTCTTGGAGGAAACAAAAAGGGTTCAAGATAGGAGACATCTTACCCGAAGGACGTAAATTCCAGGCAATCGAAGCAAGCAGATGTAGTCTGAACATGCTAGTTAATCCTCAAGCGCAGGAGAGCGTTGATGTGTTCCGAAGTTGCAAACCAAAGATGCGTAATACTTGCAGAAACTGCGGTCGCAGTCATAAGCCAAAGCAATGCCCAGCATTCAACGACGAATGTAGATCCTGCAGGAAAAAGGGCCATTGGGCAAAGTGTTGCAGAAAAACCGATCAGCGGAAAACAGACGAGTCAAAGTCAGAAAACTGCAAACACACGCAAAGGCGAAACAAATCTCAAACAAAGTCGAAGAGTCATAAACCAGTAAACGAGTTGGACACTCAAGATCAAGACAAAGTGTGTAGAGATCAATTTGCATTCTTTGATACAATCAAAACTGCAGAACCACATACAGTAGTTAACAAAGATGGTACAGTAGCATATGCATTTATTGACATAATATCTCCACAGAAAGCTGGACAGCATATCTTAAAGCGTAAAGTTGACTCAGGTTCAAGTGCAAACACGCTCACACTTCGAACAATCAAAAACATGTATGGAGAAAAATACAAGACAGTACTAAAACCTACATCAACAAGGCTAATCGTGTATGGCGAAACACAAATTCCATGTACAGGTACAATAGATGTTAGGTGTAGATTCAACAGTCCGGACTGGACAGTACCCAGGGCAATTTGATGTCATAGGAAACTTCCAAGGTAAAGCGGTGCTACATCTGACAGACGATGCGCGATCGACTATAGATGCACCAAGGAAGTGTAGTGTGCACCTAAAAGACAAAATCAAAGCTGAACTAGACAGCATGGAAAAGCAAGGGGTCATAAGAAAAGTCGAGTATCATACTGACTGGTGCAGTTCCATGACAACTGTAGTGAAAAAGAACTGTTCAATCAGACTCTGTCTTGACCCTAGGAGGTTAAAGGTAGTGTCAGCCTTTTGCAGGCAAAAATATTACATTTCTAGTTTTTGAGAGGATATAGCAGTTTATCAATGACTATATCTTCCCACAACATGATTAAGCTCAAATGTGTATGTTTGTCATTTTATTGCGATTATCAAAATTCATTCCTATTTTTTCGAAGCTCGAAAAATATACCGTATGGTGCGAACCGTTGATCGTTAGCGCAGAGAATAATGCACGCTGATGCGCCGTGTGTATATTGCTGTGTACGGTCCGTGCTGCACGCGCTGTAATATCATGGAGAGCTGGTCTAGATTGGTAGTCAGATTTTCGATTCATATTTCTGATCTAGGCAACCTATGACAGTAAGATTGAATAGACAGTATAGGTTGATCATATTCTAAAGTTATGCCAAGTGGCATTAGTTTTCGCAATTTGTGAAAAAGGATGACACTACCTTTAAATGACGCCCTAAAGAGGTGCCCACACAAAATACCAACAGTAGAAGAAGTACAGCCAATATTCGCTGGTGCACAGTATTTCTCTAAACTAGACGCGAAAGCAGGATACTGGTCAGTACACATCGCAGAGGAGTGCCAAGACCTTACCACTTTCAGGACTCCGTTTGGACGGTACTGCTTCCAGAGATTACCTTTCGGTCTCTGCACAAGCCAGGACATATTTCAGCAGCATATGGATAGGATCGTCCAGAATGTGCGTGGTTGCGTATGTATCGCAGATGACATTGCGATAGTGGGAAGGACAGAGGAAGAACACGACAGGAATCTTCACTTGCTTATGGAGACAGCCAAGTGAGAAGGCTTAGTATTCAATAGCTCCAAGTGTACTATCAAGAAAGAAAGGATCAACTTCTTCGGATCACTGCACACAAGATCTGGAATCCACCCAGATCCAGGCAAGGTTGAAGCCGTCACATCTATGCCTTCACCCAAGGACAAAGAAGATGTTCAGAGATGCCTAGGACTGTTCACGTACCTAGCAGCATACATACCCAACTTCTCAGAGAAGTCAGCTAGCCCCGCTTCGTGAACTCCTTCACAAGGACACTCCATTCGTCTGGGACGAGGATCATGAACATGCCTTGAGCAGCCTGAAGGAAGCAGTCGCATCAGGTGCATGCCTGCAATTCTACAATCCAAAGAAAGACACAATCCTTGAGGTAGATGCTTCAATGAAAGGACTCGGAGCATGCCTGCTCCAAGAGGGCAAACCTGTCGCATTTGCATCCAAAAGTTTGTCCGATGCGCAATCCAACTACTCGAACATAGAGAGGGAAACACTAGCCCTTATCTTTGGTATCACCCGATTCCATACATACCTGTTCGGAAAGGAATTCACTGTGATAACAGATCACAGGCCATTGGAAACTATTTGGAAGAAGCCTCTGAGAAGCGCACCACCCCGTATCCAAAGACTATTGATCAAGGTACAAGGATACAGGTGCCAAGTCAAGTATCGACCGAGGAAAGAGATGATTCTTTCGGATACCTTGAGCCGACTTCCTAACCCCAAGGAAGCCAGCGACGTTCCACTTGATGTCAGAGTAGAATTCATCTGTGCCAAAATGGAAAACTCACATCACATCGACACAATCTTCTTCGGACAAACCAAACGAGCACAACTACAGACCGAGACGATGACTGATCCGGAACTCAGGACTTTGTGGCAAGTAGTTACTCAGGGTTGGCCTGAAACTATCCAGGAACTGCCAACGCCTATCAGATCGTATTGGTCGTACAGAGAAGAGATCGGAGTGTCACACGGAATACTCTTCAAGGGAAGTCAAGTGATCATACCAAAGACACTTAGACAAGACATCCTAAGACAACTCCATCTCGGTCACATGGGAATCGAAAGCACACGAAGACTAGCTCGCGACACGGTATACTGGCCAAACATAAACAAAGACATTAAAGCGATCGTTAGTCAATGCGATGCTTGCCAGGAACACCAAACAAAGCAGCAGAAAAAGCCGTTGCTTCCCCATGATGTACCACCCTTACCCTGGACCAGACTAGGAACAGACTTGTTCATGCTCAATAGACAGGAATATCTACTCGTCACTGACTATTACTCTAAGTATCCGATAATCTACAAGCTGAAAGATACTAGGAGTGCGGCAGTAGCAGACATGATGAGCGGAATCTTCAATCTATTTGGTCCACCAGAAGAGATCGTATCTGACAACGGTCCACAATTTGTCGGAAAACCATTCCAGGACATGTGTAAGAAGTGGTCAATCCAACACACCACATCTTCTCCGCACTATCCAAGATCCAACGGACTAGTAGAAAGGATGGTTCGTACAGTCAAGAATCTGTTGACAAAGTGTTCTCAGACTGGCCAAGATAGTCAACTAGCCATGTTGAATCTCAGAGCAACACCAGTAGACAGTCACATGAGATCACCAGCAGAAATGTTATTTGGGAGACCGATCCGAACAACACTTCCAAGTCATCATCTGTCAAGAGAATCAATCACTACAGATCATCTCTTGAACCGCAGAGACAAGATGAAGGAAACGCATGACCAACATGCAGGATCAGAACTTCCAGCTCTCCATGTGGGACAACCAGTCAGAGTCCTACACCCCCAAGATCACACTTGGATATCAGCCAAAGTATCCAAAATCTGCGATGAACCAAGGTCGTATGAAATCGAAACACCCAACGGAGGAATCCTGAGACGAAATCGATCGCACCTGAGGGAAATCCCAACAGCAAACTCAACTCCGACACGTGTAAGGTTCGACGAAGACCACACCGCAGATACCCCACCAGAGGAGAACGACAACCATCAACCAACTTGGACGTCGGAAACTCAAAACAATCAATCTCAAAAGCAAGCGACAAACTCGAAAACCACGAGGTATGGTCGAGCAATCCGCAAACCAGTGAGACTGATAGAAGATTGATAACTCTAAAAACATTTCGAAAGAAGAGAGAAAACAGAAGACACTCTCGAAGAAATCGAAAGAAGAAACAAGACTGAAGACGCATAAAGTTTTCAATTCAAAAGTTTATGATTCATGTTGCATGTATAATCATTTTACAGTACAATATTCTTGGTATGACAACAAGCATAATATCTGATGTCATGTGCTTACCAAAACTTATTGATCTCATGAATCAAAACAGTTATACCAAAAAGTTATATTCAATTTGGATCAAAGGAAAACTTATGTCAAATTGAAAATCAAACAGTTAACCTACTCAAACCAGTTGAACTTTATTTCTTTGGAAAAAACAAATATCCAAACTTAACAGGCTACCAAAAGAAACCAAAACCTTATTGTTATCAAAACAATATATACCAAAAGTGTTGTTATCAAAACAATATATATAGTTGTATACTCAATCATTGAATGTACACATTCTGCTTCTTTACAAAGGAAGGGGGATGTTGCGATATACTATGTGCTATGTCATTATACTACTAGCGGATACCATAGCTATATCGCATATCAGATGTAAATAGTATTCTAACTTCAGGTTGAGAATAAACATGTCGTTATTGTAAACATCTTTGTGAAGACCTCATCATCTACCAGCCTCCTCGTACTCGTAAAAGAACCACTAAATAGTCCAACAAAGTGGATCCGAAGTGGATTCTAATAATTGTAACAAAAGAAATTTAGAATTTTTTCGTGTCTTATATTTATACTTATTCTAATACATTATTTTCATCACAAATGGGACGTTGTGTTATTGAAAGGGAACAATTTACTCAAAGATTCGAATATGTTCTTACATAGACGTTTTTTAACATGTAAAATTTGTCTGATAAGCAAAAACGGTAGCCCCCAGGTTTACAGTTTGTTCCTAAAAAAAGGTAACCGAAGTTCAAAGGTCAGTCATTTCAAGAGTAAACGGTTTTTTCTTGTGATTTGTTTTCTAAAATATTAAATAACTCATCAGCTTTAATTTGAAACATTGCTTACGTCCAAATTGTAATCGGTCACAGAGTTACGGTCCTGTGAATGTGAAAGGTACAAAACCCACTTTTTCAAAGTTTTTGATTTGTCGGGTACCAAACAAATCTTTTGAAAGTAGTGTGGTGTCATTGGGTCTTTTTCAGCAAGTTTCAATGAAATGATATCTCCTTTGCTAAATGGATTTCTCATGCATTGGCAATAAGATGCGTTCTCGATTATGAGTCTCTGGAGTCGGGGTTAGGTCGCCGCGACATCTCCTAAGTCTCCAGGAAGTCGCGAAAAGACCAAACAAATGTCAAACATGCTCAATCTTTTAGTAGACTTCTTCAGAGGTGAGCAAGTCTCTGTGACGTCTCTGTGGGGTTGTCGCGATGTCCCCTAAGTATTGACAACGTCGCAGAGACGTTGTCGGAACTTTCTAGCGATTAAAAGAAATCGAACAGGTTTGACAATTTTTTAGACTTATGTCATTTTCCCGCGACACCCTGAAGACTCAGGAGATGTAACGATGAAGTCTCCGAGACTCAAGAGACTCATTACTGTGAGCCCATCTTATTGACAGTGAGATAAGTACTTTGGCAAATGAGATTGCATTTCATTGAAACTTGGTGTGAAAAGAAAAAAACGAAACTAAAAACTTACAAAAAGTTGGTTCCGTACCCTACAAACCAAAAACTTGGAAAAAGTGGGATTTGTACCTTTTACCTTCAAAGGACCCTAACTCTGTGACCCGGGACAATTTGGACGTAAGCTATGTCTCAAATTAAAGCTGATGAGATACTCAATATTTTAGTAAACAAATAACACGAAAAAAAAATGTAGGTTTGAAATGACTGACCTTTGAACTTCGGTTACCTTTTTTAACGAACACACTGTATATCGACAACATTATCTGTATATTACTTTTTTTCTGGAATATTTTTAAGTGAAATCTCACAGACCAACAAATTAGAAAACGATGAAACTATCAGAATTGGCAACTATTAATTGATCTTGTACTTACCTCTAAATGAGACTACATCATGTACGATATCCATGCAACATAATACTGCTTCACACCAACAATTAGTTAACAAGCCTTTATTAAAGTAGATTAAACTAAGTTACAATGATTACAAAGAATATACAAATATTACAATATGTACGGAACATAAACAAATTCCACGAACATCCGTGAATTTACTCAATTCGTTCATCCATTCGTTAAAGGATGACTCCACGCTGGAGTTTGTATATTTAGAAAAATAAAGTAAAATGTAAAAAGCACAACACTGAAAATTTCATCAAAATCGGATGAGAAATAGCAAAGTTATGAATTTCTTAGGTTTTGAAATTTTTTAGGAAACAGTTCTTGGCATAACACTATGCATATTCAAATGAGCAAGCTGATGATGTCACCGTCCCACTACAGAAAGAAAAAGTAATATATTGTATAAGGAATTCATAACTTTGCTATTTCACATCCGATTTTGATGAAATAATCAGTGTTGTGCTTTTTTAAATTTTACTTTAACATTAAAACTCCCATCAACATTGACGTTTTGACCTACGTTTGTCTTCTTGTGTATGGGAGATTTCTTTTTCTTTTCCATGAATCAATAGTGACCATGAAATAATTCTTGAAATATATATATTCATATTACCAATCACACTACAATGCACTATGAAGTACATAAAAACACATGTTCCATAATGCTATACCGTGTGCTTATATTAATTGCGATGATATTAAAATATGCCTTCCCATTTAATTTGACTTTGCACAGGTTTTACGATGCATAAAATATGAAAATCTCGTAGCTCGTTTTATATACATTCGTTTTTAGTCTAACAATAATACAAAACTGTAGTTGTATGCTATGGATTTGTATGATGTAAATATTACTGTGTTGTCTGAAATAAGTCGCATATTTTGTGATACGCACTGTCCATATAATTATGAGATCTACCGATGCATCTTGAGATGCAAAGTTTCCACATGACGGAGGTCAAAGTTAAAAGTACTGCGAGAATGAAGGCTGCAACATCGAGTGAGTTGAGTTGAACAAAGTTTAGTTCGGTTGCCCTGGAACGCAGGTGATCGCTTCCAAACTTGAGTACATGTTCAATCCAAAACACAGCTCGATCTAGAGGGTGTACAAGTTCATGTTGAAATATCTCTGATGCTCGAACAGCATTCTCTTTGAAGCTGTTATTAGAAGGGGAAAAATATTTGAAATTAACCTGTTCGCATCCATTCATTTCAGTTGTTCTGACCATAATCTGCAGTGCTGATATACAAACAAAGTTAATTTCATCTATAGAGCGATACCGTGTCATAATTCACTTTTTGGGTACAATCTTGCCTATATCATTCGTGAGGGGATGGGGGGGGGGGGGGCTCCAAATAGCTCCACGTCAAAATACGATGCTTTAAATTCTCTTCCAGTGTTTTCCCAAAAATTTGTACGGTTTACTTTTTATTTTTCACTATTTCAAAACGATTAAAAACAAATCACTAAGGAACGTAAAAGCACTGATTTCAGGGTGATATATGCAATTAAACTTCGGCGAACCACGCCCCCACAAAAATACAAAATACAAATGTTCAGGACCACATGTTGCATCACCAAGCCCCGTCCATTCGTTCTACCACCAGTAGAACTAAGAATAAAGCTCTTCAAGTAGCTCTTTCGGTTTTCAAGTTTAATCATATTTTGTTCATTCTCCAAAGCTATGTATGCACATCATCATACAAAAAAAATGCGGGTTAGAGGAGGGGTTTCGAGTCGCATCAGCGTGCCAGATACACCTTAAGGAGAGCGACCCCCCCCCCTTCCCGAAGTTATCCCGTCTCACCTATTATCTTCAAGGAGCCTGTAAACAGTCCGTCTGAAAATATCTTCATCGAGGTTAATACTGTCCAATGACAAGCCCATACCCTTGCTAATGACCATAGCGGCATTGGCAGGTTGATCGGCTGATTGGGGTAGAATGATCATGGGTACCCCATGATAGACAGCTTCGTGCACCCCCGCTGCACCTCCGTGGTAGATCAGGAGCCGACACTTGGGATGTGCTATTCAGTCAGAGATTAAAAAGAGAGATAGAGAGAGAGAGAGAGAATGAGAGACAGAGAGAGAGAGAGAGAGAGAATGAGAGACAGGTAGAGAGAGAGAGAGAAAGATTGAATGAGAGAGAGAGAGGGAGAGAGAGAGATTGAGAGAGAGAGATTCGTAAAATATTAAACGACATTTATTCACCCTATTTGGGCATCAATTGAATTGATTTTACCAGAATGTTGTATCATGATCATTAGGCATATCGTTGGTTGAACTTAAGTAAGTGGATCGAGAAAAGGCTGTATCTCCCTTTCAAAATTGGTTTATTCATAACGAAAGCGCATCAAACAAATTGATTTACAATTCACAGTGCACCAATATGCATGACATGTGAGAATAGATTTCATATACATTTCGTTTAAACCTAATTCGCCGATCTTAATTACTATGCTTTAATTCAAAGCAAGCAAGATTAACTTTCTCATTCAAATTAACACAATAGTCTTTTCTTGCTTCCTCGTCGGACTTTGAATATTTAGTTCCGATCATTATTGTGTACTTTTATAATTTTCATGATACCCAAGGATATTTGAACGGCTGAATGTTTACATTAAACATTTGAATATGCTTATTAGAAAATTAGATGATGAACTCAAAGTTTGTGCATGATTAATTTTTACCAGGGGCAAGTACGGTTAGATCTTCACGGTAGTGAATGATAAATTAGTTGTACTTATTCAACAGGTTCAAAATGATTAACATTAAAATCCCAATCGAACTTTTTGAGTTGGTTGTCTTCGAGATATCATTATTTTCACAAACATTCTCAGCATGGGGCGAAATTAGCATGATTAGATTCGACAAATTTGTCGACCTTTTTGATAAAAAATTCCTAGGAGGTCCAAACAATTTGTGATATTTTTGGTCATTTTGCCATTTAAAAGAATTCTTGGCCAGAGGTCAAGGTACGCTCGTCCCCTGTATCTGTATATTTGGTGTTAAACGACTTAACGCCTGGCTTTTAAAAAGTTTACATCGGTCTTACTCATCTAGACGAGGAACCGTTTAAACATTGTTGAGATTGTAATTTGAAATTTGCAACTGAATAATAATATTATTATTATACCTAACAGGTCGTTTTGTGGAAGCCATTTTCGAATGAGTGTGTTGTTGCCTACAATATCAGGTCTGACTCCTATGTATCGCCATATCACTCTCTGCTTTAGTTCACTGAAAACTTTCGAGATAGCACTCGTTATTTTATGGTCAGATAATGAGACAGTCATTGATCCCTGCAAATTCAAACAAAATAAATTGCGTGTTATAGTATGAATATACCATCTTAATATTGAATTGTATTCTTTCTTCGTTTTAAATAAAGTATGAAACAATACAAAATCTGATAGAACACAATGGTCCGATTTGACGATAGTGGTTAAAAGTTTGGTTTATATCCACTTTGTCTATCAGCAGCTGGTCCAATTCTTAAACCACATGGGCTAGACCCATTTGATCTACTAACAGTTTGGTATATGTTTTTCTTGGTTTAATAATACTTAGTCTGATTTTTACTTGGTCTAACGCCCACTTGGTCTCATTGTCAATTCGTCTATAGCCAATTTAGGCTAATTGTATTTTGGTATAGTTCCCAAATGAATATAGGGTACTCCATTACCATGTAGACACTTAGACGAAAATGGCATTAGACGAAATGGGAATTAGTCAAAATGTTTGATAGGCGAAGTGGCATTTAGACCAAGGTAATTAGACGAACTTGGTTGTAGGCGAAATATAATTAGATCTTGTGGGATGAGACCAAACGGGCATTAGTCAAAGTGGTTTTGGATCATTTGGCAATTTACCAAAAGTTTACACCGGGGTAAAATGCATCACATAACGTCATACTCCATAGTTTAAACAGTCCTTCGTGGAGATTTACTGAGATTGAAATTATTTGAAATGTGGTGGTATAATACCAGATATAACTGACGATAGACCGACAGCCTTGTTGGTGTTATCATATTCATGAAAATGTCGAAAACGTGTAATTCAGGGAAAGTCAATACTTTTATTCAATATAAAACATATAACGTATTCTGGTACCTACCCAAAAGTGGGGATAACAGAAAACGGGTTGCTCTCGTAACGAAATGAAGTGCGACGAACCTAACAAACGACGCTTTTTTTAATCTCAAAGTATCTCTTGGAAAAGTTTGGGAGTTTAAGGAGCTCTTAATATAGGCTATAGTACGTCTTTGTATAATGTTGTCTTGTGAACTGTATAGGTACGATGTTAATACACATCCCCTCTTTATGGGTTTATGGATACAAGATGAGTTTGATCAAATAATTCACCCAAAGGTCGTTAAACTTTCACCGGTGGTGTTGTTAAAGAGGGTATGTCACAATCATGGGCTGCGAACGTAGGCGAACCAAAGCGAATTCGCATAGTGCCGTATAAAGAGAGAGTCTAGTCAAGTCCGAGAACATAAGGAATTAATTTGGCGAATTTTTATTTTGTACTGCTTTGTTAGGGAATCACATCACAAAACATCGAAAAACTCATACCTAAACTGGAACGGAGTAGGCTTTACTCTCTGTTCATATTCCCTTTGGTGAATTGCCACTCAGTGAGATACCCCCGTATCTGTCGGTACGTAAGGAGCTTTTTTTTTTTGGGGGGGGGGGGGTTGAGGGGCTGCGCCAATTAGTTTCTGAAGTAGTAACCTGATATTAAGCGACGATTAATCCGGATATACAAAATAGGCTTACGTTTTCTATTGTTATTGGTGTTATCCTTTGTGTAATAACTTTGGAAAAGAAAGTATGAAATTTTGGCGTGAAAAGTTCGGGGGCTGTGCCGCCCCCTCATTATTACGCAAGTATACGTGCTTTCGACTGGGTTTTTGAGAGTGATATCTGACTGGTGTGTTCGATCTCACATAATCAAACTTTATTATACAATATTATGAAGCTCAATCTTTTTTAAATTTTTTTTTTAAAGCTTGTCACTGGTCAATATAGGTAAATAAAGGAATGATGCATTCAAAGTTACGAAATTTGACAGATTGTTTACTCAAGATGCATGCAAGGAATACCGTGTCCTTTAAGAACTATACAATCATCGTTGCTGTCAAGGAACTTTTGAAATAAAGTTTGTGCAAATCGAACCATCCTTTGCAATTTCGTAGTCGCATACCAGACCGCATATTGAATGACATCAGTATTATGTAAAAGAAAAAAAAAGGAAAAAAAAAAAAAAAAAGCAAAGTTGGAAGATACAGTTGAATTAATTATGTCTTGTCAGGTATACTTGTACATTATCTTAATAAAAATCTTTAGCTATACATGTATTTCTTTAAAAAAAAAAAAGAAAAAAAGAATACAGATAATTAATTGAAAATGTTGAAAGTTTGTGTAAAGGTTTGCAAGTTTTTCGACCATTATTTTAAATGACAATCATTATTCGTAGGATGTGATAATAGACAGAGATAAACAAGTTTTCGTTTCTATATCCATGATAATTATTTCACCATTATTGTGTCGACACTAATTTCATAATGGCCATAGAACTTGTGGGGAATAGGGTGAAATTGTGATTCTCCGTCTTCCTGGAAAGATTCCTACCACAAGCGTAGATTTTGATCAGACTTTCTTAATCCGAGATTCGTTTACAGGGATTAATGTATCATTGTATACTATTGTACGAGGGAGTGTGGCGACAAATGAGAAAATTTAATATGAAATTATGACTTGCTCATTCTTACCAATGTAAACAGGATAAACCCATGCTCTACCGCTCCGTCTATGAAGTCCAATAAATCCTGAATGGATGTTTTATATATATAAAAAGAATGAAACAAAATTTGAGTTAACGTCATGATTATGTCCTGGTTGTGCATTATGTCGGTTTCTAAGATTTTGCCATTGAACCCCAGAAAGGAGTTTAAAAACGCCACTAACATTCTAAAATATTTGAAACCAACTTTGAGTCGGTGTCAGATTTTGTAATGAACTTGAGTCGTTGATGATATTTCCAAAAGCTACGGGATACCCCCACCCCCCCCCCTAAAAAAAAAAAAAAAAAAAAAAAAAAAAAAAAAAAAAAAGAGAGAGAGAGAGAGAGGGGCGGGGGAGGGGAAGGGAGAAAGAGAGATCATATGGCAGAGGGAGGGTTTAATATAGAAAAAGAGAACACAAAGAGAAGGGGAGAGAGGGGAACGGGAGGGGGAGAATGAGCGAAGTACGAAAAATACATAAAAATATCAATTAATAGCAAAAGAGTAGAGAGACAGAGAAATGGAGAGAAAGAGAGAGAGAGAGAGGAGGTGAAAAGGGAGAGAGAAAGAAAAGGAAGAGAGGGAGGAATTATAACATCGATAACCGATTTATATCATGCATTCTCTTCTTATTGCTCCTCTGACTGCCCATGGGCAAGGCACACAATGTTACAATAAAGTACACCTCCTGATGAAATCCAACTATGTCACATGTTGCACTCATTAATGTCTGACCTGCCCATCCCCCAAAATACACATTGTACTTTTAATTATAGGAAAACAAACATCCTAGCAGGAAATGTGTACCAGACATTATTAATTGCGACTATCGTTTTATAAAGAACCTCCTTGATTTTAGATTATGGCAAATCTATAATAGTTAATTTCTCATTAACCAGGCACTCGTGAAAGGAATTCCGGAAATAAAGTTCAGGAAAAGACCTCTTTGATATCGTGATATGTAATAATGATCATTTCTATTGTTATTTATAATTATTCCAATATTTTCAACTCGTGTCTCAAGAATGCACAACTAACCAATAAACTATAAATAACCATACACGTGTAATAAGGACAAGTACATTGGTTTTTATCCCTTTAACAGAAATTAACAGTAGGCCTAATGGGAGATAACCATAAAGGAGGACAGTGGATGTCCTCCATTAACGAGACAATGTCCCCACAAATCTGCCTATCCGAGGACCGCACTGTCTCGTTAACGGAGTACATCAGTTGTCCTCTTATAACGTCTGTCTCCCAAAGTAAAGAAAGATATCTCAGCAACTGTATTTCGTGCTTACTTGTGGTAATGGTTTGACTGGTGGAATCACAAAACCAGCTATTGGTATCCAATTTGGAGCCGTAGTTCGGGCAGCGTCTAGAGCGAAGGTGGTTTGGCAAAGCCATAGACCAGCACTTGCCGCCACTTCCCTTGGACTTAGATCTTCACGAATACCATACGTCGTCTGCAGCGTTCTGATTGGACGAGTGATGAAAAAGTATTCCATTACCGTATGAATGACGTAACGGTCGATGAAGTTCTTGACGCGCTGCGTAAATGTCATGTTGTGCTGTAGCTGGCGGAAGAGACTGAAAGGCACTAAAGCAGAGGAGATCGGAATCCCGAAGAGGTCTTCGTTAAAAGCCGGAGTTCTTCGGGTACCTGTGACGACCGTGAAAGGAACATCAAGATAAATAGCCAAGAGAGTATCGCACGTGTCCATGACCGGAGAAGTGATGATCATATCGAAGTTCATGTCTTTGAGAAGAGAAAGGGTCGGCTCGTGCGCGAAGAGCTCGAAGCAGCCGTGCAGCCTGATATCGTTGACATGTGAAATCTCCTGTAACTTCTCCAGGAAGGTCAGCCTCGGGAATCTTGCCATTAGTGTTGAAAGCTCGTTGCGGATATTGTTAAGTTCTGCATCGCCCATTGAGTTGGGGAAGGTGACGTTGTTAGTGTAAGAGTTGTTAAGCATGCCAATGGGGCCTCGACGATCAAGGAGGAGTAGATTTACATCATGTCCTCTTCGAACCAACTCCCTTGTGATCGTACTCAATCCTATGTAGTGACTAGGTGTGCTCACCAGGCTTATAGCTGGAAGTAAAAACTTAGCAGCTAGAGATATGTCTACAAACAGACAGGATATAATGAATAAAAAAGCAAATCTTAAGCCATAGGGCTTAGAGGGTCCCCCTTTTAACTCCATCGAGATGGTCTACTTCGGTTTATTGCCTACGATTCACGATAGTGGTACTATAGAAGAATAAGAGATGCGAACTAATAAACTTCTTGTCTCTTTCACTTGTCGATTTATGTCTGGTTGATGAGGACAGATGTATATAATCGTCCTTCCCCTCTCGTAAGCCGTGACAACGTAATGAGCTATAGTAAAGAAACTTTGCAAAGTTCACCTGGCTGTCATATCGATTAGGATTCTATTAACAGTTCACGTAGACGAAGTTTATGAAAACAAGAAATAATAATATTGAAAGCCCTGGATACTAGGGTCTTCTGCATGGAATAGGACGTGAATTAATCTCCAGGATGGAAAGGGGTAGACATCGCAAGAATACACAGACAGAATAAACAAAAAGAAAGAGACAGAGACAGAGAGAGGGAGAGAGATGCCCTCGTACGTACCGACCCAGATTTTTTCTTTTTTCAAAATTATCTTGTGACGTGAAGGTCAAGGTCCGACAAGTTCAAAGAACTTACTTTCCACGTCTATTTCACAATATTGAAACTTCATTGCTGCTCACAAGACTAGTGATTACCTTCAATGTGAAAATGACCTTCAAAGAACATGCAAACGTGAAAGGTAGGGTTAATATATATTGTTATTGTTCAATCTTGTCTATCTCTTGAAAAAGGAACAGGGTTTCGAAAATTCGGGATAATAAAATCTTTTGTTTGATATACAGCATGACAGCATTGACATTAGGGAGACCGCAGGTTATGGAGTTAACGGGTCAAGGTTGTTACAGTTTCCTCCCCAGTTGTGCTAAGTTGAACCCAAGAACAAGTTCTGCTAAACTGCCATCTAATATACCAGCCCTACACATAGCCCCTGGTGAATGAACTGCCCGGCCGTGAGGTCTTTCCCCGCCTGTTATTAAAAAAGTAAATCTAACCCAAAACTTTTTACAGTTCAAGTGATATTTTTGCCAAAAAAAAAATTTAAAAATATGTAATAGTTCCTTACACTGAAAGTCAATGATAGATAGTCCTGTGGTATTCGTGAATGTCCATAGTACCCATGTATTGTGAATGTA
>CALNVZ010002974.1:4002401-4017296 GCA_940671915.1 Paracentrotus lividus
TCCAAGGTTATATTTAGTTGAAGGTCCTTCAGTGGGTGTGTCTAATCTCTCTCTTCTCTCTTTCTTTTTTCTCCCCTTCCTCTTTCTCTCTCTCTCTCTCTCTTCCTCTCTCCACTTGTTTGTCTTCACCCCTCTCCCTCTCTCTATTCCTTTCTCTCCCTGTCTCCCTCCCTCTCTCTCTATCTTTCTTCTCTCTTTTTGCATGGGTTGTGTTTTGGAACATTCATATTCATTTGGCTTCTACTCCAAATATTTCTGACAACCTTCCTCATCCCGGTCTACTCACATTACCCAAATTGGGTATGGTTGATGACAATCATATCAATCTGATCAATCAATCAGGCTCACATTAAATTAGACAATCAACACCCAGCTAGCAATCATTTTATCAAACCCAGGATGTACCAGTCTCCAAATGTTTACAACTATAATCAAGCATTACATTAATTTCATAGTTATTTCAAATCACCATGTACCAGTAAATAAATAAACTTCACATTGATCCAAACCAACCAATTCACAGTACATTTTAGAAATTTGGATTTTGTAAAGGATAGTGGTACAGTTGTAAAACACAATGTTGAATTAAAAGTGCACGTACTTTATTTTTCAGTTGAATTTTTTTTATTTTCTGATTTCTACATTGTTTACATCCATCTGTAACAAAAAAAAAGGGGGGAAAAAAAAAAGTCGTGTACGTTAATGCTCAAACGACGTTCCTAACTCCATCTTTCAATGAAAAACCTGTTTGTTGAGAAAAAAAAATGAACTGATGTTGGACAATTCAGACAATACAAAAGATTCATGAAAACGATACATCAAAAGGGCATCAAAAATCTTACCCTGAATTAATTGTTCATGCACCCCATCCCTGCAAACTACACCTAACAACACTGAGAGGAAATTGGAAGGCTACAATGATATAATAGAAATACATATTATGTTAATCATGCATGAAATATCACAAATCATCAAGTTCTATTGAAAACCTAGCAATTCCCAATACTGCTTCATAATCTGATCAGTAATCTATATCACAATTACATAAGCTCAAATGATTTCTCATAAAATTGGTAGGGAATTACCTGACGACACCTAATTTACCATAACTTTACAAAGGTGAAACGACTCGCTCTATTCATGCATGACTTATTTTTATCGGACATTTCTGTTTTTATTTTGAAAGTTGGGATAATGAGCTTTCCCATAATGTAAATTTTGTTACTAAAATAATTATATTATTTTTTTCCATTTGGCAGCGACATTTCAAAAAGTAGATAGTTACTTGGGACGCCCTGTATATATACTTATAGCTATACAGTGATTGTCCCAAAAAACATGCTAATGGACCATTAGATGAGGTATTATATTAAAAGTCTTACACTATTATATTGTTATATTCTTATACACGTAAATAAAAATTTGTATATTTAATGATGAAACTTTTATTGATATGGTCGAGAATCAAAAAGATATGAGCATTTTGTAATTACACATCAGGAACTCCTCTACCATCTAAGTTTGTATTTAGTTAAGTACCAGGATGTTTGAATAAAAAAACACCATAGTTTGAACTCATTAATACTTTGAGAATATCACAATTTCAGTAGTAATTATGAAATTTTTATCCACATGTTAAAGTGCAACTCATTAACATTTTTTAATGATCCTTTTTAGATACAACAGTATTATGTATCAGACCTATGGTTTTTAAAATACTGTCATTGCAAAATTGAAAGAGGTTCATTCACGCTCATTTGTGATCTAAAGAACGTTTACATTTTAGGATAAAGCCCATACCATAGTACGGAGTGATATCGATAAAATTCTTGATGAAACGTCAAGTAATTGAGGTATGTATGCAACTTTTTATTTTGCTGAAAGTGGTAGTATGGGGTGTTAGTCTTAAAGAATTACTGAAGCGGATGACACATTGCACAGTTGAACAATTTTTTTTTATTGACGTCCATAAGAAACAGCCCTTTTTTCAAGTACAGTTAATAACGACAAATCCTATTTATTGTATAAACCATATCTATGATTGGTATCCAAATTTAAAGCACTAATGAAATAATTGAATCTTCGCACGCGAGAACACGTCCGGAAGCCATGCTCCGAATTTGACATCAGAAAAAAAAAGCCATGCTGCATGTTGAGTATTTTACATCATTCATATAACAATGCAATTTTTGATATTGCAAATACTATTAAAATTGTAATCATCAGAATTAATTTACAACTCGAGGAAGGATGGCTAACTGATTAATAAAAAAGGATAACATGTTTTAAGTTGATCCTGTCAAGGTCACCTTCAGAAATTTGCACAAACGGCACATATTAATAAATAACAAGGTTTGACCTTTGATGTAACATGAACTACAAAATATCTAATCGTTGCATATTACTACATACCCAAGTTGAAGTTTTGAAGTCTTAAAAGGTCAGAAAGTTACAGCAGAACGTGCATTTTCATGTATAAATGACGTCTGTGACCTTGACCTTTGACTTACATGAACCTCAAAATATATAATAAATTTAATTTGTCACCTACCATATAGCAAATGATACCAAGTTTGTATACTAAAATGTTCATCCATCAAAACTGTCTTAAGTTTATCGCAAAGAAACAAACTATTTTATGTATACAATGACCTCTGTGACCTTTGACCTTTGACTCCAAAATCTAAATCAGTTCATTGCCCCTCCCATATGCACCAACATTACTCAAGTTTGAAGTTTTACCCGTCACACAGTTTCATTAAGTTTATTGCGAGAAACGAACCATTTTCATGTATTTACAATGACATCTGTGACCTTTGACCTTTGACCTCTGACCCTAAATCTAATCAGTTCAATTGCCCCTCCCATAGCACACATTTACCCAATTTTGAAGTTGACCCGTCAACGGTTTTTAAGTCTTATGGCGGAGAACGAGCCATTTTCATATGCATTACATGACCTCTGTGACCTTTGACCTTGACCTCATGACCCTAAAATCTAATCAGTTTCATTGCCCTCCCATTAGCACACATTACCCAAGTTTGAAGTGTTATGTCAATCTGGAGAACGAAAACGGGACGGACGGACGGACGGACGGACGGACAACCCGAAAACATAATGCCTCCGGCACCACCTTCGGTGGCGGAGGCATACAAATATGTGCAAATGTATGAGTTAATATACAAATTTAGGTCAATTAAAGGTCATAAAGGTCATTAAAGGTCGTAAAAGGTCAAATTAGGACACAAATGTAATTAATACAACATAAAAGGTGTAATGTGTCATGTTTTGATACAAATTAAGGATGCATTGAAATTACTAGGGTTAGCATATATACCAAAGCCAATTTAGATGAATTTTCAGGGCATTTGTGTATCCAGGTGCGGATCCAGGGACGCACTTTTGTTTTGTTTTTGTTTTGCTTATTGCCTCCGTATAACTCTGGATCCGTGGTTGTGTACGTACATGTACACTCAGTTTGTCTTCGAGCCTTTGATAGATTCTCCTCCAGCACACCCTGATACGGTCCTGACCACACTCATGTTTATTGAGGATTCATGAAGCAGCACAAGATGCTATACATTCAACTATCTGCAGATATGCAACTCTACAAAGTGATCCTACAAATAATGTGGTCACATCCAACTCGCTGGGATAACTTGGTAGTACGACCACGAGGAATGCATACACTGATGTCATTTGTCGGTTGTATTGATGCTTTGATGAATAGCAGTGGACTGGAAGAACTCCTCCATGTAGCCTTCAAGGGTGTCGCTCATATGCTAAATAGGAAGGCATGGCCCAAAGCAGTAAAAGGTTTTCGGATGGTACTGACTGCACTTCTGGAACCCTCGTGTTGGCTGGCAACACAACATCAGATGAAATCATAGAGGAGTTGGAGAAAGCTCGCCAATCTCGAACAGGTCGTCTCGGGGTTGACTGCTTCATCATACGTAGCTGGTGTCATTGCATACACGCTGGTAAGATGCTGCTGTGCGAGAGAAGCAGAAGGGATTGGCTGTCTATCTAGTAGTGTGCTGCTGAGAGAAGGATGACTCCAGTATTTGCCTTCTGCAGCTGGCCATTGGACACTGTAATGCAGGTTACATCTCATGGCTAGGGTATTGGTTAGTACAACATCACTCCAGAACCTGTTCTAGCTGCATTCCTGCGAGGGGAGCATGTCTGTTGCCATCAGACAGGGGTTTGAACTCTGTCTTCCTAGATCACTTTGGAGAGCAAACCTACATCTGGTATGGGAAGTCTAAAGGTGGTCTTAGTCGGCAAGTCTCTGTCTCTGAACAGGTTTTTGAGTGGATTTTGTCTCATCATCTGTGCAACACTCTTTCCCTTTTGATGGATAGTATGTCGACGAGCCATCAGAAGTCCACAGTACTCAGACAGTAGCCACAAGGAAGGGTCAGAATCAGAGAGAAGCTAGATGCTGCAGACCGAAAAAAGATTGTAGAGGAGGGTGAAGAGGCATACCAATCCCAATGAAGCACACACCAGATGAACCCCTGTCAAACATCATCAACGGACGAATAGCCATCTGATGAGGTGAAATGTACGAGGACTCTCTGCTATTTGGACAGGCAATGGCAACTCAATTCATGCCTGCGATCATCTCTGGTGCTTTCCATAACCCAATAGAGAAAAAGGTGGTGACGATGGAAGCCATGAAAGAGATTCAAGGTGTGGCGAGGTTGGTATTCTAAACATGGAGCAAATAATGGCCCGCTTGCTTGTAAATATCAGCAAGAGCAGGAGAGATATTCAGCTATCCGAATGTCTTCAAATATGAGCTCGCTCCTGTTTCGTCCAGCATCTTCGATGAGTATGGAAAATATGCAAGAGGGAACAAGAGTAGTCCTTGTACAGAAATTGGCAGTCTTCGCTACTTTCCTCTCGTCGGGCGCAGTAGTGAGCAGAGCTGGGTGATGGAAAAGAAAGCTATATAGTCACACAGTGTGGCCAGGAATTCAACTTTGAAGAAGTTTAGCGACAACTTTGTGGAGCTTCATTCGAGGAAGACCCAGGCCACCTACATCATTGATTGATCGGTATGATAAACATTCAATCAAGTGCCATGAACGTCAAAGGCGGAGCTAAAGGTAGTAAATCCCGAGTACATGCTGAAACAGCAATACAATACTACCAGCTAAAGATGTCATCATATGAAAAGCGATGTGAAAAAGAGCGCAATGATTCAGTAATTTGTGCGATGCCACCAGAACTAATCCTGGAGCTGCAGCTTATGTGGAGATGACTGTGGAGTACCAGTCAATGAAGGGGCTGACGGTGAAAATCATCAGCTATCTTCTGAAGCTGGTGCACCGGCCAAAAGAAGCTGACGACACAGGCATTTTTGTCCTACTATGTGTTCTTCTTTTGGGTTTACAAGCCTGCCGCAGCAAGTTTCCATGTGAGGAAATATGATGGGAAAAGTAATTGACATTACACCTACGGCTTTGAAGCTAGGGAGACAAGCGTGTTGACCTTATGGCTTGTGCATGCCCTATCAGTTGTGACACCGTATCGTATCCATTTGGCAGGGAAAGATTCTCGCTCTAAACTTGCTTGCAAGATGTAGATCTTAATCTACAAGTATTCACAGAGCCTGATGCAGGAATAGGTGGACTGGGATCAGAGGGCTGGAATAGAGTTTTTTTCGCTACTGTTGTACTTCGGAAAAGATAATCAATAATGGATTTCTCTCAACGATCGTAGATTCACGCATAGTTTCGCAGAGAGAAAGCCCTCCAAGATCAAGGAGCGTGACGCGTGCGCTACCGGACCAAGGGTCAGGAGCAATAGTAGGGGCTTGTCCATAACGCGCTTGGTCTTCGAAGTGGGCTCATGCTGGAGGAGCAGACGCTGAATGCAGAGTGACCCCCCTGCAATTAACCTTCCATGTTTGGATGGAAAATAGAAGAGGACATTCCCGTACCTGTTCATGGCCCAGTGGTTGCTCCCAAGGAATTGCTGGAACTTGTTGCCTGTGGATGCAAGTCAGCGCCACCGTGTTCTCGGGCGAATTGCAGTTGCCGATCAGCTGGCGTATCATGTACCTCATACTGCAAGTGCGAACGAGAAAACACTGTGCAAATGTGCATACAAAGAAAACTGATCATGCAGTTGAGACTGATGAAGAAGAATAATTGGATGAGCCTCTGGAAGAAGTGGAATCAGAGGACAACGGGTAATGGAGACACAGAAATTGTAAGACATGGTGTAAAATGTTGCATTTGTTGTATATCCTAAGGATACTTGTCTCAAAAGATGTGAACTTGTGTTTTTAGAAGTCATCTTCGAGGTGGCTTAATGGTCATCTTATACTGGTCACGTAATACATTATGCACCTTGTATGACCTTGACCTTAATGAATTGATATTTTTTTTAAAGTAAATTATTAACAAACATGTATATTTATTTCACATAACACCAGTTTGATTTCATACCAAAAAGACATGTTACAAATGTTATTCAAAATCCTGTTGAGTCCCCCGTCTTCATTTGACCTTTCATGACCGTAAATGACCTAAAGGTGACCTCTAATTGTGTTTTTATCTCTTTTAACCTTCATTATCTGCATTTTCTATAAGCTATAACGTGATACCAAACATGATATGTTTCTTATATAAACCAGACAAGTTGAAATTAAGAGGTATGTGAAAAAGTGGGCGTGGCTTATGATGTTAAGAAAAAAAATGACCAAGGGTGCCAAGGTGGCACCCGTCAGATTATTACAGTAGACACGCCTGGATACATCACTGATCTTAAAAGTCATATACTATCTAAGTTAACCCAAATCAATCCAATGTATCATTAATTTGTCTCAAAATAGGACGTGTTACACATTTTATGTTACATTACTTTACATTAGTGATCTAATTTGACCTTTTATGACCTTAAATGACCTTTAAATGACCTGTGTTTGCTTAAAGTTTGTAATGATCCACATATTTGCATTTTATTTTTCATCAGCTTTAATTTGATAACAAACATGTTACGTTTATATAATAAATTAGATGAGTCATTATTACTGAAAAATGAAAAAAAGGGGCGTGGCTTATGACGTCAATAAACGAAATTGCTCAAACGTGCCAAAGTGGCACCCTTCAGATTCTTGAAGTAGACACCCCATACTACCACTTTCAGCAAAAAAATTGCATACATACCCAACTTGACGGTCATGCTGAGGTTCTACCTGACTAATCTCAAGGAGCATGAAAGTGAACACTCACAATATTTTGCAAGACTTTTTCAGAACAATGGGGTTCAGCGATGCGTGATATTGGTGAGCTGAAGGACATATCATTAAAATGGTAATGAGTTTCACTTTACAGTGATGTAAATTTCATAATCACTACTGAAATGTTTTTCAAATAATTAATGATCAAACTTGGGTCTCTTTATTCGATATACCCGGTACTACTTAATATTAAACTTGGATGGAGTGGTTTCCTGATGTGTGATGAGAAAATGCTCATATCTTCGTGATTGTTGGACCATTGGGGTGTAACACAAGGACTTACGATTGATTAAAAGATACGATTGATTTTTTCTTGGTAGCCTTATCCTGGATAGGATGCTCCAAAGTTGATGATCTTAATCCTAACCCTAGCTCTAACTCTATTCTTAATCATATACAAATCCTAATCCTTGACTGTACCTGGTTTTCAAATGAGGCTGCGAAGAAAAAATCAATCGTATCTTTTAATCAATCGTAAGTCTTTGTGTTACACCCCACATATCACATAAAATTTCATCCAGTTACGGAAAATGAATTGTAGTTTACGGGTGTAGAGATATAAATAGTATAATATTGTAGTTTTAATATCATACCCATCTAAAGGGCCATTAGCATTTTTTGTGGGACACACTGTATATGTAAGAGAATACACGTACAACAGCCAATGGGCAACTCTCTCTCTCTCTCTCTATACAGTGCGTCCCAAAAAGAACTATACACTTTTGAAGTGGCTACCAAATAAAGACAATACGATTCTTGGGTAAAATGTTTATACGCATATAAAGCTCATATCCTCAACTATCATTATGACACCAAAAATTCCGAAAATAACGCATGCTTCAGTGAGTAATGCCCACTTTTGTAAAGGACATAAAAATTACCCTGCGCAGGAATTCACTATTCATTTTTGTACCTGGTTATGGAACGCCATGAAGGAGTCAAAATTAATGATGGAATAAATCAGCAAACAGTGTAAAAAATAAACCAAAATTTAGAAAAATAATCAATACTATGCAAAAATGTATTGTTTCATTGTTTTGGTTTCATATCATTGATTTTTGCTTGGACTTCAGTCTATTTTTGTCTTTGTTGGCCGATTGATTCAATCATTAATTTTGACTCATTCGTGGCGTTCCATAACCAGGTGCAAAATGAATAGTGAATTCCTGCGCAGGGTAATTTTTGTGCCCTTTACAAAAGTGGGCATTACTCACTGAAGCATGCGTTATTTTCGGAATTTTTTGTATCATTATGATAGTTGAGGATATGAGCTTTATATATTTATAAACCTTTTCCCCAATAATCATATATTTTTCTATCTGGTAGCTATTTAAAAACTGTATAGTTCTTTTTGGGACGCACTGTATATATATATATATATATAAAATTTGAATTGAAATTGAATTTTTAACTTGTATATAATTATGTATTTATGTCATGTTCAATAATGTAAAGAAGAATATTTCAGTTTTTACTGCCTTTCTTGTTAAATGCTCGATTGCTTAATAAACCATTATTGAATTGAATTGAATATACATATATATATGTATATACAGTGCGTCCCAGATAAAAGTAAACCCAACTTTGAGAGGCTCGTATTAAAATTGTATAACTTATGTGTCATTAATTTTTATATCATGACAAAGAGTAACTCATATTCTATCCAGTGATACCAAAATTATACGTGTACTGTTATGGATAACTGAACACTGAAGTTTTTGAATACTTTAGTCAGACACCATTTGTACCACATTTTCTCAGAAGCAACAAAGGCTTTCTGAACATTCATTGTTTGTTTGAGGTCAGCCTTCCTGAGCCCATTCATTAGGAACAATGCATTACTTGGACTATTGAAATGCAAGGGCTGCTTTTGCTCGAACTTGGTAAGGGGCTCTTTTTACGCTTATTTTTTAAAGCCCAACTGCTTAGTCATCCGTCATAACACGGGTATAAGTTTGGTATCATTGAATAGGATATGAGTTGCTCTATTTCATAAAAAAAAATTTCAAGGTCACACAAGCTACAATATTTTAGTATGAGGCTCTCAAAGTTGGGTTTACTTTTTTCTGGGACGCACTGTATATATATATATATATATATATATATATATATATATATATATATATATATATATATATCTAAAAAATTTTCGCAAATCGACTTGGGCAATGATAATTTCAGATATTGCTTTAGTTATTCCTGAATATTCACACTATTGGAAAGATAATTTATTTTCCTTTTTATTGATATCCTATTTGTATTGATTGTGTCATGCTTAATGCCAACAAATTCAAAATAGGATAAGACTGACAGCTTTAATAAGTATTTATTGGATTACCCCAGAAAATATCTACAGTATTATTCCTCAGGTACACAATCTCATCATGATTATATAAACGATGTGAAGATAATGCTTCTTTGTTTTTTAATCCTGCTACAATCTGAAATTATTTAATTTTTATCGTCTCTCAAACCTTCTAAATCGAGTGGTTTCTGATGATATTTCGCCTGAGTTATAAAGGAGAGCATTCACCTTTTTGTTGATCCTTTGTAAAACATTAATATGTCTTTATCTAGGGGATTGTTCCAGATAAACTAAAGGTAGCTAAAGTGTTGCCAGTGTAATAAAAAGTCTGATCGTAATAAAGTCGTAAATTATAGGCCGATAGCATTGTTTACCAATATTTTCAAAGATTCTTGAGAAATAATTTATAAACGCTTAAATGACTTCTATCTAAAAAGAAATATATTGATTCTCAGCAGTGCGGATTTCGTAGGCACTCTCCACACAATGGTGGTTTTTAACTTATGAGTAATATCATAAAGCTATTGATGAAAACAAATTTGCCTGGGTTATATTTTTAGATCTGTCAAAGGCATTGACACCATTTCCATAGTATCCTTCTCAATAACTTGAACATTATGGAATTCGTGGTGTATCATAATCATGGTTCCGAAGCTATTTTGTGACAGGACACAAATTTGTTGAGATTAGATAGATCTAGATCCAAACACGCTTCTATTAAATACGGTGTACTTTCAGGGTTCTGTTCTTGGTCCCCTGCTGTTTTTGATTTATATAATGTATCCATACACTCATCAAACATTATTCTCGTATTCCTTTTTGCTGATGATACCAGTCTGCTGCTGACTGATAAGACAGTAGAAAACTTGTTACGAGTTGCAAATCTAGAAATTAAGAATTGTATGCATGGTTTTGTTGTAATAAGCTATTGTTGATCTTCAAAAAACAAAGTGTGTAATTTTCTTTCTAAGGGAAAAGCTTCCAGATGTATAACTTGTCTTCAGTAGGCGGCCATGATGTTAAACCTGTGCAATGTAATGTTCTTGGTTATGTATAGATGAGCACTTATCCTGGAAAAATCATTTAGATACTGTCTGCACAAAGTTTCTCGCCAGTGTAGGTGTTATTTATAGGTTAAAATTTATTTTACCTGAAATGATATTGATAACAATATACAATAGTATTATTCTACCTTACTAGATTTATTGTAATGTTGCTTGGGGAAACACTTTCAAGTCATATCTTGATAAATTGAGAGTATTGCAGAAGAAGGCAATACGACTTATAACTAATTCTCATTATATACATCCGAGTTCTCCATTATTCCTTCGTCTAAAAATGTTGCCTCTAAGTGAACTTGTGTCGTTCAATTGTGTACTGTTTATGTTCAAATTGCAGTCAATTCCTCATGAGTGTATATCGACAAAATTATTTCTTAAGAATTCGCAAATTCATAACTATAATACCCATCAAAGGGGTTTTATTCATCAGCCTCTTGCAAGAACAAATGTCACCCTGACCTCCTTTCATATATCCTGCATTAAAGCATGGAACAGTTTGCCAGTTGATATAAAAAATAGTACAACTCTTTCTATGTTCAAAAGGTTACCCAAAACTTACTTTCTTGAAAGATTATGATGATTTTCCTTCAATTTATATTCTAATACTTTTTTACATTTAAACTAAGAACCTAATCATCAATGTGAAGTAGGTGTTCATGCGCGTATTCTGGGGGGGGGGGGCTTTATCTAAGAGGCCCAGACGCAACGAAGCACTGTGGAAATACGACTGACAAGCGTAGAATCTATAAGCTGCTGCAATAAATAATTACCCACAAAAAAAACTCGCTAAAGAGACTGTTCCCTGCACTGGAATGGTATACTCCGTTCGGTTCAGCAATTCCTACTCGTACATGGAGATGAAAGAAATTAAATGAACTTTTAATCAATGTTGTTTAGTTAATAGATTCCCCAGACAGATGAGAAATACACATTGCAAGCTTATAACATTATTGTATGAAGTTGTAATCAGACACTTTATTTCACATAGACTGAGTCTCCAAACGATTATTGATATAAGTACGATGTGATCACCTTCTGCGAAGACGCCCGTCCAAATGCGAATATTGCATGTGATAGTCGGAAAATCGACTCCTTTATCGGTAAAGGATATTCTAATTGTGAAAATGTTCAAAGTGACAGGACTTTTCCTTAAACCAACATCGAATGAATTTACCATCCTTCTGGAAAGGTGAGAGATTAAAAGCTCTTTATAAAACGGCCTTTGATCATAAAGCTTGTAATTATTAGCGTTATCCAGGAAGATAATATGTGGGCGTATGAGCTATTTTTGAGAGCAAAATTGGCCCATATGTACAGGGAATTGATGTCTGTATGATTTCGAAATTGACACAAGTGACAAGGACCATTTCCCCTTTGCAGTAAAGTTATTCCTATTTTGAAAAAAATAATACTCTTCAGCGTACCTTATTCAAGGTTTGATCATTTTCTTTAAAAAGGAGGTAGTTGTGCGCCATAATCAAGAACAAAGTGAAAAAACTTGTGCAAAAATACCAAAATTGTTCTAATGGGCAAGCGTTTATATTGCGTAAGAAGGTGATAGCGCCCTCTCCTCTTAAGTTACAAACTAGAATTGATATGTCCTTCCAAAGACACAATGTAATAATCAATAAGAAAAAAAAAAAATGTGCGAGCCGCGAAGCGCGAGCAAAAATTTTTGTAAACTAGGAAGTTAAGACTTTGCTTTTCTTCATAAAGGATTTTAAAGACCGAGATCATAGGCTACACTGTTTGTGATGTGATTGATTTGTTGAGATCAGTCATATTCCACACCCCTTGTGAAGTGTTACGAGGGAGTATCGGCATGAAGCTGCGCACCCTCGCCTAAAGTTTAGGATAGTTGGACCCCTAAGTTAAAGTTAGAATTTGGAGCCTACCATTTGAGCCAGTCTGATCGTCAACGTCTACAAGATTATATTGGGCCACTTAATTCAGTGTCATTTGGCGTTATAGTTCAGATCATTTGGCGCCTAGCATGAGCTAAATTTTGGCGCCCCTGATGTTAAAAGTCGATTTGAGGCAACCCACATATTCTAGAGTATTAAGTTACGGAAAGTTTGAGTCGCATCATCATCGGTAATTTAAGGTTCGATCGATTCGTAGCTGGAGCCCGCCAGATGGTTTACGTAGGTCGATATTGGAGTCCCCTCCGTAATTAGTCGATTTGGCGCCTGAGTCGTGTGGTAGGCCTTCGAACTATGGAGAGGTCCGATATAGACGGCGTCCTCTTCATAGTTTAGAGAGGTCTGTAATTTTGGCGCCGCGTACTGGGGTTTTAGAGCTCATGCAGAGTTGGTTGTTCCCGAGCCTTTATAGATCTGATGCAAGTTGCGAGTTGGCGCTCCTCAGATCGATTGTAGCTGGTCTGATCGATTGTGGTGCTCGTGCCTTAGAATTTCAGCAGAGTTTTCGAGATATGTTGCGGGACAGCATTTGATCCACTGCCGCTAAAATTAAGGTCGAAAGGTAGGCTCTCTCTAAGTTTAGTCGTCGATTATGGATCGCCCCTAATGCTGCTCTTCATTTCTACTATTAGAATGGTCGATTTGGGCCCATGGTTTAAAAAGGAGGTCGATTTGGGGCCCTCACCTATTTAGGTCAATTTGGGGCAACGCCGCCTAGCTCAGGTCATTTGGCGCCAGCGCCCCGCCTAAGTTTCGGGTCAATTTGGGCGCCCGCCGAGCCCACGGTTAGCCATTGTGATGTGCGCGATGCGCTCTAAATTTAAGTTCGATTTTGGCGGGCCCTCCTAAAATCTAAGGTCGATCGGGCGCCCCACTATGTCAGGTCAATTTTGCACCTCACTAATTTAATAGCTTCAATGGCGCAACCCTTAGTTTAAGGCGGTCGGCGCCCCCTAATTTAAGGTCAATTTTGGCGCCTTACCTTAGTTCAAGGTCGATTCGCGCTCTGATAACCTAAGTTTATATCAATTAGGACCTCAGCTTCAAAAGGTCAATTTGCGGCGCCCCTACGTTTACAGCTCAAATTTGGCGTCCGTATTTTATGCTTCGATTTGGCGCCCCCCTAAATTTTAGGTCGATTTTTGGGGCCCCTTAGTTAAACCTTGTCGATTTGGTGCCCTAAATTTTAGGCGCCACCTTTCCCCCCTGCTTTCCCCTTTCCCCTCTCTCTCCTCTCTCTTTCTCTTTTCTTCTTCCTCCTCTTTTTCCCCCTTTTTTCTTTTTTTTTTTTTTTTCTCCTCTATTTTTTTTATCTTTTTTTATTTCTCTGTTTCCTTTTTATCTCCTCGGCTTTTTTTTTTCTTCTTTCTTTTTTTTTTCCTTTCCCTTATCTTTTCTCTCCCTTTTTCCTCTCTTTTTTTTCGCGCCCCCCTCCGCCGGCCCAGGCCGTAAAGCCCAACCCCGCCCAGAAATCGCGCATAGAACAATACTTCACATGATGATTAGGTTCTTAGTTTAAAATATTGTTAAAAAGTATTAGAATATAAAAGAATTGGCGCCCCTTATTTAACTGTCGATTTTGGTGGCCCCTAAATTTTTTTAAGGGCGCCCCTTCCCCCCCTTTCCCTTCCCTCTCTCTCTCTCTCTTTTCTTCCTTCCTCTTTTTCCCTTTTTCCCTTTCTCTTTTTTTTCCTTTCCTCTCCTTTTTTTTTTTTCTCTTTCTTTTTTTTTCCTTTCCCTTTCTCCCTTTTTTCTCCTCTTTTCGGCGGCCCCGTCCGCCCACACAGGCTTGGGCCCGTAATGCCGCCCCCCCCCCAGAATACGCGCAGTGACACTAACTACTTCACATTGATGATTAGTTCCTTAGTTTAAATTGTAAAACAGTATTTAGAAATATAATTGAAGAAAATCATCATAGATCTTTTCAAGAAAAGAAGTTTTGGGTAACTTTTGTAACGCCTAGAAGAGTTTTTTACTACGTTTTTATATCATGGAAACTGTTCTTCCATTTGCTTTAATATGCAAGGAGGTGATATATGAAAGGAGGTCAGGTTGACATTTTTTGTTCTTGCAGATGGATGATAAAACCCCAACTTTGATGGTATAAGTTTGAATTGCGAATCTTAGAAAAATAATTTTTGTCGATATAACTCCATGAAAAAGGAATTGACTGCAATTTGAACATAAACAGTAACAACAATGACACACAAGTTCATTATGAGCAAACATTTTAGAGAAAGGAAAATGAGAACCGGGATGTATAATGAGAATTAGTTATAAGTTGTATTGCTTCTTCCAAATACTCTCAATTTATCAAGCAAGATATGACTTGAAAGTAGTTTCCCCAAGCTG
>CALNVZ010002974.1:4017321-4035034 GCA_940671915.1 Paracentrotus lividus
AATGGACGCGCCTTGTTTAATTACGATATAATGCCGCACATTGGTATACGTTAACTTTACATTTTACATAGAGTAGAATTGATATGCGCATAAACTGTTCTGTTTTCTATTCATTCGAATACTTCAAAATTTTCGTTCGCTCCTCGCTCTCGCCTTTGTTTTTCCTCTTATCAGAATTTACATTTTTATAATTTATGGGATTCTAACCATCAAAACATTTGAATTTATTTGATTTCACGTTACATTTGTTTTTGCATTTCAAATTGACCTGAAACTTAAGGAGCGCCGAATTTACCTGAAGTTAAGAGGGTGCCAAATTGATCTTAAAATTAGGGGCGCCAAATTAATATTTAACCTAGGGGCGCCAAAATTATCTGAAACTTAGGGGGCTCCAACTATACCCTAGACTTGTGGAAGTGTGCCGAATTTGCCTGAAACTACGGGAGCAACAAATTGCAATTCTTTAAAATATGGTAGATAGAGCAAAATTTTAAAATTCCATGCCTCCTGTTCTGTATTTACATTGCAAAATTTTTGCTCGCGCTTCGCGCTCGCATTATTTTTTCCAATGAAAAAAGGTTGAGCTCAAATGTAGGGGAGTCAAATTTATCTTTAACTTATAGGGGCTCCAACTATATCCTACTAGACTTGTGGAAGTGTGCCGAATTTGCCTGAAACCACGGGGGCAACAAATTGCAATTCTTTAAAATATGGTAGTCAAGATAGAGCAAAATTTTTAAATTCCATACCTCCTGGGGGGTGTAACACAAAGACTTACGATTGATTAAAAGTTACGATTTATTTTTTCTCCGTGCCCTCATTTGGAAACCAGTTACAGTCATGGATTAGGATTTTGATACGATTAAGAGTAGGGTTAGGGCTATGGTTAGGATTAAGATCATCAACTTTGGAGCATCCTGTCCATGATTAGGCTAATGAGAAAATATCAATCATAATTTTTAATCAATCGTAAGTCTTTGTGTTACACCCCACTGGTCTGTATTTACATTGCAAAATTTTCGCTCGCGCTTCGCGCTCGCATAATTTTTTCCAATGTGTTATTACATTGCGTTCCTGAGGGACGCATACAATTTCATGTTTTCTAACTATTCATTCGAATGCATCAGAATTTCCGCTCGCGCTTCGCGCTCACTGTTGTTTTTCCTCTTGAGAGAATTTACATTATGGGATACCATCAATACATTTATACATTGTTTTAATTACACATTACATTTTTTGCATTTCACATTGACCTGAAACTAAGGGGCACCAAATTAATTTTGAACACAGGGACATCAAATTGACCTAAAATATACATGTATGGCGCCAAATTGAGCTTAAACTTAGGGGTGCCAAATTTATCTTAAACTTAGGGAGGGAGGCAGAATTATATACAAATTCATCTTTCTTTCACATGTAAGCTTACCGGGGAACACTCGTTGCTGGGCAACAAATTGGTCTTTAAATTATGGAGGCCAAATTGGTCCTAAACTTCTGGTCTCTATACACAGATACATAGAGCAAAATTTTCGCTCGCGCTTCGCGCTCGCATCATTTTTCCAAGAGTTATTACATTGTGTTCCTGAGGAACGCATAAAATGTCCCGCTTTCAGATCATTCCGGTACATCAAATTTCCGCTCGCGCTTCGCGCTCGCTACTTTCCTTTCTTGTGACCAGATTATGAGGATTATGTTTGGGTTCGATTACACATTACTTGCATGGTCAAATTTCGAATAATTTTGTTTATGGTTTGCTTTCAAATCGTTTTGATGGACAATTTAATTTCCCGTTCATACTGATACGTATCGCTGATAGGCAGCTAACAAAATTGAAAGCCCTAAGTTTCATTGGTGGTAAAGAAGAAGAGGGGGGGGGCGCCATTTTTGGAAAAGTACACAGGGGCGCCAAAATCACGTCGGGCCCCCCGGGGTGCAAAATCCTTGATACGCGCCTGGTGTTTGTGTGTTTGTTTGTGTGTGTGGGTGTGTGTGTGTGTGTGTGTGTGTGCATGTGTTTTTGTGTTTGCATACGTGTCTCTTTGTAAATAATTTCTAGTTTAGCTTAGCATTTTGACCTTAAATATTCATGTCTATTTATCACTGTTTATCTTGTTTTCTGTAATAACATGATATATAGAAGATACTAATCTAAGATTAGTATCTTCTATATATCATGTTATTAATGTTATTTACTCAAGGGCCCCGCTAACAAGCCTAGCTTCCAAAGGGGTCCTAAAATCAATTTATCTATGCTGTACTACTCTAATTTGATAAGTGCCAATGTACTCATTATATATTTTATATGCATGTATGCATATCAATATGATATGTTGTGATGATTTTGGTTTTAAATAAACTTGAACTTGAACTTGAATATGGATAAAAGTAAAAAGTCAATGTTGCAAAATGCATTTTGATTGATAAAATTGAATTCCAAATCCCGACTTTAGGCCTTGGTAACTTTTGGGGTATTTTCTAATTTTTATTGAATTTCATGCCATTTTCAAGCTCATTTATTCCACTTTTCGGTGATACCCTAAGTGTATGCACAGATCACCTGATTCTTAAGACAAGTAAGAAGTCAAATGTTGCAAATTGAATGCCTATTGTGAGTGTTATTGTCCGTTGCGAGTTACTGAATTTGAGCAATAACAATGCATTTTGCAACTTTTCACTTTTTACTTTGCTATATATTCATGAATTATGTGCATTCAAATATGATGTTACCATTGCAAAAAGGGTATCAATAAAAAGAAATATAAATGAACTTTTCAATGCTATAAAAATTGATAGTGATAAAAACCCACATTAAAATGTATCAAGGTTCAAAGTTGTGTGGCAGAACATTCAAACTGAACATTATCTTTCGCTTTGCCTTGCATTTAGGGGGTATTCAGGGGTTCTGTGGACCCGGGCATGACATCACAATGACAAAGTAGGTATCAATGAAAAGAGGAATAACTGAACTTGACAATGGTCCAAATTCAATAAAAATTATAAATTACCCCCAAAGTTATTAGGGTTTAAAGTCGAGTTGCGGAACTTCAATGTGATCAATAAAAGTGCATTTTAAAACATTTGACGTTTTACTTTTCTCCATATTCTGATATTCTGTGCATATTTAAGCATGACACACTCATTACAAATATGATATCAATAAAAAGGGGAATAAATTATCTTTCCAATGGTACGAAATTCAGGAATAACTTTAGCGCACCTTAAAAGTTATCATGGCCCAAAATCGATTTGAGAAACTATTTGGGAGGGGTTTATATATAGAGGCAATCCATTTTTTTTTGAGAGGCCATATTCCCAGCTCATCTATTTAAGATATTTATTTATGTTATATTATTGAAGACAAATTTTTCACCTTTACAGTGATACCTTTCTTGAATCATAAATGTAGGGGAGACCGGGGACAATGGTAACACTTTTTTTCAAATTGACTTATCAACGTTATAATAGCTAAATACTTGCTTAAAACTAATTAAAACGAAATATGCATATCTCAGCTCGACATATGAATATATATGAAGCGACGGGGACTGGTCGGTCTAGGGGCAAAGGTATTTAGTTAACAGTGTTGTTACAATTGCCCCCGAGGTAGGCGACCGTATTTGGAGAGATTTTTTTTTCTATCTTAGCTCAGGTATTCACCGTTGAAACTTTAGCAAAATACAGACCTAATAATATAATTTCTTAATAAATAAAAAGGACAGCCATAGCTCAACCACGTATTTGCCCAGAAGAAAAACATTAGGTAGTGTGTGATATTACTTTCCTTCTCAAAAAGCGATTTTTTTTTTTTTTTTTTTTTTTTTTTTTTTTTTTTTTTTTTTTTTTTTTTTTTTTTTTTTTTTTTTTTTTTTTTTTTTTTTTTTTTTTTTTTTTTTTTTTTATTATTTTTTTATTTATTTATTTATTTATTTATTTTTATTTTTTTAATTTAATTTAATTTTTATTTTTTGCTGTATCAAGTTCGAATCAAGTTGAATCAAGTTCAACGAACTTTCCGGCTATTGATTCGTCGCATTAACGAACCTTCTGCCTAACGAACTTTTGTTTGTACGGGTTAGCGAACCTTCAGATCAATAACTTTTGCACAAACAAATCTTCGGACGAACGAACCTATATGCAGTTATATGGACAAGGAGCTTCAAACCCTTGGTCTCACGAATATTTGTACTAACAAAATTTCGGTCTCAGGAACCTTCGAACTAACGCACATTTTTGTTTCATTTAGACGCACATCGGACTAACGCACCTTCAGACTATTTAATGCTACAGTCACACAGACACTTACGTTGAGTTACGTCCAGTTGCGTCCAAAAATTATTTTCTGTTCTATTCTATTGTTTCTTATGTATTTCTTTGTTTTACTGGATGAACGAAATAATCATTATTTCCACTTCTGACTATGACGGGATGGCATCCGTGGGGATCCGCAGAAAAGAAAATAATTTTTGGACGCAACGGGACGTAACTATACGTAAGTGTCTGTGTGACTGTAGCATAAACAACGGACTACCGAACCTTCAAAATAAAAACGGACTAACGAACCTTCAGACATGTCTTCAGAGTTTAACCTTCGGACTAACGAGCTGTGCACCCTGGCTGACTAATCCAATAATGTTACTGGATTTATTTCATTCATTCTTCTCAGTAACATAGAATTGCAAGGTTTTACATTGAACATCAGCTTACATAAATTATACTCAGGTTTTGTGGATTCTCGATATCGATACATATTAGACATAAATTAGGAACATAAATTTGCACCTTTTATTTTAAGGACGCAAAATTAATGCGGTGCAAAAATAATGCAACACTGGGAGCACCTTTTAGGGTGCAATTTTGTTTCACTCAAAAAGGTGCATTTTTGTTTCATTTATTGGGTGCAATAGATTTTGCATTTTTTAGGGTGTTAATTCTACCATTTAGGGTGCAGTTGAAAATAACATAATTATTTTTCTAGATACGCAATTCTTACTAAATTGTTGACTTCATGTAAAAGTTCAAGATTAATTTGTCACACAAATTTGACTCAATTCGAAGCATCACTTTTTATTTTTTCAGGGTATTTATTTCTCAGGGTTTTAACATAGATGGCGCCATAATTATATACTTCTTCTTGTTGTTCTTCCTCCACTAGTACTAGTTATTGGAGATCCTCCAGTAGCTGGTTATAAGTTACGGTTCTACTGCAGCACGTATAGTGTGTACAAGTGAAATTCTATTTTACAGTGTAAGTCAAAATTAAAAAAATTAAAAAAAAGTCTTTCTATAGCAGAACTGCCCTGATACAATTACCCCTAGCCAGAAAATTTCCACCAACCCTAATCCTAATTTTTCTCCTGATACGATTTTTGAAACATCCATTTATTTTCTTTCTTTATTCATAATGTCGGACTCAACAGTGTCGATTTGTTTTGGCGATTGAGGGATGATCATCGATATTTCCTCTTTTCCTCAATATGACAAATACAATGATATATGATCGCAGTGTACATTGTTGGGGGTGGGGTAATGCTTGTATACACATATGCATATAAATATGAAGAAAAAAAAATCCAATTAGTATTTTATAATGCGAGTTCGAAGCGCGAGCTGATTTTTTTTTTTATATATATAATAGTGACATAAAATGGGGAATTTTTAGCATAATGCGAGCGTGAAACGAGGAAGGTGTTTGTTCAAGGGGGAACCATCATGATGTAATGGCTAGATATACACACATGCATGCATATATGAGTATCTACTAGTACATATTTTCGAATTCATAGGGCTATAATATGAGAGCGCGAAGCGTGAGCTGAAAATTTTCTCAATAATACTATTAATAGTGACATGAAATGGGAAAAAACGGGGAAGGGGCATTATCTGGTCTATAAAGGAGGGCCATCGTGATGTAATGCCTACAGATATACACACATGTACATTATTAAGCATACTAGTATGAATATCGTCGAATTCATAGGGCTGTATGATGCGAGCGCACTAAGCGCGAGCTTAAAATTTTCTTAATAATATTGAACTGAAACCTGGTATTTGTTGCGTTACATGGAGGACTAGGGGCTTTAACTGGTGATTAGAAGCGGACCATCATGACGTAATGCCAACAAACGCAAACCTATATAAATATGGACGAATTCCAGTTAGGGCCATATTGTGCGAGCGCGAAGCGCGAGCTGAAAATTTTCTCGATAATAGTGACCTGATGAAACAGGATACTTGTAGCGAAACGGGGAGGGAGTTGGTGTTTAAAACGTACCATATCGTGACGTTAATACCTATATGCATAAAAGCTGAACGAATTCAAGTACAGTTTGCAATAACCTATACGAGGAAGATACGATTAAGTGAGAAAATTTTGGAATTTTCAATGTCAGAAATATGCATTTTAGACTGCAAAATAATAATAATATCATAAAGGTGTTTTATATGATAACGAATTTGTAATGGGTAGATTTATAAGCACATAATGATACTTTTCATTTCCTTAATAGCAAAATATTGGGGGGGGGGGGGGTGATTGTACACACCATCCCCCCCACCGAATTTGCATATACCCCCATCCCCCCACAATCGACACCCATGGTCGGACTGATCATGTTCAGCTACCTGTATCTTCAATCAATGTCCACATCATTGGATTATAGTCAGGACGCAGAACATTTAGAGGAACAGATTAAACAAGTATGAATTAAATCAGATTAACTTATGAATAACTTTACAATGGAAAAAAATTTATCGCAATACCAAATTTGTAACACAATCATAGGGGCAGTCACTTTACCATACAGTTTCTTATGGTTTTATTAAATTTTTACTTTATTTGTCAAGAAAAGTTACTGTTTTCCTTATAACTTTGCCCAACTTTGATTAATTGCAATATGATACTGCAGCAGTATACAACTTATATTAAAATCAGCATTCCATCTATGAAAAAACATAGGGCACAGCAGAGGCCTAGTGCCGGTTCATATATATAATATTATCATTATATTTTTACTTTTACTTTTTATTTGATATGATTTGATTTGATTTGATTTATTTACCAATATGACATACATATAAAACCCATGATTACAAGTGGTACAATTGCACCAAAAAATAGCACATGTGTTAGTCGAGTCTGTAAGGGGCCCCGGGCCGCTCCACACTTCCTCAATTCACCTATATAGCCTAGCGAGTAGGCCTACATTGAGTAGTTATATAACATTAACATATAATTATTATCATCAAACCTTTCAAATTCGGATCCGATACTTTAGCTGGTGCCGGTTATCTCGTCGATTTAATCCGGATATCCGAGTACCCATAAAGATTGGTATCATATCTTGCGGTATATGTTTTACCAGAGTGTCTTTGGTGTTACGTAGCTAGATAGCAGAGATGCTCAAATTTATTGATTACCAGTCCGATTGCCTGGTGTTGTGCAATCTACCGGACTGCTATTTTGGGAACATTACCCCTCAGAATAATCACAATTTCACCATAACCCCTTCATATTATTGTGAGTATGCTGATATATTTGTGACTGGATATTGCTTAAGAGTCATATGCGTACGTTTTCTCGTTGAGAAATATTTAATCAGAGGGCTAACGTTAGAGGTAACTAAACTTTTTTTTCAGATCGATGTTTAATATTTAATGTTGGACGCTGCACAGAAAGTTGAGTGCACGTAGAAATTTTTACTCCATAATTTATGCACGACGCTCGAATGATCATGTTAGCATATATGAAATACGGTACACTACCATTGACCCTTCCAATGGCAATGAACAATAGATCTAGTCACGATAAAATTTAGATTCGTCATTTATTTTTTTGGTAAGTTCTCCTTTCTTTATGTTTTCAGGCTGTTTTCAACTGTCGGGCGAAGCAGCCCTGGGGCAAAGTATTCGTTGAAGACAGTCCTTTTCATATTTCTCTTCTTATTTTATTCTAAAAAGTATTGAAAGAGTGGCTTTGCGGCGCACGTTTTGAAAGTCGAGTCTTGCAAAAATCTAATCAAACACTAAAAAAGAAGAAAAACTCACCACTCGTCAGGAGAATTAGCTTTCCACAGGCACACTGCAGAGCGCTGTCATTCACTATGATTTGTATGCGGCCGCATGCGGCAATTGCTATAGATCTATTGTTAAAAGAGTCGTCCCAGATCAACTCCGCCAATACCAAGAGTCGGCATCGCCACAGAGCAAGTTCTAGTTACATTGCTCGATAGTGTGCGAGCTAGCTACGTGCTAGCGATTGGGCTCTACTTTCTCATCGGACCTTTACCGAATCGATAATTTGGTATAGGTAGAGTTAAATCATGCTTCGTGTCCAAAGCAAAGATAAAGCGAACTTGTTTGGAATGTTAGTATAGCATTAACACACGCCCGAGCGTGCGTTAGCGGTGAATGCAGTGCACCGCGAGATAGCTTTGGATAGGGTCGCGCTGCATCGAGCCGCAGGCGAGTGCAGCAGCGCCCCATCTGAAGCATCGAGCGATCACTGCATTTACGTTTAATCGCACAATACAGGGAAGTGTGTTAACGCTTTTATAAAATTGCGACATTGCTCTAGTAGATCTTGAGTTACTTACCAAAAAAATTCCAAGGGATTATCCCTTGGAATTTTTGGTAAGTAGCTCAAGATCTACATCACGATCGTCATCCAAGAAAGTAAACAAGACACGGAAAAGACCCGGATGTATGTGTTATCACTTTTTTTGCGCCGCAAAATGCACACTAGTGCTTTGCATCGAAAATTCAGCATGCACACGTGACGCGTTTTGACCAACCACGATGCGTAAAATCACAGAGCTATTTTATAATCTTTTTCAGCCGTTCACATTTTTAATAAAGAGGGGGAAGCAAAAGAGACATATATGCACTTGATTTTGTTTGAGAATCTATTTTGGTTTCTGTTATGTTTAGCTTCTCTGTGGTTAGTATGCATATGATGCTAATTACATTTATGTTTGTTCCAGTTTTGTTTCATATTCAATATTAAAATATTCTTTATAATATGTGTCATATCTATTTCTATTGGTTACAGGTTACCCTGCACTTCAAGAAGGGGGAAGTTTTGGCATCTGAAATCAACCAAGAACAAGGGGTCTTATATTATCAAAGCAGCCTCATCAACTCTCATCAAGGCAACGCCACCTCAACAACATAAGTCATATCCATTCAGATTGTAATCGGGTCCCAACTAGAATCATGAGTACCGGTGGGAAAGTAGCATGGCCTGCAGCCAACCCATGGGGCAAGAGTCCACCCGTTAATGTCTCTTCATTCAGCAGTGTCATGGATGAAGAGTATGCATTGCAGTTACAGAAAGAAGAGCAGTCTGTTACAGTGCCAGTTGCAGGTGTCAGGTGAGAAGGAGGGGGAGAGGGTAAGGGTAAAGGGATGTTCCCACATGAAGAGGTTTACCCCCAAACACCCCCTTGGATATAAAGTAGATATACTTTGGATCAAATGCAACTTCTCAATCGTGAAGGGAAACCTCATGTGGAGATACAGTTACTTTAAATATTCATCTTCGAAAATGGGGAGGGTTACGAGGCTTAACACGGATTCATCAATAAAAAGGTTATAATGAGGAGGAGTTAAAAACTCATGCTATTTTTAATTTACATATTGAATGTGTATAATTAGATTCGGGCTGAAGTCTTTGGGGAAATGTGTGTTATATAACGAAATCAGCTCGTCTCTAACAGTAGGGATGGCCAAACGAGCAAAAAGCCACTAGAACGGTTTCCACTTCACTGTATGGATGTAGTCACCCATGCATTTACAATGCAAACAATGACCCATGCACTCCCTACTCAATAATACACAGGCAGAGAAACAGCAAAATTTTCAATAAAAAACAGCTTTCGAAATTGTCGTTTGGCCAGTGGTAAATATCAATCATTTTTATTCCTAATTGGTCAGTTTCTTCCTTAGAAAATACCTCAGCAGAAGATCAACTTCTCCTGTTGGAAAAATTGATATAAAATAAATTACAGCGTGTTCAAAGTGATGCTTCTGTGTGATGTGTGTTATGACTGAAATTTCTCATGATTGGAATAGATTCAGATAAGGAGAAGTAGATATTTATAAAATTTCACTATTTTTGAACAAAAAATGTATTGGGGTGAAAAACAAAGAACACTGTTTACCACTGGCCATTTAAGTTTTAAAATTACTCTACCCTGTCTAACACTCAGCTCTGAGCCACACCACCATGAAATAGCCCTTTGTCTAGGGTGTTTCTATTGAAACATGCCCTATGGAGTATTTTTCCACGGTGGTCATATTGGATCACATACGGTAACATACATGTCAAACCATCAGTTTTGTACTGCCATAAACTGTATCTTTGTATAATCTACTCAATTGTGTTACTATAATCTCATTTCATGTTGATACACACATAGAAAATGTTTGGTATGATTTGGTTTAATAAATCAAAGACAAAAGAACCATAAACTTGAGCTTTATTGCATTTTCTGGCTTTGTCTGAAATTTGTAAAAGTGTTCTAGCAGCTCATTGGTAATCTGAGACACTCTTTGGGTCATATCTTTGAAACGGAACATCCAATTGTGATAATTCAAGTACCAAAATGTTTCTTTTAAAATGCTCTATCAAATAAACCTAGCAAAAACAACTTAAAAATAACTTAAAATTCTAGTGGACATCCCTACTAACAGGTTCAAATTACAAACAATGTACATATTTGACAAATCCAAAAACTGGGATAATAATAAACTGTACAGCTATTTGATCAGTTATTTATTACTGCCAAAGCAGGACTGCAGTTAAATGATTTTAGTTGAAGCCTGATCAATAACAGAACACTGATATATCATTGCAAATAATACAACTTCTTCACATTTATTTTGTCTCTAGTCCCACACTTGATATTCCATGTGATGTTCATGTTGAGGAAAGTAGGGAGACTAGTAGTGATCTTCTATTGGCTCAGATGCTTCAACTCCAGTTTGACAGAGAATATGATGCTGAACTCTCTCGGGAAGAACAAAAATATAACAAGGATAGCAAAGGTATGTCCAAACAAAGCTCAGGGCCCCATTACATAAAGAGTTACAATTATAGTACGGTAAGTATTCCATCAATTTTAACTTCGATGAAATACTGCATTTTTATTGGCTGTTGAGCAATGTTACCACGGTAGTTAGCATTGATGGCAAAGTTACTATAATAGTAGCTACATGTATTTATGCAATAGAGCCCTGGAATCAAGCTCCATGCTACTCCTGGACCACGTTTGTATTTTACATTATTTTTGAAGCACTGTATAGTTTCACATACATGTAACACTGGAACACAGGATATGTTCATGTAAGAAAAATATTAGCCGTTTGTTAAAAAGTTTAACAATCTGACTCTATTTGACTCTCCCAACTAAAAAAAAATGCTCCAAATTTTATTGTCCGAAACGAAGAAGACCGGATATTTGTTTTGCCCCTTTTCTTGTGGGCCTGGCAGCCGCTGAGCAGCGCCAGATGGACGTTGCTCTATCCCATTCTCGTTGAACGCCAAACAGGGAAGCAGCAAAATGGTTACAAACCAACACATCTTGGTGACAAGGTATCACAGTCTCATGCAGCCAGCATTGGGTGGTTTCTAATTTCTCTGTGACTACTTTATTTTCAACATGGATGTAGCTAGAGTACTGCCACCTTTCTCCTGCCAGCCTGATGAAAGGAGCATCTCCCTGCATCCTGTGCAAGGTTATTCTATATCTAACGCAGACAAGAAACAGAGAGTTGGATGGCCCACGCGTGACCCCTTGTGACCTTGGCATAAGATAGGCAGTCTTCCCAAATTTCAACAATTATTTTTTGTAAACACATCTAGCTAATTGATAATGCCTTAAAAATCTGTGATTATAAGAATAATTGCAATTTGCATTATAAGCCAAGAGACTTATATGTAGGCCCTACATTTCCCTGATGAAAAAAAAATAACAACAATTACATTACCTAGTAATTTTTTCTATCCTCCTCTCTCTCTTTATTTGAGAACTTGCATTGTAATCCAAAAGATTAACATTGCCATGATGGAAAAAACAACAATTGCATTGCCTAGTAATTTGTTCTATCTTCCTCTTTCTTTCAACAGTTGGGATATCTTTTTCAAACTATCGTTCTGTTCATCCAGCCTATGATGATGAGGAGGATGACGATGAAGAAGATGATTTCCAAGAAGATTGGATTCTTGGGGATGAAGGTATGTCTTTCTTTCTCATCAAAAACTTCTTGTGTAAACTGGTTATTTTATATAATGTTACTTAAAGGGAATGTGTAACTTTGCGGATGCTTGCCAAATTTTGAGCTATGGGGCCCTACATGGTGATCAGTGCATGTCAAAATGTGTCAGGATGAAACCCTGAAAATTCCATTTCCACAGATTCATTACATTCTTCACAATAAGTGAATAAAGTGCTAGTGACTGGAAATACCATATTGTTTTTCGTCTGCTGTGCTATTTTTGGAGACACAATGTTTTTTTTTTTTCAAACACCCCCCCCCCCCCCCCCCGCCCCGCTTATCGCGCCGCCAGCGTGACGTGAACAAATTTGAGTGTACATTTTCTCTTGCCCGGTGTAACAGAAAAAAGGGGTATACCTTCTAGATCCCACATTGGGGGCGCCAAAATCAAAATCACATCGGGCCCCCCGGGGTGCCAAATCCTGGATACGCGCCTGGATTGGCTTAAAAATTTCAGACGATTCCTGTTTGACCTAAAGGTTTGAAATTATGATTACAGCATTAGCTTGGAGAGTAATTTATTTTTAAGATCCTGAATGTGGTTGAATAATCACTTTAAATAAAGCACAAAATCTATGGCTCGATTTCACAAAGGTGGTTTTGAAAATCGTGGCCTGAAACCATCGTTTATTTAAATTTTGCACAAATATGCTTAATTTAGTGCGTACGCGGACAATCAGAAAGGTTCAATTTGATTGGGCACTTTTGTCACAGGGCCCTAAATTCATGCATGTTGCTACATGTATGGGTTGAGCCCAAGTGAACCCACAGCTTTGAATGAATGAGTCCCATATTTATTTAGATTATTTTAATGAACATGCGACTCGACGATAGCCACATGCATGACTTTAGAGCCCTGTGACAAAAGCGGCATTCATATTTCACCTTTGTACCTAAATTACACAATATTTGAATAATCAATGATTTCAGACCATGGTTTTCAAAATCACTTTTGTGAATTCTAGCCTATACGATGGAATTGAATTTCAGGTGCACTGCATATTTTGCGTATCTTGTTATCAACAAATCTCAAAGTTTTATGTGATTTGTTAAGTAAAATCAGTAAAATTATATACAATTTGCCTTTTAATTGCATCGATCGCCAGATAACACAAAATGTTTGATATGTATTGATAAAGCCTGAAAGTATCTCATTTATTGTATATTAAATTTCTCTTATATAAATTTTTCTTTTGAATTGTTTTGTAGGAAGAGAGGCAGACCTGCTAGCATCTAAGAGTTCTTCACCCGGCCAGAAAAAGTCTATTGTTACCAAACATGATGCACAGGTGTGTGGTAGGAAGAATGCCAGTCGAGTTATGGATCAGGTATGTAAATACCATTCATAAAGATTTAGTAATCAAGCTTTCAAGATCGTTAAATTTGGGGCAAGACTACTTTTTCCATATGGTCATATTCAAACGTGAGTGACACGACATTTGGACTGATAGAAGGGCGCATATCTTTGCACTTGTAGGGTATGAATGGATCATGACTACCATATGGTCATATTCAAACGTGAGTGACACGACATTTGGACTGATAGAAGGGCGCATATCTTTGCACTTGTAGGTTATGAATGGATCATGACTACCATATTATGTATAATGTAGGAGTGGCATGTGTCATTACCAGTTGGATTTGAATTTTACAATTGGTCCTGGAAATTATGATTAAAATACAGTGCGTGAGTGACACGACAGAAAAAAGACATGGGTTTCTGACCATCATTGGTTATGGTTGGATTTGTGCCCAAGTAGATCTCTAAGGGTACCATAAGTGCTGGTTTATGTATATGAATAGTGTACCTCTCTGACATTTATTGTGTTTATCAATCATTCCCTCTCTGTGGAAAATGGTCCACCTCTATGTGTCGTGAGTGACACGACATCCAAAATGTGAGTGACACGACCAGTGCCTTAAATTCAACATTTCAAGTAAATAACTAAATCCAAATTATCTGTATTTATATGCCATGTTAGAGTAGTCCATTAAAATTACTTTAAGCAAAAAAAATCTGACAAAAGTGATTAGAATTAAGAATGAGAGGCATTTAAAGCACCATAGTCCCATACGTGCAAATTCCTGTTTGCTCAATTATTCAGCGTAAGAAAACTGGATCACATAATGTTAGAACTTAAATAATTGTTTGTATTGTAAAGAAGCCTTTGTGTTGATTTCAGATCCTAATTTGCATTTTCAAAGGCACAGCGCCACATTAAAATTTTAGCTAAATGTCCCACTTAGTCTGAATATGACCATATGTATAATGTAGGAGTGGCATGTGTCATTACCAGTTGGATTTGAATTTTGCAATTGGTTCTGGAAAATATGATTGAAAAACAGTGCGTGAGTGACATGACAGAAAAAGACATGGGTTTCTGACCATCATTGGTTATGGTTGGATTTCTGCCCAAGTAGATCTCTAAGGGTACCATAAGTGCTGGTATATGTACATGAATAGTGTACCTCTCTGACATTTATTGTCCTTATCAATCATTCCCTCTCTGTGGAAAATGGTCCACCTCTATGTGTCGTGAGTGACACGACATCCAAAACGTGAGTGACACGACCAGTGCCTTAAATGCAACAATTCAAGTAAATAACCAGATTTAAATTACCTGTGCTTATATGCCATGTAAGAGTAGTCCATGATAATTACTTTAAGAAAAAAATATGAAAAAAGTGACTAGGTGTAAGAATAAGAGGCATTTAAAGCACCATAGTCCCATATGTGCAAATTCCTGTTTGATCACTTATTCAGCGTAAGAAAACTGGATCACATAATGTTTGAACTTAAATTTTGAGCCTAATATGATCTACATGTACATAAAATGGTCTGCATCTGGTTTTAAAAAAATTGTAGTTGGATTATTATCCAAAAATTTAAGGTTAGTTCCTCCTCATTGAGTTCCTGAATTGTCTTTTAAATAGCCTTGTCAGAATTGCGTTGACTTCACAGCATTCGACTTGTAATTTTGGAATTGTTGTACCTTTTAACATTTTTTATGTCAGTTAGATACAATCGACATGTTTGAAACTGGTGTGTGGTGGGTTTTTTAAAGAGCTATAATGAATAATTTGTTGATTATAATATTTTGTGTGAATTCCTTGCTTTTCTTGTTTCAGTTTCCACCTGACTTTCCGAGTGGCAATAGCTTTGGAATGGATATGAAGCTATCAAACAGTGTCTACAATGTTCTCAAGATACATTCACAGAAAGAAGAGGGCAAAGCACAGAGGCTACATGAAAAGAAAGAACACTCAACCGCTGTAAGTGTTTATACATGTATAATAGTTTCATAATTTGTGTGCAATCAACTGGTTTTCAGTTCTTATTTTTTTTAATCAGTTTGGCAGATTCTCTGCTTTGTTAAATTTTTAATACCTTTTTGTATTTAAAGTTATCTCTCCCGTCATGTTGCCTTTATTGCATGGTTCTAAACTATATATTTTTCTTTTTCTTTTTTTTTTACACATTTCTAAAAACTAGTGTGACATTACACTACAGGAAAAGGACAAGCTCTTTAACGAAGAAAAAGGCATTGTTTTGGTCCAGTTAATAGAAATAACTCTACATAAAGAGAGCTTGTGCCATAGAGACTTGAAAGGAACTAAAAAAACTTTCAAAATCTCACTTCATTCAAGAAGCATCCAAAAACGCATAGATCATTTCTTATCTATATACATGTTCATATGTTTTCTTTTTATACTCCATCGTTTCATTTTGCATTTCATTATATTATTCATGTGTTATTTCCTTTGTGTCTGTTATGAAAAGGTGCATTATAAACTGAAGATATTATTATTATTACAGGAAAATTTATAGTATTTTTGTGATTTTCCTCCAGGAAATGGCTGTGGATTCACGAACAAGAATCATGCTGTATAAACTAGTGAACAACGGGTTACTGAATTCAATCACTGGAACCATCAGTACAGGCAAAGAAGCAGTAGTTATTCATGCATATGGAGGACAGTAAGTTATCTAACCGGTATCTCCAAGGTTCCCCTCAGCCCGGGGGGTCGCTCTCCGACATTATGTGCTACACGTGCACATCCACAAAAAGCATTAAAAAGGGTCGTTGATGCTTTCCTTAATTTTTTTTTTTTTTCAAATTCAGTTGCCGTTTTCATTAAAATATTTTTTTTAAAGATTAAATCCCTGTTTTGGGTACTACATATACAATGGTGGCCAAAAATATTAGAACACCAAACACATTTAAATGATTTTAGTTGTTTTCATGCATTTGACCATTTATATGCCTATAAAATGGTTAGAATGTCTACGAAAGTCATCATCATGCCTTAAAAAGTAAATAATTTAGTCATGCTTTTGGAACTCGCCCACATAATTGCCCTTATTCCCGTTATGCCACCAATTGAAAAATTCAAAAAAATTGCCCCTCTCAGGATCAAAGTGTTATAACGTTAAAAATATCAAATTTTTCTTACAAAACTATTTCTGAAAGGAAATTTCCTGGGAATTTTGAAAATAGCATTTATAATAAGGTAGGGTCAAGTACTAACATGTTATGTGGGGATTTTTTGAATTATTTTGAGGGACCCCAAATTTTTAATTTGGAGCCCCTATTTAAGTCCCTCTTTCTTATGACCCTTAATATTTCACCATATTTGAATGGCTCATGAAACCTCCTAGTTAAACCCACCAAAACAAAAAAAAAAAAGAATATGCACCAGAAGAGCGACTAACAAAGAGGCGCTCGACCACACATACACACACACACGCCAACAAACAAGATGGCGAAGAACAAAGGCCGGAAGTCCAAGGACCCGGCAGACACCCCCAAAAAGGCCACGTGGCCGCGGGAAAAAGTACAATAATATAACAAAAACGTACTCTTAAAATGTCAAATAGTTCTAGAAGGAAGAAGGAAACCCTCCTAAAGGAGAACAACCCAAAAGGAAAAGTCGAGGCAAAGGCGGGACTGAGTTTCAAGGAAAAACAGACGCCCAAACCGACCGACAAACAACAACCACGCTAAAATGAACGAGTGGGACTGGTTGGAAACTGAAGAAAAACGCCCGAAAAAGGACGTAATTCTAAGCCAAAAGGAGGGGCGCAATAAACCTAAAGCACCCAAATTTAACGCTAGCGTAAAAGGAGGCTTTTGGAAGCGCAAATATTTGATATAATTATTTTCAAAATCGCAAGTAGGAACGAGCTCACCCGAGAATTCAGGAACGGTCCGGTCAGCATGACTCGAAAATACAAAATGAATATTAGTGGTCTAGCGCCACCTTTTGATAGCAGCGAGGCAGGGTATTCAGGGATGGGGCAGGGAAGTAGGGAAAAATGTTTTGGTAGTCTATTGTTGGTTCGGTCTATGCATTGTTCTCGTTGAACAAAAGCAAGGTAAGAGAGGGTCATGTGATTATTGAAGTAAATTATATATATTTCTGAAAGGAAAAATTTCAT
>CALNVZ010002974.1:4041682-4108774 GCA_940671915.1 Paracentrotus lividus
TAAATACGCAGGATTTTTTGGTCATCTCACGACCAGAGGAGGGGACCCATCCACCCCCTCTAAATGTAATAAAATGTTCTGAAGCTTGGCGTGTATTTGGGGCATATTAGAAGGAATAAGCCTGCGAAGTTTCATACGTTTATCTCAAATACTTTTTGAGTAATAGGCATATTTAATTGTCATTTTATGTATCTGCATTTGATACTACTTTTACAGTACACAGTCTATGGGAGAGCTGACCGCGCATAGCGCGACAATTTTTGAGACTGCGCATTACCTGATGATCCAATCTATATAAATTTGGTATCACAAGATGCCTAAGACTCAGCATCAAAACGTTAGCCCTAAACTTACTTTGGCAAATTTATTAGGGCATTCAGAATCAGAATAATAATTCAGAATAATTTTGGCCACCACTGTATATTTCACAGTATTTACGCCATTTAGGGTTTGTTTTTTCTAGTCAGATGTGGAATGGGGTGCAAATTTGACTTTGTGCATTATGACGTTTGGGTCCATTTTGAGGGTGTGTGGACGCACATTGATAGCAATTTTGTCTTTGAGTGATGCCCCCAGGCTTGTAAGTAAAAGAGTTTGAGTATGTATTATGGCTATACATTCAGGGAACCAGCTATAAATGTAAACAAATAACTATTTGTGCAAAGCATGAAAATAAATATGCAATTTTTTTTTTTAATAAAATGGACAATTGCATTGAGTAAATTTAAATACACATGGACATCTTGTTTTGTTTCGCTTTTGTTTTTTATTGTTTAGTACTAAAATTTAGCCTTAAAAAAATCTCAACTTTTTGTCTCGCCTGAACGAACTTCGGCAGAGACCTAGTAATCACTTTTCTTGTTAGTCTGTTGGTCTGTTAGTCTGTAAAAAAATGTTTTTAGTTTTTGTTTAACTTGCTCTCATTTCTTTATTTCTGCATCATTTGTGTTCACACTTAGTACAAATGATACTTGGGGGATACCAAATATGTGTTGATAAGGATGATGGGGTCAAAGGTCATATAGGGGTCAAAAGGTCATATTGCATGTTTTATTGATAGCGAAATCAGGCGAGACTTATGGTTCGCGAACCACCTCATATAAACTTGACTAGATCAGAATGATTTTGATGTGCTCTCTTGTGTTTGAGGTTGATTTGAATAATATAACATTCTCCTATTCCCCTGCCTTATTTTTGTGTGTAAACAGAATGGATGAGCACATTATACCAGCAGAGTGTGCTTTAAAAGTCTTCAAGACAACGCTGAATGAATTCAAGACACGAGATCAGTACATGCGCAACGACTATCGCTTCAGGGGAAGATTCAAGAAGCATAACCCACGTAAATTCATCCATATGTGGGCTGAAAAGGAGATGCACAATCTCAATAGGTAACACTAGATTCAAGAAGTTTAACAATCTTAAATTTTGAACTGTTAATAACTTATCAATCAAGATCAACTTTCATATTTCTTGAGTGGCTTTTCGTAAACTTTTTGTGATAAAAATGTCCTTATCATTCATTGTAAATGGTTTATTTTGTTATTTACCTTAAACTGAAACAAAGCAAATTTAAATTTTGTTCACAATTTTACTAACTTATATAAAACTACTACTATATTAAATTATAACAAATTATATCTGCAAGTATGAAATATCAATGTAATAATTCCATTTGTTGATATTTTTCTACGTTTAGGATGCGTGAGGCTGGAATCCGCTGCCCAGAGGTTGTGTTGCTACGGAAACACGTCCTGGTCATGTCATTCATTGGTAAAGACCAGAGAGCTGCACTCAAACTGAAGCATGTTAAGTTTTCACCCAGTGAGGCACAGTGTGTCTATGAAGAATGCTTAGAGGTATGTTCAAGGCATTGTTTTATTTATGTAAAGAATATTACTGAAGGACAAAACCACTCCAAATCAAACTTTTGAAGCATTTTCTACATTTAAATTTCATGACAACAATTTAAAAATAAACATCTTTCTTGTTATTACTTGATATCTAGATGATAGAGAAGCTGTACCGTCAGTGTAACCTAATCCATGCTGATCTGAGTGAATATAACATCTTATGACATCTTTCTTGTTATTACTTGATATCTAGATGATAGAGAAACTGTACGGTCATGTAACTAAATCTCATGCTGATCTGAGTGAATATAACATCTTTTATGGCGATGCAAGGGTCATCTCTGGTTATTGATGTCAGTCAGTCTGTAGAACCCACCATCCTCATGGTCTGGAGTATTTCTTAGAGATTGCACAACATAGCAATGGTGAGTTTGAACAGTAATCGAATTAAAGTAAATTCAGACACCAACCTACAAGCACTTATTAAGGGCAGGATATTCTCCATCCAAGATCCAAGGGCAAACATGAACTCTGTTTGTATAAAAAATATCGCCAACCACAACTTCACAAATTCCTTGTTGGCCAGATCCACTTTCAGGGTTATGCTTACTCTTAGGTGCTATCATTAACAATGACACAGATTCACTTTTGTTAAAGAGTGGTTTGGCAGGAGGAAATTAGCACCCCTGGCTGTAGTTCCATTATTTCACATGGTATTACCATACATACGCACACACGGCGCGTAACGTACCCACATAACGTACACGTACACGCGAATATCACTACCTAACTTACAGTCAAGTGAAACTTGGCAGTTCCCTGCGAGATTCAAGGGAACTGAAACCGCCCTACATGAACAATGTTCCTCCGTCCTCGATTGATTGTTTCACGAGTCTGTCTATCACGGCACATGCGTCAATAGCGATTACGTCATCTCCTCATGAGAATCGAGGGCGATGATGTTGACCAGTCTTACTCAAATCAAAACTATATAATTTGTAAATATTTATTGAACTTGTGATCTATTTGTAATTAACCACATTAAAGTTATTTAATGTTGAATATTTTATATTCTCGTACTTATTTCATTTTTAAAGTCATGAAATTAGCATAGAATTATTAATGTTATCTTAACCCCCCCCCCAATACTTAAAAAATGTACGAAAAAAGACTACGTATGGCTTGCACCTAGTGCATGTAATCCATGTAACACACACGTTTACTAAACTGTGCATGTGACAAGTTGCTGTTTCGGACACCTGTTGTATTTTTCTTTAGGGTTTCTAACATGTTCTGCATATTGTTTTTGTTTATTTTTTTCGGTTGAATTATTAAACACTAATGTTAAAAATATATATAATAATTTAATAAATATAAAAGAAATAAATAATGATGATTAATATGTCTTTATTTATTGAACACAACAAAAAACAAGAAAAAACAAGGCCCGTCAACCCACTGGGTTAGGCGGCAGGTTATACAAATTACAATAGGTAACAGTTCGAATAACATTTCAATAATACATAGTATATGTCAAAGAAAATGCGTATAAACAAAGTAATCGTGAAAAAGTGATAACAATATATAAGTTAAACAAACTAATAAGTCATGTCTCTCGAGAAAGGAGGAATACAATAGAAAGGAGGTAGTGGAAGACATTGGTAATAAGGAAGAGAGAGAGAAAGAGAGAAAGAGGGAATGGGAGAGCAGTACTGTAAAATGATAAGAAGAGAGAGAAGAGAGAGAGAGGACAGAAAGCTAGAGGGTCACGTATAATGAGACAACATACATTATACATTGAGATTCTCGATCCGACCATAATTAAACTGGTTAAACTTATTGGGCCTATACTAGTAATTTATCGTAAGACAGGACATTCAAAATTTAGAAAAGATAATATTGAATACAACGAACAGGCAGTTGATACACTTTCTTATTTAACGAGATAAATTTACACTGCTAGGTATTGGTGGATTTGCCACGCTGGCTCACATTTGCCTGGAAAATAACATATGAACTAGAAGAACAGACTTAACCTGAATTAGAATATTTAGTTGTCTCACTAATGTTCAATATTCCTTTAATTAATAATAATAGTCAGAAATCAATGGTAGAATTACATAGGCCAATACTAGGCCAATATATTTTGTATTAATTTCTGCTCTTCGTTCCTATATTCACACGTAAAGGCAACAAGCACTCAAAACTTTTCTCCACTCCAACTCCACGTGAAACTTTTACATTGTTTATGTGCACTCACTGTATGCTCTACACACATGACTGTATGAAACCAGTGGTGCGTGTGCATCGCATATCGACCACCTGGTAATCACATTATCAGCTTTTTTTCTGAAATGGAACTGAATATTCATGAGCTGCTTGCGTAGGGCGGTCGCTATCTGGGGTCAGAAAAAGTTCACTTTCATCCTTCTCGACCCCACCCTGGTCAAGTTAGCCTGGACGATATTTTTCGAGAAAGTGAATTCGTGGGGTAAGTGAATTCGTTGGGTGAATGTGAATGTTAGGAATCGCGCGCAGCGGACTAGCGTAGATCGGAAAGGCAAGGGGCATCATATTATATCGTCCAGAACGTGGACTAGAGGAAAATAGGAAAATACAGCTAGAGCAGGAGAAATTCCAACTCAAGTGGGAGAGCCTGAGAAAAAAAAAAAAAGAAGGTCTTTCAGCTGTAGGAGCTCTAGTCATCGGATTACAAATAAATTTGAGACATTAAATAGAATTGAAATGGTTATCATATTCATGTAGGAGATAAGTTGAATGAACCAGCAAAATTTAAACAAAGTGTACCCTCTAGAAATTGAAATTATCTAAACCTCGTTTAACTTTTCCTTCTTTGCTCATACTCGGCTATTACATATTTTTATGTAACCTTTTCATCATAATTTTATAAAATAATAATCTCAAAATTCAATATCAATAAAATGTTAAATGTCTACATTCCAAAAATGTAATATGTAAATCGCAGTCTGGGCCAAGTGGGGTTGACAATTCAATGGTTATATGATTTTTTTTCCCCCTCCACCACACAATTTCATTGAAATTCCTGTGGTGTGTAGTATTATGCCTAATGTTAGGGCTTTGGTATGAATCTGAACGGAAACTGTTTAATCGATTTTTCATCATAATCAATACTCAAGATTATAATTTAAGAAAAATCATTCTAATTTCAAATAATAAAGTATGCAGAAATGAGTACATAACCTTAATTCCTTAAAAATGAATGACGTACATGGACTAGAGTAAATAGTTTCTTTGATTATTTGTTTACAATCGCAGTTCTCCCGAAAATTAGGGATGTATTGTGAACTGAAGCCTCCTGAAATAAGCAAATTACATGTATTCCTAAAATATATCTTTAAAACGGATTAAATAATTTCTTTGATTGTTTCTTTACCATATCAGTTCTTCCGTAAGCTAGGAGTGTATGGTGTTCTCAAACCTCATGAGCTGTTCAACAGAGTGACTGGGCTGGATCTACAGTATGGCAATGAACAGGAATTCCTAAGCCAGGTACAACATCACATACAAGTCTTATACTCAATGGGGCAAAACATGCATAGGGTTCAAATCTAGGTCATAGAGCTTCATTTTGCTTTTTGGCAAGTTGGTTTGTTATGAAACGGGGTTCTTACGGGTCAGGGAATTTTAGGAAAGTCTAGGAATTCCAAAATGCCTTTTAAAGAAGGAAAACGTCAGGGAATTCATCCTTTTATTCTGGAATGTCCAGGAATAACATTTATTTCAAGATATTCTTTTGCGTTTTCAACTTAGATTTGTATTAGATGTTCATGGGAATTTACTGAATTCTTCGCTAGAATGTAAGGAAACTTTTAAAATAAATAAATAACTTTGTCAAAGAAACTCTATTGGTACCGAAAAACACTTATTATTGTTACTTATTATATTTAGTAATAGAGCCCCACTTCAGACAAAAAAATAAACAATGTAAAGATGGTCAAGCATTCTAAGGAGTCAAAGGAGTTTCTTTGAACAAGATTCCAAGTAGTAGTATGAAGTAAACATTTAAGTCAAATTTGAAAGGAAATGAAATAATTAAACTTTTTGTAAAAGTGTCATAGTCTAGTGGTCGTATCAGTTGACTGGATAGAGATCATGGGTTTGTTCCCAACACTTATGTCTTTAAGCAAAGAATTCTGTGTACATGTGCTCCACTCCACCAAGGTGTAAATGAATATGCGATATGCTAAAGCGCTACCCATTTGGCCACTAAGGACCGAGGTAATAATGTGTATAGTGCTAGATCATCAAGCTTGACAGACCAGAGTGTTATAGAGTACCTAAATGTGATGTCATAATGGTGGTGTTGTCATGGTTGCTGGTTCTAAAAAATCTTGTGTGGAACAATAGCAACATGATGGCACCAAAACCTGTTTGTACATATGCCTGAGTCTAGCCCGTTGCTGGACCGCATTTAAGCTAAACCTTATGCACAGGCTTTTTTGTTTAGAACCAGTAACTGGGATGACGGGCGATTATGACGTCAACACTTCGGTACTCTATGTAAAAAGCCACTATTTTTATTATTATCATTTATTCTTTGGCTTCTTTGTAGATCGACCTTCTGCAGCAGAGCGAGAAGTTCAAGCCTTCCAGTCCCAAGGAGAACAACTTTGCTTTTGACTATTTCTTTGATAAAGTCAAAGGTGAAGAGGAGGATGGAGAGGAGGAGGAAGATGGAGAGAACGAGGAGGAAGATAACCAAGTTGATAATGGGAGCAGCGTTCAAACTACCGGTTGCTCAAAGGAGGAATAAAGATTAGGATGATATCACACGTTTGTAGAGGATGTAGGATATGGAAGTGGGTTTATGTTGAAATAGCAAGGGACTGGACTAGAAGGAGATGACAGTGGCTATATTCAGAGCATTTATTCTAGATATTTTTGTTGTATATTTTTGTCTCTGCTTATTTTGCCAATGGATTTTTCCATACAGAATGTCCCATACAACACACAACTTTTTTTCCATTTATTTTTCATCCAAAGTGAACACTTTGTCGATATGACTACTGCCTAATCGCCATTTTCTATATCTTTTATTTTATGGTCATATCACAAAAACATCTGTCTTTGGATGAAATAAATGGCAACAAGCAATGTGTCATATGGGACATTTTGCACAGAATTGCCCCATGCCTCTTCTATGCTTCCCCTACATATGTTTTCACCTCTCTCTCTCCATAATCTTGTCCTCTTGTTCGATAATTGAAATGTAATATTTATCTGTAGATTTCTTCAAATGAGAGTTTCTAATCAGGTGGGGCTTGCGACATGAATAGTTACATTACTTGTCATTGTTAAGGTATGAAACTTGTTAATAATACCATGACGACACCAACAATGGCTAAACAACCCCTTGTCATGTGGTCATACATTCATGCATGTACTCATAACTTATGAATTACAGTCCAGTCCTATTCATGAATAGGATATCTTCTCCTTGAATAGAATCTTCTTGTCAGGGCCAGGGGTAAATCCAAGCTATTTTGCACCTTTGTCCTGTATGTTACCTCCGAATAATGTAACATAAATTAATTGCGGAATAATTCATCTCAATTATAATTAATATATGGTAAATTATTCGTTGGTAACATGCGGGACTAAGATGCAAAATAACTTGGACTTGCCCTGAGATGACTCTATCCATTGATTGTTGTACAAAATTCTAATGTCAATGGAATAAAAGCATATTCAGTCGTTTTAATGTAAATTGATCTCTTGTACGTGTATACACTATACTGCAGATTACTCTGTGTGTATAACATGGCATAGACTGACAAAATTGCTGATATTAAAGCAATATTGACTGGCCTGGGGGCATATATCGCCCAAGTCGAAGATGAGGGAGATATTAATTTAGTGAGGGTGATATACGTCCTTTCGCCCCCAGGCCAGTCAATATTGCTATTATTAACCAAATCAGACATCTGGAGCTTACGCGGAATATTGAAATCAAAACTTACCCATTTTTAAGATTGCATTCTTGAGAAGTTAAGTAATCCGATTGAAAATTGATATCCGACCAATTCAAAGTTCAAACTCCAATCTTATTTCCAAGAATTTTACTAAATTGTTCTTCGTCGAAGCTTGCGAAATGCTTGGAGGCAGCCATCTTTGACATTGCGAAAAACTTTGTTTACAAATACTACGCCAGCTACGCCCGCTGCTCAAAATTCTTTTTACGTACAAAACCTATGTGTACCAGCGAGAATCGCCTGCGCCGAGATTCGGGGTGTCAAAAATTCGGAGAAAATTTAAGAATACCCAGATGTTAGCTCTGCCTTATTGCCCGCTACATTTCCACGCATTTTCTCATTGGATTTCCTGATCGGGCAATAATTTGGTTCCGTGGAAAAACAATTGGAAACTTATTGACCGACCATTTGATCAGTCATAAGCAGGCAATAATGCATTAAAGTTGCCCTGCTCAGATGTCTGATACGGTTAATACAGGAGTGTGTTGTTATACATGTGATATTGTCAGGGTTGCTGTTCTAAACAATCGAGAGTTAAACAATAGCAACAAGATCACACCAAAACGTGTATGTGCCCGAGTCCAGCCTGTTGCTGGATTGCACTTAGGCTAAACCTCATGCACAGCCATTTTTGTTATGAATCAATAACCCAGATGACGGATAATTATAACGTCAACACTTCGGTACTCCATTACTGATCTAACTGTACATTAGTGCTCATATTGTATTTTAATGTGTAATCCTGTTTTTGTTTTTAGATTCTGCTTCAAGTTTGCATACTTTTCCTGAAATTTCAATCATTTTGGCAACTATGGCACCATTATACATGTCATTTGTTTTTATTAAAATCAGAAGCCATTGTTATTACAGTTTTTCTCAGAGGTCTGATGAAAATCATTGGACTACCTAATTAAAAAGTTGTGAAGTTTATGAGTAATGAAATAAGAAACAATGGAAATAATCACATTATTCAGCAATTTGGTAAAAGGTTTTTTGTCATTTCCCTGTTACTCAGTTGTCATGCATCCAAAATGTTTCATACCTATCTGAAACTTAGTTCCCATTATCTTGTGCTATGATAACATTTGACGAACATGGGAAAGGGATACAAATAACAGTAGTGCATTTATTGAATATTCCTTAAAATTTAAAAAAAATCCTCAAAAACAGGAAGCTTTTTATAATAAAATTTAATACATACCATAATATTGTAATATTGTAATTGTAAAGCACTTAGAGATGAAATTGTTTCATATTAAGCGCTATGTTTCGTATGAATAGTATTGTAACAAGGGAAAGACCTAAAATTCTATCCAAAGGAGTTTTTAATTTCCGTTAATTTCAAATTGAGAATATAATTGTACCTTCATGGGAATTTCACTGTATTTATGAAAAGAAGAAATTTAAAAAAAATGGCAAAAAAAACAAAAACAGCTTTGTGTCATATTTCATTTTCTATGATTTTCAACATACAGTCAACCTTGCCCAAGTCCAATCTGTTGGGACTCAAGAAATAGTTTCAACTCCAACAATTTCAACTTATGAGGGGTTAAAAAAAATACCCAAAATTTTGTACACGTCTATGGAAAAGGGGAAATTACAAAATGCATTGTCTTACAGTTGCAATCAACAATTAAGAAAATTCTTTTGTTCAAAAACGGGTACGTACCTGAATAATGGCCTGATATCAATGACTCAATTTTCATCAAGTGGATTTAGTCCCTTTTGCTTGCAAGCTCTTCATTTCTTCTGACAAACTTAAAACAAAATCAATGAAACTTTGCAATAGATTTCAAAATGATTTATTACACAAAAGTCACACATAATATCATAAAATATTCAGGCACATAGCTTCTGAGAACAATCACTATATAACATGAACACACTCCCGATTATCCCTTGGAAATTTTGGTAAGGAGCTCAAGGTCTTCATCACGATTGTCATCCAAGAAAGTAAACAAGACCCGGATGAGAGTGTGTTATCATTTTTTTTTGTGCAGAAAAATACATGCTGGTGCTTTGCATCGAAAATATAGCATCACACGTGACGCGTTTTGACCAACCACGATGCGTAAAATCACAGAGCCATTTTATAAAACTAAATAACGCAAATATGAATATTTGTGTTATGTCTTGATATTCATCATTAGTTCTAAACAAATGGAGGTCTCGAACATGAAAATATTAACAAATACAGTCAGCTTGCATTATAACAAGCTGCTCAGAACTAAGCCTGTTACCTTACTGTACTGAGCATAATACACTGAAAGATGCATGTGCACATGATTGAGATTTGTACCGGCAAAATCAAGTTGTTATACTAAAAAATCTTTTACCATGCTCGTTCTAATTTAGATTTAGTTTGACTTCTTAACATATGCATTATTTATATCTATTAGTTAAAGCAATAGTCCCTTTTTCAAAAACAGGTAATTTGCTAGATTGGATGACTTGTCATGGTTTAAAGTAGATGTGCATAGAAATAAAATGTGGTCAGATCTTCAAAGGAAATGGTTTATATTTACAGAGAAGACCCATCTGAATGTAGTAAAGTATGCCTGAAAGGTTAAATCTCTATAGCCAAGAAATCTTGGTTTAAAAAAGGACAAGTTTTCAGTCTAAATTTTGGCCCTCCCATCAAGTGTGTTTACATTTGGGACGTGCCGGAACGGAAGAGAGAAGACAGTATCCCAACATGTACATTTATTGCGCACTTTGAGACTTGTCATTATTTATCAAAGATTTCTTGGCTAAATGACAAATCTGGGCTTGTAGATTGGGCTTGTAGATTTGACTTATACTACATTTATAAGGGTCTGTAGGGCTTACATGTATGTGTAAATATTAGACATTTTCCCAAACAAGATATGACTGCATACATGTATATTTCTATTTCAATAGCTTAGATCTTAATGTTGCATCAGGGGTATAAGTTGAATTTTTATATTGAGAGACCAGCATAAAAAAAGTAATATATGTAACTATTCAAATGAGTTTCTTTTTAATTCAAATCTGATAAAAGGAAAAAAACTGAACCTAGCCGATGCCTTTTAGGTATTTTCTGTATCATCCGATAAGCATTATTTTTTTTATCGTGTTAACACATGTTGACCATAATGTTCATGAGCTAATATACACTGGCATAGTTTATACAAAACTGAGAGGAGTAATACTGACAGGTTTAGAATACATTTGAGACAGATACTTGATGATATCTCCAAGATATGAATATCTCTCTGGCAAAATACATGTATAATGGTCATGGCTTCTGGATCACTAGCAATGTTTATTGAAGGGGAAAAAAAGAGATATCATTAGTGTGTAAATGTATGCATCCTTCTGATAAGAACTATCCCTAATTTATGCAGTGATTATTCAGAACTAATCCAAGACAGGTAGGAAATAGATTTAAGAATACTGTATAAGTGATTTTTGCGGTGACTTTATTTTCGCGAATTTCATGAGTCCGTCATCGCGAAAATTTCCACTTCAGTACAAGGCTATTTATAGTAATGAAGTCATCACCAAAATCGCGAAATTTTACTCTCGCTAATTTCCCCAACTAGTCTAAAATCGTAAAAATATATGTACGCGAAATGGCTTATACAGTTGATGTAATTCATCATATCAAAAATCAAAATGAGACACAAATCGCCAGCAAATAGTCAAGGATAACTTCAAAATAATCAATTTTACTCATTATTTTTACAGAGCACACATGAAACAAATTGAAGATTCCGAAAAACAATAAATATTTCCCCCCAAATATGACATTTGTTCTATTTTGCCTAATTCCATGACTCTTTGCTTGGTGACCTCAGTGATTTGTGTGTCCCATTTTGAGGTGATGAATCGCAAATATAATAGACATTATAATTATCATTGTGACCGTGTGGATAAGTAAAATGCTTTGAATCTAGCTGCATGATACAGATCATTTCACAAAACCTGATAAGTCAATTTTTGACCAATGTGACATGAGTGAGAAGGAACATACTTATCGAATGCCCTTGTGCCTCGAGGGGCTGCTAAGATTCAAACTGGGTTAATACTAACTCACGCATCAGAATGATGAATAGATGGCATAATTTAGCCTTTGTGTCATCATAACAAATCTACCAAGCTCAAAAAATTATCCAAGTCCTTTACAAGCAGAATACAAGACATGCTTGTGCATTTATTTATTTTCATCTTTCCCTTTGAAACTCTCTTTTAGACAAAGTGGAGGACTTGGGTACATGTATCATCACGATAGAATTATATGTATATATATCATACCTTTTACCATGTCTATCCACAGTTAACACTTACTAAAGAATATTAATATCATAAGCTCGTCAGAACAAGGGCTTTTGACCAACTTCACAATATTCAGAATAAAGTATGGCTCAAAAGAGGTTTCCAAAACAGAGGCCCCAATGCTGAAGCATGATGACAAGTCAATCCAGGAGCATAACAATGGTAGTACAGGTAACTTATACTACAGTTTTGTCCCTGAAGACTTGAATTAACTGCAGTTTATAAAATATAGCAAGGTGCCATTTCTCCAAAGGGGTTGAGGTGCTCCATAAAAAGCTTAAATTTCCCCCTTTGTAAAAAAATATTTCCACATGCAATAATTTTGAATGCACTACTGGTGCGTACTTCAACATCAGATTATAAGGTCTCGCATATCCAGTTCTTAACTCGATTCTATGGGTTCAAATGACCTTTGCACGCATGGACGTGACACGGATGAAATGGAGATTACTTCCTGGTTGCCTGGAGGTCAAGAGACGGGAACCTTGTCTACTTCAGGTATGTTCAGCTCGTCTTCCACCGAGGCGGCTTTCGGGAGGGGTTCAGTGGAGTCTGGTACTCCTCCAGCATAGGGTTGCCACTTGATACGTCCTACCTGGAGCAGTTTGCTGCTGTCTAGACTGTCAAGATACTGAACCTGAGAAAGAGAAAGAGTGAGAGAGAGAGAGAGAGAGAGAGAGAGAGGGAGAGAGACAAAGATGCCATTATTACAATTATGGTATTCAAAAGGGAGTATAAAGTGGGGTAAAGTTGTGAACCCAGGCGAATGAAGTGAGTGTGCACAATGCCATACATAGACAGAGTCTCAGGCTATGACAAAAGATTTTATGGGCCCAATTGTCCCCAGAAAATAGCGGCTATATTATGCTTATGCTTGGGCCGATAAAATCCTTTGTCAGAGCCTATGCTATCCACAACTGAGTCTAGCCAACTCTGTGAGCAGAGCACTTTGCTTCGTTTGTCTAGCTTTGCAACTCGGTGAAATACCCATTTAAGAGCAAGAGTTGGTCTAGGATTAGATTTGTGGGGGGGGGGGGGTAGCATAAATAATGTTTGAGAAGAAATAACAAAATTCTGAGTACCTAGAATAACTATGCTATAATGCTTACCTGTTGTCTGACATATTCCACCATATTCGCTAATCTCTCTGGGTCATCACAGTTTCTAAGGAATAGATTCCTCCATAGTCCAGCAGCTAGCACCTTGTCATTCGACAGTAGACCCTGATAAAACAATAACAAACATATTTCATATAGATCATACAAATTCCATTGATTAACAAGCATTACGCATAAATTCGATCAAACTTGCCTAGTCCAACTCACATAAGTTGAATAATCACCAAAGCCAAGGTCATCTTTGCTTCATATTCTATTATTTTTAACCTTTCATCAATCAATTAAGTCAAAGTTGTTTCTCCACTGATTCAACCTAAGCAATGACTGTATTCTTAAAAGCTACTCATGTAACTTTTTGAATAATTGTAAAATAAATGAGTTAATCGCTAGAGGGTATTCATTTGTCTCGCAATCTACTATGGTCAACAAGGAAATTCGTGATCACTCTCGCAAAAAGTGATCACTGCTCACAGGGATTCGTATAAATAGACTACGTTTTCAGTTAATTTTCGTCACTTGATAAAGAGTTGCAGCGGCACTCGAAAAGCTCGTGAACTGTAAGCTAGTGATCACTTTTGCGAGAGTGATCACGAATTTCCTTGTTGACCATAGTAGATTGCGAGACAAATGAATACCCTCTAGCGATTATTTCAATCCGCAATAATGAACTTATTTAGTCTGAATAAATGAGTTGTTTAATTAGAATGCAAACAAACCTCCATTAAAGTTTTCATGATTAACAATTAAAGGGAAAACCCCAACCAAAAGTTTAAACTGGTGTATAGTTTTGGTAAACAAAAATGAATCAGCATAAAACAGACCTAATGTACATGTAGTCTCATGTTGTCCACATTACACTAAAGATATGTGTGAGAGATCTTGTGATATTCCTTTAATGATTTCCAGTGAATTACAGTGAAAATGTTTGAAAGAAACATAATAGCGAGTCACATAGCACACACGCCCTAGCTATAAAACTCAAGCTATATAGGGGAGAGTGGGGTAGTTGGAACACGGGGTTAGATGAAACTTTGTAATTTTTCTGAACGTCTATAAATATATTTATGCAAATCTACCCTCAGTTGTTGCTATTAGCAACTGCCATCCACCACATTTTAGACAGCACACAGCTCAAGCCTCGTGAAGTTAGAAAGCAATGTTTGTTTTTTCACCTTCTGAGTAAATTTTGTCATTTTTACAAATGTTTTATTATCTCAGAGAAGATCATAAATTAAGTTCATAAATTTAGGCCAGTTTTTGATGTTTACAAACAGTTATACCAAGCTACAAAACAAGGTTAAATATATGGCATGTTGTTGTCCCTCTTTTGTGCTGTAAGCTTACAAATGTCAAATGGGCCTCTGGGGTTAGTTGGAACATTTTGGACGGGGTTAGTTGGAACATGTACTAAGTAAATAGGTTTCTGCTGAATAAAAAAATAAAAATCTCATAATTCAATAAGTGTCCGAAATATTCCTATACATGTATATTAGTGCACATTGGACAATTTTATTTTGGTTTTAACAAAATATATTGCAGAATGCTACTTCAGAGGACTTAGAATATCTGTATGTGAGTGGATGATATCAAGTGTAATAAACATGAATTAAAAAAAATTGAACACCAATCTTTAATATTTTAATTGGAATCAATAAAGCAAGTTAGCTGAAGCCAAGCAATAATGTTGCAGGTATTTTTAAATATGATTTTATATGATGTAATGCACAATGTTTCAACTTACCCCATACCTTGTTCCAACTAACCCCGTGTCTGGGTTTAGTTGGAACACTTGACATGGTCTTGTTGAAGATGGATTTTTTCCGGAACCATCACTAATTTTAATAATTTTATGGGGTACATTTGTAGCATACAGATATACACTCAAGCTGATTGTTTATTGTTTCTTGAAATAAATCCGCTTTTGTTTTACGGCCATTTACGTGAAAAATGTTCCATATAACCCCGCTCTTCCCTATACCCAAGCTTTTGAAGTTGGATCCATGCATGCGTGCAATGTACAAACAAATTGCACCTGCCAGATCCTAAGACGAGTAGGTATACGCTGCACGAAAATCAAACATGCCTGATTCCCACTATACTATACGAAACGCAACTATACAATATTTCGAGTAGTGCCCTCGTATGTGAACCGGTTTTTGGATATGCCATAATTGTTCAACCAGTGAATGTGGCTTGTTCAATTTTCGCTATTCGAGTGCCCTCGGAAAATGAGCCCGAATACCCGAGACATATAGCTCTATGTGAACCCAGCCTTACTGAACAGTGAACACATACATAAGTTTGTACAAATTAGGATCTGGACAATTACCTCATTATTGGAAAGTATCTGTACTTGTTATAATGAGAATGGACTGAATGAATGCTAGAAATGTCTTGTCAATTGTTTACCTCATCATAGGCAAAGAGAGCACCATTGAACTGCTCCACCATCTTGCCCAAACTCTCCTTCATCTTCACAGATGGAATCTAAGGAGTAAATATAACAAACCAATGCCAATGTTCAATATTACAAACCAATGTTAAATAAATTTTTTATTTCTCAACAAGTAACAATGACAGAAATGGCAATGGCAGTAATCATGTCGAGGAGTATAGTTGTTTTTATAATTGGAATTTTACTCTTTAGATCTCTAGATACATGTAAATAAACAGTGTATATTACATATGCACATTGTAGTGGAGTGCAGCATAATTTCGCTATACGTCGAATCTCACAAGAGACACCAATAAATTTATCTATTAAAATCTTATAAATTATATTTTTAAAAAAAAGAAGACTTTGTATATCAAGACAGGTGTTTTTACCCTTTATAAAATATTCTGTATCCAGCATTAAATATATTCAACATTAAAATGTATATCACAGGCAACATTAAGTACAAGATATTGGAATTGGGTCATGTATAAGAAGTAGTACTTACCCCCATGACTTTACCCCTAGCCTGTATGTCATGCAACATAGAGAGTATAAGATAATGGGTCATGTATAAGAAGTACTTACCCCCATGACTTTACCCCTAGCCTGTATGTCATGCCACATAGAGAGTATAATATAATGGGTCATGTATAAGAAGTACTTACCCCCATAACTTTACCCCTAGCCTGTATGTCATGCCACATAGAGAGTATAAGATAATGGGTCATGTATAAGAAATACTTACCCAAATGACTTTACCCCTGGCCTGTATGTCATGCCACATAGAGAGGTGATAAGATAATGGGTCAGTATAAAGGTAACTTAATCTTGCCCATTGACTTACCCCTATGCCTGTAATTCCATGCCACATAGTAAGATTGTAAAGATTTAATGGTCGTTGTTGGATATACGAGATATGAACATTCGGCCCCATGGACTTAAAACCACCAGCCTGTAATGCTATGCCAGACATAGAGAGATATGAGAAGATAGATGTGGGTGCATGTTTAGTTAGAATAACGTAGTCTTTACAACCCATGAACCTAATACCCGTAGCCTGAAGGATTGGTTTTCATTGGCAGGCGAGTAGAGAGTAATATTTCAGAATATAAATCGTATATAAATATATAGTACTTTTACCTGCCCGATGATTTACCCCTAGCCTGTAATGTCATGCCACATAGAGAGTATAAGATAATGGGTCATGTATAAGAAGTACTTACGCCCCATGACTTTACCCCTAGCCTGTATGTCATGCACATAGAGAGTATAAGATAAGGGTCATGTATAAGAAGTACTTACCCCCATGACTTTACCCCTAGCCTGTATGTCATCCCACATAGAGAGTATAAGATAATGGTCATGTATAAGAAGTCTTACCCCATGACTTTACCCCTAGCCTGTATGTCATGCACAATAGAGAGTATAAGATAATGGGTCATGTATAAGAAGTACTTACCCCAATGACTTTACCCCTAGCCTGTATGTCATGCACATGGAGAGTATAAGATAATGGGGTCATGAGTATTTCTCCTTTCTCTTCTTCTTGCTTTAGTCTCACCATGCACATCCTGTAGACAGAGAAAGAGGGAGAGAGAGAGAGAGAGAGAGGGGGGGGGGGGGGAATGAGTGCAGATTGTGAGATTTAGATAGTTATTCAAAACTGCAGTATGTTTTCATGAATGTCTGCATGCATGTGGCCAAAATGATGTCTCCCCAATCGATTTGTGTGTAATACTGTAGGAAACCAATAAAGAAATACAGATACATGAACCTATGATTACATAAATACATAAATGCTGATACCTCATGTAGATTTTGAGAGAGAGGTATAAAAACTTTATTGGTTTATTCATTGTAAGATACCCTAACAGCCTGCAAAGTTTCAAAAACTTCTGGCACTACCATGGCTAAGATCCAAGGGGCAGAAATCATCTACCCAACCACCCCCCCCACCCCCCCCCTCTGCTGTGAGGTGACCCTGTCCTTTCAGAGCATTTGTTAGCTAAACTCACCATACATGAAGCTCCATGATCAAGAACATGAGAAGTGTATCTGGCATGTTACATTGCTGGGAGAACATCAAACAAAACTGAAAGTTTACCATCTTTTCATTTTCTTCCTCATCTCATTTGAAATGACACACCAAGCTTTCAATCCAAATTCAAACACTTGCCCAGAAATCATTAAATAAAAAGTTCTTAACAATGTTTAATTACTTACATGTGATTAATATATATTGATGGCATAATTAAGGATAGCTGAAGTGGATAAAACAATCAAACTAGCTAAAAGCCACCTACACTTGTGCCACGAGCACTCCACACAGTGAACTTAGAGGGTTGCAATATCATGTGTATTATTATATTACACTGAAACCTTACAACACAGTCTATGAATCATAAGATGTTTAAATGGTTTAACTCTCATTTTTGTCCCGACCTGCTACAAAATGCCTCAAAGTGCTTTATTTTGCTAATAAATTGGCAATTATTTTGTTGTCAAACATTTCTTGGCAGATTTGTGAATGATTAAAAAGTCTCTTCTTTTTTCCCCATCCATTTCCAGAACTCATTTAAGTCTGTATTATTTTAATAACATATCTGATATATCTCTAAGATTACTTTTTTTTTAAATATGCATCCATTTTCATGAAGGTCAACATTTTGCTGAAGCATATTTTTTTGTGGATAGAACTGTAAATATTTCCCTTTGAGCACAAATATCCACAATGAGTTGCTCTATGCAAGCAGAGTACAAAGAAAAACCATAGTAATGATAATAAAAAAAAAATAGTTTATCCACTTCACACAAACTGCCTGAGGACGCTCATGGTGCCAGCTCAGCAAAGTTCTCTTTGAGGAAGGTATGTTAAAAATCAATATTACATGTACTTACATAACAAGGTGGGTTCACGAACCACGAGTCTCGCCTGATTTCGCTATCAATAAAACATGAAATATGACCTTTGACCCCTAGATGACCTCTGACCCTCATCCTCATCAACAACAAGTGGTATTAACCAAGGATAATTTATACCAGGGAGAATAAAATAACTGATGCTATAAAAACATGAGTGAAGTTAAACAAAAAGTTAAGAAAAGTCAACTTTTAATTTGACCTTTTGAGACCTATATTATGACTTTAATTTCATCATCCTCATATAATAAAACACATGTGGTATACCACAGGAATCATTTGTACCAAGTGTGAACACAGTTGACGGAGAAATAAGAGAAATGAGAGCAAGTTAAACAAAACTTTAACTTTTTTGTTAACAGTGTAACAGATGGCTTCATATCATTTGACTTTTGTCCCCTATATAGACCTAGGCTTCTTCATTGCAACTGTGGAAACAATACTGCTGTACGGCTGTGAAGCATTGGACAGTCACCCCAAAGCCTGGAAAGATGTCTCTTAATGGTGTTAACACAAGAATGCTCAGAAACGGTGCTCACCATCAACGGAGACAACACATACCAAACAAGACGCTCTATGGAAAACTACCCAAAATAGGTGACAAGATAGCAACAAGAAGAAATGCAGCTTGCTGTCATTGTTTTCGACACCAAGTTCAGTTGGCCGCCAGCAGTCTCATCCTTTTGGAGCCCACAGCATGGACGTCGGGGGCGGGTAGAAAACGCAAGACATACCTAGACATCATGAAATCGGATGCTGGGGTAGTTGTGAACAGACGAGCTGAAGACACTGCATGCACAACAGGGATAACTGGAGATTCGTACTAGGTCTTCGCAGTCTAGCCAGACTGGTAGGTAGTATATGACCTTTGACCACCATCCAAATCATTTATCAATACATATTTGGTATTACCCAAGTATTATTTGTAATAAGTGTGTACACAACAAAAACTCAAAACTTTAACATTTTCATAACAGACTAACAGACCAACAGACTAACAGACCAACAGACTAACAGAAAAAGTGATTACTAGGTCTCTCCCGAACTTCATTCAGGCGAGACAAAAAACGAAGATCAAATTTCATATATTTGCATCGTCAATCGGCATTCTCAGCTTGGCTAGGTGAGGCCTGGTGGCCTCTTGCTTGCTGCTCCGTTCACCAACAAGCCCAGTCAGCACATCATTCACAGGAGCTCTAGTATAGCATTTGAGGCCACAATGCCCCAGATGAGTTAGCCATATATTTTCTGGAGTAGAATAAATTAATGTAGTTTGCTTACCTCTGAAGAAAGTTTCAAAATCATATCCATCAGCACAAGCTTGGTACATATTCAGCCCGGCTACTCTCATTTTCTAAAGTAAGAGAGAGAGAAATAAAGACAAATCATTTGTCAAACAGCTCAGCAGTATTTCTTTCAAAATTAAAAAAAATCCTTTTAAAACCATTAAGAGTGTAATGATCTCATCTTCATGAATATGTCAATGTAAAGTGTGCCAATCTAAATTGTGCAAATAAATATTTAATACAACTTCTTGTGTGAGAATACTTTCTAATTTCATTGTCGATGCAACATGCATGTGTAATTCAAATTGTAATGTTATAAAATTATGAACAAAGTATAACATAGAGTGTATTATGAAAACAAGTACCCTTTAAAAAAACAACAACAACAACTAAGAATGTAAAACAGAAGTAATTTTCAAACTGATATCAGACACTTATTGAACCTTCAGCATACAAAGTTTCTGATACTTGGTACCCTCACATTAATTACCTCTATGAATTATCTAGTATACTTGCAATGACACCAAAATAATAAAGCAGTTTTTTAGATACTCACAAATCTGTTGAATCTAAGTTTGCCACTTATGCCTACAGAGTCCAGCATTCTAGTCATTATACCAGGCTTATCATCTGGAGGCAGAATGGACTTCTTTGTCAAGGCCTGGAGGAATATTAAAAAGGATAAATCAAAGGATAAACATATCAAGAATTGTAATAACAATTCGGCCTTATCACATATAGAGTTATGACTAATTGTAAATTGATAGTAGGAAATTAGGATCCTTGTTACATCTACATAAAAGTCTCACTCTTTAAATTCAGAGGCCATATTCATCCGATGCCCTTTTAGTGTCAAGAAATGTATAGATTTATGGCATGAGAAAAGTACAGTCAGCCTGAGCACGGGCCTACAGTGGTAATCTACCATATTTCACTCAATGGGTGGCCATTATAATCGTCTTTGATGACTGTACCATTTGATTGGCAGGGTGGGGGGGGGGGGTTACCAAAGTTGTTTGTAAAGTCACAAATGACTGGACCAAGTTCTTTGGTGCTTCTCCGATCGAATTCTTCAAAATTCAGCATGAAAACTGATTACTGATTCATAATGTCATGCATAACTTTACTAACGAATTGGTGAAATTGATTGTACCATTTGATTGCAGGGGGGGGGGGTGCACCAAGTTGTTCGTAAAGTCAAAAATGACTGGAACAAGTTCTTGGGTGCTTCACTGATTCAAATTCTTCAAATTCAGCATGAAAAGTGATTACTGATTCATAATGTCATGCATAACTTTACTAAAGAATTGGTGAAATCCCCCCCCCCCCCCCCCCCCCCCCCCCCCCCCCCCCGCCGGTAGATGTAACTCTTTCTTACATCATATGGGCTAGATGTTCTGAGAATCTCTGATGACATAATTGTGATGTGCCATGTTCCATGGGCAGACATGGCACTCGACAGATTGTAAACAGTGATGATGTGTCTCTGCTCAGAACTTGTCTCTCATACTGGTGCTGTTAAAAAGAAGAAAATGGAAAGAAATCAAATCAAACTTTGTAACTTGGATAAAATATCTATTCTATCATTGGAATCCATGGGGAGAAATTGTATAATTTTAAAAAATTTTGGACACACTGTACCATGGGAGTTCTCGGTCTGTGACATTATATTTTGTATTTATTGGCACTGTTCCCACTGTGGAGCTTTTTCTATATTATTAGTGGTTTCAACTTAATTGTTTATCTTATTTTCTAATACTTTAGCTGATGTGCCCTTTTATTCTATTTTCTGCCTCTGAAGTACATTGCAGGCAGACTTTCTTTAGCCACCTTGTGGGCTTTGTTTACTGTATGGAGCTGTGCTTTGATAACATTTCTGCATAACAAGTCAAAGAGACATTTACTTCACCACTCATAGAGGGACTCATTAATTAGTGGAAAAGTCAATTAAGTTCTTTTATTTTCTGGGCTTACTTTTCAGGGCTCGCACTTCCTTTTAAAGCAACAACAAAAAGGCCTTTGTCTATCTTTTCATGTCACATGACTCTCAAATTTCAAAGATTAACATATCGTCAAGAGCAACTTATGGACAAAATCAATTTTGCTCTTTTATTTTCTAGGCTTACTTTTTAGGGCTTGCACTTCCTTTTAAAGCAACAATGAAAAAGAACTGTGTTTATCTATTAACAACTTGACTGCTGCATGGTGCTAATTGCACAGTACCTATGACGAGCCCATCGCTGATGCTTCAAAACAGACAAAAGCATGAGGGCAATTCCACGTTACTCACGTTACACTTTTTAGGTGCCTTTGCATGTTGTAAGTGTCATAGTTTTTGTTTTGAAAGGTTTGACAGCCTTTCTGTTCTACACTAGATGCCCAAGTCTTTGGTCTATCTTGCAACACTAATAGAATTTTCCTACATACATCTGTTCAGAAAATAATGATGAAAAACTTTCGTTACTCACGTTACATTTATTAGGACTAAAAAATGTAACGTGAGTAACAAAAGTTTTTCATCATTATTTTCTGAACAGATGTATGTAGGAAAATTCTATTAATGTTGCAAGATAGACCAAAGACTTGGGCATCTAGTGTAGAACAGAAAGGCTGTCAAACCTTTCAAAACAAAAACTATGACACTTACAACATGCAAAGGCACCTAAAAAGTGTAACGTGCGTAACGTGGAATTGCCCATGAACAAAAGCATGAACAAAAGCATGAACCACATTTCTAAGAGCATGAGCACATAATATTATGTGGTCCGCGCAGTGTACAAACGCCCAGCTCATAATATTATGTGGTCCGCGCAGTGTACAAACGCCCAGCTCATAATATTATGTGGTCCGCAGCCAAGTGGTTAATGGAACAGGACACTGACTCTAGGGGTTTTAATGGAAAGATTAACCCAATGTCATGAGCAAGGGCTAACTCATGTCTCCCCATTGGATTTTATTTTTTGTTGTTGTTTTTTGTTCAAGCACAATAACTCATGTAAAGCTTTTCTATTTTTTCAGTCTGCCTTTTGAACAGGTTAAAGAATTTAAGCAAATTGGAAATTTCCAAGGGGAAATAATTAGATGTATGAAAATTAAAGAAAAACAAAGAACATATATGTGCCCATGTGAATCTGAAATGTAATCATTGTGGAAATTTGAACAGATTTGATATCTAGGGTCTTAGGCAGAAATATTCCACCATTCTTGGGATATTTTAAAATATTTTAGAGTTGTTTAGGTATTTATTTTGTAAGCATTCAAGTGTTTAACCAATTGAATGCCAAAATAAAGGACTGAATCTTTCGGTCTATCTAGGGTCTATACTGGAACAGCTTATTTCTGTCCTACAAAATAATGCTACACACATTTTATTTTCTTCAATTAAGATTTACAGCATTTACCACAGTCCATAGCTCAATAGCCCCTAAAACACTTGTAACATAACATATGGATTATTTAGTTGCACATTTAGTTAAGGGCTCACAACAAAATAAAAGAAGGCCACATTTTTCTACATTTACCAGGCAAAAATCTAACTTCTGTTAGCTATAGCCAATTAACTTAGACCCTGTACTGTACAGTTGTAATTTACTGCGACAGCCTGTACACGAAGTGTAAGGGCTGCTAGTTATTGGCTTGAAAACATGAGGTGCCTTTCACTTTTCCAGGCTAGAATGCCAAAATTATGGAATAAAAGATTGACAAAACTACTTTATTTATTAGTTTATGTACTTACAATACTAGACGGATGAGTATCCTCGTTTTTCATGATCATAATAAAGCAAAAAAATGGCGTCAGAATTGCTGTTTCAATTTAGTGAAACTAGTCACATTCACGGTGTTTAGTTAGCAACACGCATGCGTGACATCGGCAGCAGCTGTATGCTCTACATGCTAGTATTTTGACGGAGATCGGATGAGACTCTGAAATGGACTGGAAAATACAAGATTTCTTCAAGTGCACACAATTTTTAGGAATATCTTATTTGCGTCTAGTCTGTGTACTTTGTAGGTAAGTGGCATTACATAAATATTGACATAAAATATATTTTACCCATTCTTAGTGGCATTTTTAACCATTCAGAGTCAAACTTTTGATGGGTTTCCCTCAGGACACTGCCACGAAGTGGCAGCGTATCCTGTGCTAAGTTTTAATGAAATTTTCAACTGAAGGTGAAACAAAGCAATTCTTGTTAACTTTGATACGACAATTAACCCACATGAAGACTGTCACAAACTTAATTATTTTCTAAAGCAAAAGCTTGCACCCTCTAACAAACTTTGTCTCTCAGACCAACTGTTAAGACACTGACAGTGACAGTCAGAGTCAGTCTCAGTCTCAGAGAATTTCTCAAATTAAACTAACAACGTTAGTCCTAAATCCACCCCGAAGCCTCCAGAACCATAATCAACGGCATAATCTGGTTATAAGTCACCAGTCCATTCACTCCCGTTCATTTCGTCAGTGGCGGAGACATCGTTCCACGCCATTGACTTTGTACACAGTGAGCGAGCAGACAGGAGACAAATTGGAGGATATAGCCTAATCAACATATTCATGCTATGGGATTTATGTTATTTTTCTTCTTAGATACCCCATCTAAAGAATAAGAATTAATGCTATTTCATTATTATCATTTTCTTACAAGATGGCGTGAACTCAAAAGCCCCTGGCGAGTAATCGGCCTCTCGATGTGGTTGAACGGGGAAGGGCTGGCTAGGATCGTCGAGACGAGTCCGCTGGAACTGCTGACGACCGAGTGATGTAACCTTGCCAAACTAGGCGCCATTCGACCAGGTTGTCCTGCAAAATTGAGCATTGTGGTTTTGAAATTTTATAGAGTAGATGATCAATGTGATGTTATGAAACTCCGATACCTGAGGCAATCGTCACGAACAAGTGAACAGCTTGTTTCACCTCCCTAAAATTAGTTTGTATCTGACTGTGAGAGTGGCCATCTTGCAGTTGCGTAACTAAATTTTCATCGCATGGGTTATAGATTGGTTGAGACTATATGAGCTCCAATTCTCGTTGATTAATGCACGAGCGGCTTCCGCGCGCGCTGCACGCATGATATACATTAGAGATATGCTATACACAATACACATGGTTCATTTATAATACAGGCAAAGTATTCTTTATTGCCAAAATGCCTAACTATATAAGGCGGGCTCCTAAACTCTATATCGGGCTCCTATTCTCTCTGAATCATGACAGACAATGAAAATCACCATGAAATGCCACAAAAGTGAACGATTTCGATCAAATTAAAGTTATGATGATGTTTGCAAATAAATAATCACTTGTATTAATTGGGGGAGGGGGTATTTGTAATTATCATGATCAAAACTTATATTCTTAAACGTACAGCTTAAACGGGGCTCCAAAACTCTATATCGGGCTCCTATTCTCTATGAAGTATGAACGACAATGATAATCATCAATGAAACAGCCCAATAATGATTTCGATTAAAATTAAAGTTTTGATGATGTTTGCAATAAATAATCACTTGTATTAATTGGGGGGGGGTATCTGTAATTATCATGATCAAAACTTGTAATCTTAAACGTACAGCTTAAACGGGGCTCCAAAACTCTATATCGGGCTCCTATTCTCTATGAAGTATGAACGACAATGATAATCATCATGAAACGCCACAAAAATGATGATTTCGATCAAATAAAGTTTTGATGATGTTTGCAAATAAATAATCACTTGGTATTAATTGGGGAGGGGGTATCTGTAATTATCATGATCAAAACTTGTATCCTTAAACGTACAGCTTAAACGGGGCTCCAAAACTCTAATATCGGGCTCTTATTCTCTATGAAGTATGACAGACAATGATAATCATCAGGAAAAGCTACAAAAATGAATGATTTCGATCAAATTAAAGTTTTGACGTATGTTTGGAAATAAATAAACCACTTGTATTAAATTGGGGAAAGGGGCTATCTGTATTTATCATGATCAAAACTTGTATTCTTAAACGTACAGCTTAAACGGGGCTCCAAAACTCTATATCGGGCTCTTATTCTCTATGAAGTATGACAGACATGATAATCATCAGGAAAAGCTACAAAAATGAATGATTTCGATCAAATTAAAGTTTTGACGATGTTGGAAATAAATAACCACTTGTATTAATTGGGGGAAGGGCTATCTGTATTAATCATGATCAAAACTTGTATTCTTAAACGTACAGCTTTAAACGGGGCTCCAAAACTCTATATCGGGCTCTTATTCTCTATGAAGTATGACAGACAATGATAATCATCAGGAAAAGCTACAAAATGAATGATTTCGATCAAATTAAAGTTTTGACGATGTTTGGAAATAAATAACACTTGTATTAATTGGGGGAAGGGGTATCTGTATTAATCATGATAAAACTTGTATTCTTAAACGTACAGCTTTAAACGGGCTCCAAAACTCTATATCGGGCTCTTATTCTCTATGAAGTATGACAGACAATGATAATCAATCATGAAAAGCTACAAAAATTAATGATTTCGATCAAATTAGGTTTGACGATGTTTGGAAATAAATAATCACTTGTATTAATTGGGGAGGGGGTATCTGTGAATTTATATGATCAAAACTTGTGTTCTTAACGAACAGCTTAAATGGGCTCCAAAACTATATATCGGCTCTTATTCTTTGAATCATACCCCCCCCCCCCAATTAATACAAGTGATTATTTATTTCCAAACATCGTCAAAACTTTAATTTGATCGAAATCAATATTTTTGTGCGTTTCATGATGATTATCATTGTCTGTCATACTTCATAGAGAATAAGGCCCGAATATAGAGTTTTGGAGGCCCCGTTTAAGCTGTACGTTTAAGAATACAAGTTTCATCATGATTAATTACAGATACCCCCTTCCCCCAATTAATACAAGTTATTTTTATTCCAAACATCGTCAAAACTTTTATTTGATCGAAATCATTCATTTTTGTGGCGTTTCATGAAGATTATCATTGTCTGTCATACTTCATAGAGAATAGAGCCCGATATAGAGTTTTGGAGCCGCCGTTTAAGCTGTACGTTTAAGAAATAACAGAGTTTTCATCATGATATTACAGATACCCCTTCCCCCAATTAATACAAGTTATTTGTTATTTCCAAACATCGTCAAAACTTTTATTTGATCGAAATCATTCATTTTTGTGGCGTTGCATGAAGATTATCATTGTCTGTCATACTTCATAGAGAATAAGAGCCCGATATAGAGTTTTGGAGCCCTGTTTAAACTGTACGTTTAAGAATACAAGTTTTGATCATGATAATTACAGATACCCCCTCCCCCAATTAATACAAGTGATTATTTATTTCCAAACATCATCAAAACTTTAATTTGATCGAAATCATTCATTTTTGTTGCGTTTCATGATAATTATCATTGTCTGTCATAATTCATAGAGAATAAGAGCCCGATATAGAGTTTAGGAGCCTGCCTAATATAGTTCGGCATTCTTGCAAAGATAATACTTTACCTGTATTGCAAATGAACGTGCATTAACACATGTGTATTGTGTATAGCATCTTTAATGTATATTATCATACATGCAGCGCGCGCGGAAACCGCACGTGCATTAATCAACAAGAATTGGAGCTCATATAGTCTCAACCTTATAGATTACGTAACGACTTGAGTCAGCTGTCAGCAGTGTCTGTGGTATAGATCCTACGTTCACTGGTAAGCGAAATAGATCTAGACTCTAGATCTAACCATTTTCGACCGAAATTACGCAGATCTGCTTCAACTTTATATAATTTTTTTTAATTGAAATATTCTTTAGACACCGGCGGCAGGCACCGGCAATATATATATATTTTTTTTTGTATTGGTACCACTCATATATTATGGCGTTATGTTTTTTGTTTATTTTTGCATTCAATTTTGGAGGTAAGAATTAAAAGTGATAAAGTGACAAAGATTAAAAAGTCAATGTTTGATACAGATCTTTAAGTTCCTTCTCCAGTTTGTTTTATTATACTGAATAGAAATGCAATTCAAAAGGTTGTGGTTGTGCATCAAATGAAAGAATTTAGGTACTATGAGATAAATATGATCCAGACATGCTGGTTACATTTACAAAGATATTAATAATAATTAATGAAGATAAGCTAGGTCTATTTGTATAGCGAAAGACCGGCGCTGTTATATAAAATAAAATAACAATGTATGACTATAATAGAAGTGAGGTCTATTTATATAGCGAAAGACTGCCACTAAAATATGCATGATAAATTGAACTGATAAACTGAGTCCAGAAAATGTTCCTGAATAAAAGATCCACAACGCAGTCACACGATGGGCAGACAATGATGACGAAATAGCGAGATGACAAGAACATGATGAAAAACTGGAGTTGATGACGATCAGTGATGATGAGGACGATGCGCCTAACTCACAAAATCCAGATTAGACTGTATCCGGAGGAGCTTGTTCTTTAACTGGTAGTGGAAGACTGAAGAGATGAAAGTTTAAGTTATGAAGACTGAAGTGATGACATGTTAAAAACGTCAAGCGATGATTGATGCATGATGGGTGTTATGCTCGAGAATAGAAGACAAAAAGATAAAACTTGAAAATGACGAGGCCTTGAGTCGCTCGAGTTGCAGAATGAGTGGAAATGTAACAGATGTCGATGGTCAAAATATCAAGGAAGATGATGTCCGAAGTGACACAGTGAGTCAGTCGATGAGGGACTGACACAGATCAAATTATTGCAGGTTACAAAACAAAAGGTGATGAGTTGATTCACGAAATAAATTCAAATAATGAGTTGATAAAATAGATTTGATAAATGATGAAATAATATGAGCTCAAATGGAGATAAAAACAAAAAGGATGTAAAAATAAACAAGCCTAAAATAAGGGAGCTCAAAAAATATATTAACCTCACTTGACAAGGTCAACTGGCGACTGAAGAGAAAGGCCTCCAAAAATTGTCTTTGAACCTCTAAAAGTTAGCCTAATAAAAAGAACCAATGAAAATACAGAGTGAACTGACCAATGAGAGTTGAGCTATAAATTCACAAGATAAACAATAAATGACGAAGCACCAAATAGTTTTGTTACTTGAACCTGCAAAAACATTATTTTGATTTAAATTCCTGCATGCCAATTATAATTGAATTGTAGAATATAAAGCAGTCTAAAACCACATTAATGACAATAGCAATAATTTTATGACTGAATAAAATGGCAAAAATACATTACCAAATTTGACAAACACAGTTGTGAATGGAATCATCACACAAGCACGTCAACTGGCAAAAAAGAAGCCATTTCAATTGTGACGTAACCAATAGAAAATGTGCAGCTAAAAATAAACCAGAAAGGAATGCGAATGCGTGAAGATTGGAAAAGGTGAAGGAACTATAACTTATTTACAACAACAAAGAGCGGAATGTTGAGCCGCTAGCTTGTGTTGTCCCTCATTTTTGTTGTAAAAAGTAGTCTGAGATAAACCCAAGGTTGAGTTTGTGTACGGTACACTAGTCACTAGTAACTAGTAGTAGTCCCCATATAACTATAAGTAGATCGAGTTAAACTCTATTGAGGCAATTTGGTACTTTTCCTTTGTTTTGCAATTTTGGTGGAATTCTTCTCAACAGTTAAAAACAAACCCTTCTTTCTTTTAAGGTATAAAGGGCTACTGGCGTTATTACCATAGCATTAGCAACTTTTTTGGTATTTTCCCCCCAGCATTACGTAAGACCTAGGCTGAATACCTGAATCAATGTCAAGTTTCCAAAATATTTTCATCAATTGTTTTATAATCACACTTCTGCCCCATTTTGCAGCAAAAATGGCATCATCATCTATTTCATCATCTGGAGTTTCATGTGAGGAAGATCCTCCAGTCGTAACAGAGAACATCCTAGTTGATGGAATGCCAACTAGAATCATCAAGGTTGGAGGAGACTTCTCAGAAACTAACTCTGGAATTTCTCCCAAGGTTCTCTTTCTGGTTATCCCAGGTAGGATGACTTTCATCTTTCATTTAATTTCAGGCCTCAATTCCATTTTGATGTTTGTAAAGTGTGCTCTTTTTATTTGTCACTGTTCAATGTGAGAGTTGTCAATTGTCAATGGACAAGTTGGTATGTTTTTTATATGCCAACCACTGAGTTAGCTCCAATCTTACTATCTCGGTACCACGAAGAGCTCCCTAGCTAGACAAATAGTGATATCGATATTATCGGAGAAGATGTCAACGAGTTTAGCCTTTATCACGATTTCACTGATATTAAGAAATTATGTTTTAGCAAAAATTATGTAAAAATTATGAAATGGTTATTAAACTACACACTGTCACTTCCTGCATATATTTCAAAGGTGATGATTATGAAATTAATAAGACCACCCCGGACAGTGAAACGGGAACCCCCCCCCCCCCCCCCCCCCCCCGTGTACTAATTTGACAGAGAGCTGTTGACAAGGTTGATAAGGATGATGGGGGTCAAAGGTCATCTAGGGGTCAAAAGGTCAAATGATATTAGGCCATCTGTTACACTGTTACAAAAATGTTAAAGTTTTTGTTTAACGTGCTCTCATATCTTTATTTCTCCATCAATTGTGTTCATGAGGATGAGGATGAGGATGCTGATGAGGATGATGACATTAAGGGTCATATAGGGGTCAAAAGGTCAACTTAAAGGTCAACTTTTCTTAGACTTGTTTTTCTTTATTTCTCTATCAATAGTTTTCACACTTGGTACAAATGATTCTTGGGTAATACCATATCTGTTTTGATGAGGATGATGAGATCAAAGGTCATATAGGAGTCAAAAGGTCAACTTAAATGTCGACTTTTCTTAAATTTTTTGTTTGACTTTCACTCATTTTTTATAGCATCAGTTTTGTTTACCCCAAGTATAAAATATCCTTGGTTAATACCACTTGTATGTTGATGAAGATGAAGAGGTCAAAGGTCATATAGGGGTCAAAAGTTCAACTTAAAGGTAAACTTTTCTTAAACTTTTTTTTATTTTCACTCATTTTTTTATAGCAGTTTTGTTCACCCCTGGTATAAATTATCCTTCGTTAATACCACTTGTGTGTTGATGAGGATGATGAGGTCAGAGGTCATCTAGGGGTCAAAAGGTCATATTGCGTTTTTTATTGATAGATCAGGCGAGACTCTGGGTTTGCGAACCACCTTGTTTTTAAAGGAAGTATGGCATAGGTCTACTTCATTGCACCGCACAAATACTTTCAATATCATCAACGTCCTATTGAAGTGGATTTTATAATAATCATCAAGAAAGAAATAACAAGCCGGAATTCCTTTCTAAGAAATAACTTCTTATTTCAATCCGTGCATCCAGGCAATCCAGGAGTACCAGAGTTTTATGAGTTGTTTTGTCAGACCCTGTATAAGGCAAGTGGTTACACTATACCATCATGGGCCGTCTCACATGCAGGTCACAGTGATGTTCCACACAGTCTACAGGAGAAACTAAAAGGTACATACTTGGGAAGGCTCAATGTGTGAGTGCTAGAATGTATAATGTAGTGATATTTAATTGGCAAAATTTCCTCTTCCCCACAGCCTACTAAAGAATCCAAGGTGTATATTAATTTGGTGATGAATATGACCAAAATCCATTCTATCTTTATTTGTTGTGATAAAAAAACAGTTGTCCAAGGCAGATTTCCAGACAGTTAACATATTATTAGAGTTTCTAAAGAAAGGAATTGCTTGTATCGGAGTAGGAATTATCATTTCAGGTATAAAATATATAGTCTTTACTTTTAACATGGCCCATGTCGGCCTTCAGTGGCCATCTTCAGAGAAAATATCAATAAATGCAAATAAGTGACAATCTTCTCTTTATTTGATTCCTTTAGCAACGGACAATGATGATGAGGTTTACAATCTCCAGCAGCAGATCGAACATAAGATGGCTTTCATTGAAGACTGCATCCCTCCAGAGGTCAAGGTCATCCTGATAGGTCATTCAGTAGGTCAGTTCAGGTCATTCAGTAGATCAGGGTCATCCTGATTTTTCATTCAGTAGGTCAGTTCAGGTCATTCAGTAGATCAGGGTCATCCTGATTTGTCATTCAGTAGGTCAGTTCAGGGGGGCATTTCATCAAAGGCCTTGTCGGACATTTTAGCTGACAAATTTGCTCTCGACCAATCAGATGCAAGCATTTCAGTAGCTTATAACAGTTTGTCGGATAAAACGTCTGACAAGTCCTTTCATGAAACGCCCCCAGGTCATTCAGTAGATCAGGGTCATCCTGATTTGTCATTCAGTATGTCAGTTCAGGTCATATAGTAGATCAAGGTCATCCTAAGAGGTCATTCAGAGGTCCGTTTGGGTCATCCTGATTGGTCCGTCATTAGGTTAGTTGAGGTCATTTATTTGATCAAGGACATCCTGATGGGTCATTCAGTAAGTTAGTTCAGGTCAGTCAGCAGACTACACATCTTTTTAGTGATTTGAAAATTTTATTATGGAAATGGTATGTGCATTTGTAATGGGAAATAGGTAATAATATAACAAATCAGCAATCAGCTGAAATGATGATATTTGTTTTGTTTGAGAAAATGATGGAATTACAAAAGCGTTTTTGTACATTTGTTGTCATTTACATTTAGGAATTCCCTGTGGAAGAGTACACAGATGCACATAGAGTAGGAATCAATTTTCAATGTGTAAACTAACGCGCGCATTGCATATTCACTGCTGTAAGGCAAATTCAGTCCCTTTGATCTCTTTACTTGTTAAAGTAAAACTTTTTTTTTCTTTCTCTCTCTTACCAGGGTGCTACATCATTGTGGACCTGATTCGCCGCATGCCTAAACTCAACCTCCTGAGGGCAGTGTTGCTGTTCCCTACTGTTGAACACATATGGGATACCCCTAATGGACGGACAATAGGGAACATGGTTGTATACCTGAGATGGGCTGCTGTAGCCCTGTGCCATATCAACTACTATCTCTCTGACTGGGTCAAGTGGAGAATACTGCAATGGTGGTTTAGAGGAAGGAAAGTGAGTAAAAAAAAACAGAAAAGATCCCCCCCCCCCCCCATGTCAGTGGGTTTTTCGGCAGAAGACGATCATTCTACCAATATAGATAATGGACACTTTCGTGGTCGATGCTGCACTGGGGTTCCAAAAACGGTGACACGTCATTTGCTCCTGCGACACTGCTCCGGGCTTTTTTTAGTATAAGGTATAGGGTTATGATTTGGGTTGCAAAAGGGTTTTATGTTGGGTTTAGGGTTAGGTTTAGGGTAGGATATAGTGTTAAGTCCAGGGATGAAGTTAATTATTTGATTATTGTATGGAATTTATAGGGGAGCAATTGTTGTTGGAGCAAATGTCATGAAATCTCCCTAAACAATACCCCCGATGACATTCCTCCATGCTTTCCATGCATTCCAGGTCATGAAATCTCCCTAAACAAACCCCGATGACATTCCTCAATGCTTTCCATGCATTCCAGGTCATGAAATCTCCCTAAAACAATACCCCTCGATGACATTCCTCAATGCTTTCCATGCATTCCAGGTCATGAAATCTTCCCTAAACAATACCCCCGATGACATTCCTCAATGCTTTCCATGCATTCCAGGTCATGAAATCTCCCTAAACAATACCCCCGATGACATTCCTCAATGCTTTCCATGCATTCCAGGTCATTGAAATCTCCCTAAACAATACCCCGATGACATTCCTCATGCTTTCCATGCATTCCAGGTCATGAAATCTCCCTAAACAATACCCGATGACATTCCTCAATGCTTTCATGCATCCAGGTCATGAAATCCCCTAAACAATACCCCCGATGACATTCCTCAATGCTTTCCATGCATTCCAGGTCATGAAATCTCCCTAAACAATACCCCGATGACATTCCTCATGCTTTCCATGCATTCCAGGTCATGAAATCTCCCTAAACAATACCCCCGAGACATTCCTCCATGCTTTCCATGCATTCCAGGTCATGAAATCTCCCTAAACAATACCCCCGATGACATTCCTCAATGCTTTCCATGCATTCCAGGTCAGAAATCTCCCTAAACAATACCCCCGATGACATTCCTCCATGCTTTCCATGCATTCCAGGTCATGAAATCTCCCTAAACAATACCCCCGATGACATTCCTCAATGCTTTCCATGCATTCCAGGTCATGAAATCTCCCTAAACAATACCCCGATGACATTCTCAATGCTTTCCATGCATTCCAGGTCATGAAATCTCCCTAAACAATACCCCCGATGACATTCCTCAATGCTTTCCATGCATTCCAGGTCATGAAATCTCCCTAAACAATACCCCGATGACATTCCTCAATGCTTTCCATGCATTCCAGGTCATGAAATCTCCCTAAACAATACCCCCGATGACTTCCTCAATGCTTCCATGCATTCCAGGTCATGAAATCTCCTAAACATACCCCGATGACATTCCTCAATGCTTTCCATGGCATTCCAGGTCATGAAATCTCCCTAAACATACCCCCGATGACATTCCTCATGCTTTCCATGCATTCCAGGTCATGAATCTCCCTAAACAATACCCCCGATGACATTCCTCAATGCTTTCCATGCATTCCAGGTCATGAAATCTCCCTAAACAATACCCCCGATGACATTCCTCCATGCTTCCATGCATTCCAGGTCATGAAATCTCCCTAAACAATACCCCCGATGACATCCTCCATGCTTTCCATGCATCCAAGGTCATGAAATCTCCCTAAACATACCCCGATGACATTCCTCAATGCTTTCCATGCATTCCAGGTCATGAAATCTCCCTAAACAATACCCCCGATGACATTCCTCATGCTTTCATGCATTCCAGTCATGAAATCTCCCTAAACAATACCCCCGATGACATTCCTCAATGCTTTCCATGCATTCCAGGTCATGAAATCTCCCTAAACAATACCCCGATGACATTCCTCAATGACTTTCCATGCATTCCAGGTCATTGAAAATCTCCCTAAACAATACCCACGATGACATCTCCATAGCTTTCCATGCATTCCAGTCATGAAATCTCCTAAACAATACCCCCGATGACATTCCTCCATGCTTTCCATGCATTCCAGGTCATGAAATCTCCCTAAACAATACCCCCGATGACATCTCAATGCTTTCCATGCATTCCAGGTCATGAAATCTCCCTAAACAATACCCCCGATGACATTCCTCCATGCTTTCCATGCATTCCAGGTCATGAAATCTCCCTAACAATACCCCGATGACATTCCATGCTTTCCATGCATTCCAGGTCATGAAATCTCCCTAAACAATACCCCCGATGAACATTTCCTCCATGCTTTCCATGCATTCCAGGTCATGAAATCTCCCTAAACAAATACCCCCGATGACATTCCTCCATGCTTTCATGCATTCCAGGTTCATATAACCCCTAAACAATACCCCGCGATCATCCTCCATGCTTTCCATGCATTCCAGGTCATGAAATCTCCCTAAACAATACCCCCGATGACATTCCTCAATTGTTTCCATGTATTCCAGGTCATGAATCTCCCTAAACAATACCCCCGATGACTTCCTCAATGCTTTCCATGCATTCCAGGTCATGAAATCTCCCTAAACAATACCCCGATGACATTCCTCCATGCTTTCCATGTATTCCAGGTCATGAAATTCCTCCCTAAACAATACCTCCGATGACATTCCTCAATGCATTCCATGGCATTCCAGGTCATGAAATCTCCCTAAACAATACCCCGATGACATTCCTCCATGCTTTCCATGTATTCCAGGTCATGAAATCTCCCTAAACAATACCTCCGATGACATTCCTCAATGCTTTCCATGTATTCCAGGTCGATTTCATCTCTGCTGGTCCAAACATCTACTTCTCCCACCTCTCCCCTCCTTACCTCATGAGATATCGTTTCGTTTCCACCTTTTCAAGAACATCCAGCTAACCCCTTGCACACAGTTGTTTAATTTGTTTTGTTTTTTTTCCATTCCTTTTTTTATTAGTCTTATGGGTTGTTTTACAATCAGGGTACACCGTCCGAAAATGTCCTTCTGTGCACTATAAACAGAAATATAGGTACTGTTATCTCAAATCTACGATGGCAAGCTATTGGGCACCTTTAGAGCAACCTACAAGAGAAAAATAAATTATTGAAATACATATTTGCTTCTTAAAAAATTGACCATATCTGGTATTTTAGGGCAAAATTACTGTCTCATTTTATTTTTTCTAATTTTGAGCCTGCACATCTCTATTATTAACAATCATTAGGCTTGTTTTTTCAATCAGAATTGACGACTGAAATGCGATTGTTGAAAAACTGAAAACCCAGAAGCTACAGCTAATTTGATTTTTTGTGACAAGTAACCAAAAATGGGGTGCCAATTCTGTCAAAAAATGTCCTCTCCGAATTTGGCGTTTTTACGCATAGTTAGACATCACTTGATGAACATTGTTTTTGTCTGTAAGAACACTTATGCAACAAAATTATAATGTTTACTTCGCCCACATCAACTTATTTTTCAGACAGCTCACGTTACAATTTTGTCAAATCACGTTCTGTCAAAAAGAGTCCTCTCCGAAAAATGAAGCAATTGACTTTACGTGTAATAAAATATTTGAACCCCTATAGAAAAATAAGTTGGTGACCTCATGCCTCAAAATTTAAAAGCAATATCATTTCACTTGTCTAGAACACATATACAAAAATTGAGGAAAAACAAAACAACTTTATTTTTTGGTCCAGTGAGACAAATGGGTGTACCCTGATCGTAAAACGACCCTTATACATGTATAAAAGACAACCTTTTTAATGTTGTCCAGTATTATCTATGATTATTCATAATTAGGTATTTATTTGATACAATCCTGTCATAGTCTTTAGTCCATACACATTGGGACAAAATAAAAATACATAACAAACCATTTATATTTTATAACATAAATAATATATTAAACAATTCCTTCCAACCTATTAAAGGCTTTTTCATATAAACCCCTCCAAAAAAGTTTCGCAAATGGACTTTGGGCCATGATAACTTTTCAGGTACGCTTTAGTTATTCCTGATATTCATACCATTGGAAAGATAATTTATTCCCCTTTTTATTGATATCCTATTTGTAATGATTTTGTCATGCTTCAATGCACAAAATAGCAGAATATGGAGAAAAGTAAAAAGTCAAATGTTGTAAAATGCACTTTTATTGATCACATTGAAGTTGCGCAACTTGACTTCAGGTCTTGATACCTTTGGGGATATTTTCTAATTTTTATTGAATTCTATACCATTGTCAAGTTAATTTATTCCTCTCTTGATTGATACCTTATTTGTCATGGTGATGTCATGCCTGCGTCCACAGAAACCCTGAATACCACCTGAATACATGGCAAAGCGAAAGATAATTTTCAGTTTAAATTTCTGTAACACTAATTTGAACCTTGATACATTTTAATGTGGATTTCTAATCATTATCAATTTTCATAGCATTAAAAAGTTCATTTATTCTTCTTTTTATTGATGCCCTACTTGCAATAGTAACGTCATGTTTGAAGGCCAGAACTCATGAATATAATGCAAAGTAAAAAGTGAAAAATTGCGAAATGCATTGTTATTGCTGGCAACAGACAGTAATACTGACAAAAGGCATTCAATTTGCAACATTTAAATTCTGACTTGTCCTAACATTCAGGTGTTCTGTGCATGCAAGACCAACACTCTCGTTACAATTAGGGTGTCCTTAAAAAGAGGAATAAATTTACTTGACAATGGTATAAAATTCAATAAAAATTAGAAAATACCCAAAAAAGTTATCACGGCCTAAAAGTCGAGTGGCGGAACTTTACTTTGATAAATGCATTTTGCAACATTAGACTTGTTACATTTCTCCATATTCTGATATTCTGTGCATTGAAGCATGACAAAATCATTACAAATAGGATATCAATAAAAAGGGGAATAAATTATCTTTCCAATGGTATGAATATCAGGAATAACTAAAGCGTACCTGAAAAGTTATCATGGCCCAAAGTCCATTTGCGAAACTTTTTGGGAGGGGTTTATTATAACAAATACATCTTGGAACATTAACTATAACTACACATATTTGAGCATAGTATGCACATCATCAAATTCAAATTTGGATTAGTTTAATAGTTATGTACAGAGTTACAATACAAACAGCCAATAAAATTCATGCTCCATGTAACGTTAGTTGCCGTGTGAATAACATTAAACGTGAATTCTAATTAATACAGCTCTATGATATGAAGGGTTTGGGTGAAAAAAAAATCTTACAAAACTTTTTCCTATGAAATAAGGAACCAATATGTGTTGGTGACTGACGTTACAGAAAAAAAGACATGGTAATTGATGGTGATGATTCCATTCACATTTTCTCATGTCAGAGACATGGTAGAGAGATACATTTAAAGAGCTAGGGTCTTCAGCTTTCCTGGGGAGTGGATCATAATTTGCTGATCCCAGAATTTGTGAAAAGCACTTGAAATACCTGTCTTGAAGCTAAATTTCTGAACCACAGCAAAACAATCTGTCCCACCATGGACAGCTTAGGGAATCATCAGGCATGGGAAAGATTTAATGACTTTACCAGATGGAGAGATGGGTGGAAGATACAAGGCATTACATAAGGTCTGGTAGTGGTCGTAAAAATAAGATGATGAAAAACACCTGTTACTGGGTAAGCATTCATAGTGTCAAAGTACCCATGGAAGCTGGCTACCCCCTGTCTTTAACCTGTTGGAGACGAGCTGATTTGGCTATAACACACATTTCCCATAGACCTCAGCCCGAATATATTCGGGCTCAAACCCCAACGGGTTAATATGACAGAATACTTAACCCTAAAAAGACTGGGGGGGGGCTCATTCAGCCCCCCCCTCGACATTTTTCGCGATAAATTCGCGACGCGGAAAAAAAATTCGCCGAAACTCCATGACTATTTTCTTTCAAGTCTCGCGCAACTTTGAGACCAAATTTGCGGATGCCCGGGTACGCGTTCCGAAATTACGTAACATTTTGTAATCGTGCGTCAGACCCCAAGTTGCTCCAATACGTGATTTTGTGTAAATCCAATGCAAATTGTGTTTTAGCCAAAATTCATAAATGTATCATTATTTTCTCTTTAACTGATTAAATCAATTAAATTTAAGGTTGTTTATGATTAAAATAGTGTCACCAATGATTTCCATAAAAAAACAATAAAAAACAAAAAGTCGAAAAACAAAGAAATACATAAGAAATTTTAAAAACAATAGAATACATAAGAAAAAAATCTTGATACAGATTTTTTTTTTACACACATTTCACCAGAAGCCTACAAAGAGCCTGTAAACCAAAAATTAGCACTTTAGAGTTTATTTAATTAATTAGAGCAAATCTTAGATTTTATGCATAAATTAGCATATTTAATTAGTGATGAAATTTTTCGGAGAATATGACTCTTCAGTTTTGGAGAGGATGCCGCGGGTAACGCGCGTGCCAATTTTTGGCGCGATCGCGTGCTCAACGGCCGAGTCTTAGGGGGGCTGAATGAGCCCCCCCCCAGTCTTTATGTGTGTCAAAATAGCCCAGTCTTTTTAGGGTTAAAGGAGAATGAAACCCTAGAATTCAGTTGTATTGTATGAAACAAAAAAAAATTCAAGAAACAGATTAAAGAAAGTTGAGAACAATTGAATAAATAATAAGAAAGTTATGTGCATTTGAATGTTGTGATCACTAACGCTATGGGGAACCTCACATTGGCAACGCGCCCAAGATGTTGTGATGTCACAGAGGAACAACTCTCCCATATGACATGCAAAAAAATATCAAAAATACCTCTTTTTCCTCATTCTAATGGTAGTACAGACTCTTCACCCATGTATTATATTTTGTGAACCTGTATTACATGTCCTCACATAAAAAGAATCTCAGATTCTTTTAACGGAATAAATAAAAAAGACAATTTGAGTGAAATATGTACAAAAGCAATGGGGAAGTTGTTCATGTATGACATCACACATCTTTGGCCCGTTGCCAATGTGAGGATCCCCATAGCGGTAGTGATCATTCAAATGCTCATAACTTTGTTATTATTCATTCATTTTTTCTCAAATTTTCATTGATCAGCTTCTTTGATTTGTCTGTTTTGTACAATTTAATGAATTCCTAGGGTTTCCTTCCCCTTTAAGGCCACATGTCATGAGTAGGGTAGAAAATGTGTTACATGTCCAAAAATTTGTAGAAATGTACATTGTCACAATCAAACATCTCTAGTTCCTTAGTAATAAGTCAGACATGTATGAAAATATATAAATGTATTGAAAGCAGAGATTGAAAGGAAGATGAAATAACATATTTTTGTGCCTGTATAGGGTGTGTCATAAAAGCTATACAAAGTGTTACAGAAGAAATGGTTTTAAAAACTTCACAATTTTACTGCCGAATAATTTCTTAATCTTTGCACCAAATTAAACAAATCATCTTGGATTGTGTTAATACATGTAAGACCCTATGCTTCTAAAAAATATAAACTTGTAACACAAAATTATTTCTTCTAACCGTGCAACAGGGTGTCAAGAAAGGAAGGGGAAAATGTGCAAAAAGGGCAAAAATCCTGTCTTTTACAAGTTTGGATTACACCTTAAACAAAGTTTATTGCAAGTAATATGTTTCCTCTTAGTTGTGTATCTACATGCATGCAAAGAAAAAGGCAAAAAAAAAATCACAATTATTGTTATAAAAGTGCATGTGGCAATTTTTTATGCCTGCATTGCATTGTATATGAGGATGTGTGCATTAAGTATGTTTTAATTGATTAATTTATTCATTAAATGACTTTTGAAAAATCTACTTCACATTTATCTAAAACCAGGTAAATTCCAAAGAGAATGATATGTCACTCGACCCATAAGACCTATTAGCTGCAAAGATATATCGCAACAAAGAATAACAAAGTAACAAAAATGGGAATTCCCTATGCTTTAACACGTGCCTCCACCGTAGGATCCTCCACCCCTTACCCTACTCTACTCTAATTATCTTTGTATTAAAACTATTTAACAAAGCTGAAACTTCACAGACATGTAGCCTGATAAATTATCTACAATATGAGTTATTGCGCAGCTCTTGACTGTACATCATTTTCATGCTATGTGAAAAAACGTGATAATTTTTCCTCAAAAATGTAACGCCCCTACCCTTTTACTAGTACGCAACTTGTGACACATGACCTAAGGCACTTAGGAAAAGATGTGAAGACCCCCCAAAAATAAAAAGTTGCATTCTCTGAGATGGGGAAATAGGACAGTTTGAGAAGTTCATGAATCAACGTAGCATAGCGGCTTAAAAAAGTGAAAAATGTTTTACTGAAAAATCCAAGGGAATGGCTCATATCCTTTTGTTCTTAGCAATGTCGCAAGCTGGATATTATAAGGGCGATAATGTTCTTCCAGTTTGTCAATTATGTCCTTATCTATGATAGGATGGATCCTTCCCTTAGCAGCTGACATACACTTGAAGTCCGGCCGTGATGAGATATTAGCACAAAAGAATCCCTTTTCTTCATCAAATATGAAGGAGGACCCTTCAAAAAATGGTGGGACACCCAGAAATTCTTCAACTTTTTGAAGGACTTCTGTTGGCTGCTGTGTGAAACGTTCTCCGTCTAGAACCAGTATCTGTCTCGGGTGAAAGACGCTAAAGAGGGGCGTGAGATAGGACGCGTAATGGCCACGGTATACAAACCCACACTTTGCGTTGATGTTCCCTGTTTCAGCATCTACTACAGCATCAGAAAACGATGCAGACATGCCACAGTCTTTGAATCTTCTCTGTGTAATTGGCCTGTGTGTACCAGACGTTGCGTTGTGTCGTGATAAGAAATGAGTATAATCTGATATGGCTCGCTTCACAGGATCGCGGAGAATAACTAGGATTTTTACCTGAAATAAAATAATACATCATTCATATTACAATGCTTATCAAGATATTTTGTCAAGTCATTAAAAAAAATGAAATAATAACTCAAAATTAAGATTGAGATATAGACCTTAAACAAATTAAAATCACATTTATTAACTATGCCAGACAGGTGAAAATGCATGTTTATAAGTGTATTGTCAAACAAACAGTGATGTTTGTATTTAGAGGCGCCCCCCCCCAAAAAAAAAAAAAAAAAAAAAAAAAAAAAAAAAAAAAAAAAAAAGGAAATATGTGCACCATGTACATGTACATGAATATAAAAAAAATGAATAGATGAAAAGATGAGAGAAAGAGTGTGGTTGGAAATCTGGACATAGCTTCAGCCAATGATAGTTGATGGGGGAGAGTTTGAGAAAAGATATGAGGCATATATAAAAAAAAAATGGACTCTGCATATAGCTTTTGAACTATAATGCAGTTTCAGAGTCCATATATAAAAATATGGACTCTGCATATAGCTTTTGGATTATAATGCAGTTTCAGAGTCCATATATAAAAATATGGATTCTGCATATAGCTTTTGAATTATAATGCAGTTTCAGAGTCCATATACAGTGCGTCCAAAAAAGAACTATACACTTTTTAAATAGCTACCAAATAGAAAAATATATGATTCTTGGGGGACAGATTTATATGTATATAAGGCTCATATCCCCAACTATCATTATGACACATAAGATTCCGAAAAAAAAACCCATGCTTCAGTGAGTAATGCCCACTTTTGTAAAGGACATAAATATTAGAATTCGCAGGAATTCACGATTCATTTTGCACCTGGTTATGGAACGCCATGAAGGAGTCAAAATTAATGATGGAATCGATCGGCCAACAAAGACAAAAATAAATTGAAAGCATAAATCAATGATATGAAAACAAATGGTAAAACATAACATTTTTTGCGTAATGTTAATTGTTTTTTCTGACTTGGTTTATCTTTGACTCTGTTGGCTGATTTATTCCATCGTTAATTTTAACTCATTCATGGCGTTCCATAACCAGGTTCAAAATAAATAGTGAATTCCTGCACAGGCTAATTTTTGTGTCCTTTACAAAAGTGGGCATTACTCACTGAAGCATGCGTTATTTTTCGGAATTTTGGGGGTCATAATGATAGTTGAGGATATGAGTCTTATATACATACAAACCTTTTATCCAAGAATCTTATATTCGTTATTTGGTAGCCATTTCAAAAGTGTATAGTTCTTTTTGGGACGCACTGTATAAAAATATGGACTCTGCATATAGCTTTTGGATTATAATGCATTTTCAGAGTCCATATATAAAAATATGGATTCTGCATATAGCTTTTGGTTTATAATGCAGTTTCAGTAGGTCTACAGGTTGTTGAACTTTGAAGTAAAAGAAGAAATAATCTGTAAATGTATCTTACGCGTGGGAATCTACGCTTAGCCATCTTGATGAACATCTCTTGTTGTGTGACAAGAAATCCTGGATAGTTTGCCAGATTTATCTGTCCTTGGGTAAGATATGCCATGCTCTTAAAACATTGATAAGTCCGTCTTGATCTTCCCTCCAATGCCAAGGCCCTTGTCCAAGCAATCTCCCATGGAGATCGTACGATCGCCGGATGGAGGTCCAGAAACTGGAAGAGTGTGTTCGTTCCGCCTTTCTTTACTCCGATGATGAAGGCTCGAGGAAGATGTCGTTCGCATCCTAGGTTGTGTAAGATGTCGTCTGGAACCAGTTGTCGATGGAGGGGACCGAATTGCCCCCTAGAACCAAATGAGTAGCAAGATCTTGCAAGCCCTCTTGTTTTGTTTTCATCACTTGATTCACCTGGATTACAAATAGATTTGATTTGATTTAATTGCTGAAATGATTAATACAATATGTAACACAGGCGTGCTTGCTTTCTTTAAATTCTATCATAATAGCTTTTCATTGATCCTTGCACAGTAGAATTAACCCGTTGACGACGAAATTGTTTGGCCTGAAGTCATTACCCCGAGACGAGATTAAAAAAGAGACGACCCTGTCCGGGCGTGCAGGCTCTGGTTAAATCGCTCATGCGTAGCCTGGTTGCACGCTGGTAATGGACCTAAGAAGTGAAGCTTGATTTTTTCAAATATATATATTTTTTCTATAATGTTTTTGGTGTTCATAGTTCTCAATTGCCCCTTATCACTACATGATTTAATATTCTACATCGAGTCAAACTCGATATTACTACATAGAAAAGATGTGAACAAGAAAAGCATTCCACCGGTTTGCAAACTGAGTAGGCCTATCTTGTCTTCATTTCACACCTTAATGAGTATGGAACAAGGTGAACAAAGGGGTGCTTTTTTTAGTGTTATTCCTATTTAAAGATCTTTTATTGAATGTATTGAATTTTCTTATACCTATGTGTTTTAGTTACAAAGGAAACAAAAATGAATTCCAGTCCTTTGGTTCTTGAACACACTCTCTCTTTACTCGTTTCTTTTCATTTCTTACAAACTTCAAACTAAGCCGTATATCCTCTTCTTTTGAGATAGTAATTGGGGGTTTAGATAATGTTAGTCATTCAGGTTAGATATCGACCCATTCTCTAATTTTAAAGAATAGTTTTCTTCGCAGCTAAGCCACTGGAAGCGCTGGCTAATTACAGCCACCGATCTATACTTCTTTATATATCCAGATACATCCGGGTTTTTGTGTGTGCGCGCCCATGTTAGAAATCGCTCACACCTTGCGCTGATCTATTGAATTGTCTTGGGCTAACAATAAAAGAAGTACAAAGGAGGATCAGCGAAACCGAAAAAGCTTAAAATCGCTGATGGTAACTTATATACACTGGTTGACGCGATTCTTCTTGAGCGCCTGAGAAATATATCTATTTAAAAAGCTTATTTATTAAATATATCATATAGTTATGACATGTTTTCACTAGAACATATCGCTCTTTTCATAAATTAACTACTGCGTATAGCAAAAATTCAACAAAAGTAGGGCAAAAGGTGAGTTTTAGGGGGTATTTGGTGATAAAGATGTGATCATTAGGGAACCGAGTATACCCGGTTCCCGTCCATGAGTGTGTTAGACAGGACCCGGGTATTCCCGGTTCCCGCTCTCAACGGGTTAAGTCATAGTACGGTAACAATGATATATTTGAGTGAGGGCGTTATAAAATCTGTTGCGCTTTCATATTAACCCTAATATCTGGGGTGTATTGGTAGCTGTCAAGACTGGGGGGATGGCCCCCCAAGATCTCGGCCTTTTTTAGTAATTATAATTCAATTGAAAGAAACATTTGATCCATTTAAGGTGTGAAATATACATGTATAAGATTTGCAAAGAATTATTAAATAGAATATGAATACTGTGATTTAGCAATGGCTTCATATTACAAGGTTCTTAAAACACTGGAAAGTCGATTAGTCCTCTTGAATTTTTATAGTTTGTTATTTATACAATTAGTGTGGTATCCAGTGGGGAAAATATAGGTTTTGCCAAATTAATGCCATTTCCAGGTTGTTAATCATCATATAAATTGACCTTTGACCTAATTTCCAAGGTCATAAGGTTCACCAGAATGTGGCAACAATATTAGGCTAGTATGATTCACGTTTTAATCTTGATTAGTTTTTCTTAATATTGTCTATGGATATGTTGTGTCTGATTGCTGTTCAACTTGAATCTAGTATGCATTCAAATATGCATAAATAAACTAATTTGAATATTGCTCAAAACTGACTGGTCGGGTGAAAAAATGATAATTGAATTAATTGCTAGTTATAAGATTACCTACAATTTGATACCAAATTTGACACAATTTGAACAAAATTATGTTTATGTTAATGAAGCCTGACCTTTGACCTTCGTTTTGGGTCACAAAAGGTCAATCAAAAAATTGGTGACATATATTTCCTGATTTGTGTGATCAAGTAGAACATATGTATGGATGTTGCCAAACATTAACATGACTTGCAAACGAAACTACATAGGATCTCACACTAAATGTAGTTACCTAGGATTTCCCTCTGTACATTTTCAATATATCCAGGTAGGTTTCTGATTACCGAGTTAAGCTCTTCACGTTTTGTCATGTTCGAATGCTCTAATTGGCTGATAGGTTCACCACATTCTCTGCAGTTTTCAACATCGCAAAGAATACTTTTCCCATTACTGATCGCATCATTTGAATCGATTCCTCTACTTTCTCCAGCCTGCCTGATTGATTTTTCCTGCTGATCTTCTGAAAGCTGTGGTGTATCGTCTGCAATATAATCCCTGTTATGTGAATAGTAGTCATTGTATGAAGCAGTTATCACAAATGTTATTATCACACCAACGAGAGATAACCCAATGATCAATAGAACACACAGTTTGTGCATAGGTGGCCATACCATGGATGCCATTGGTCAACGAATATGGTCACATGTGTAGTATTAGCGTCACTTAAGAAGGTTAAGAGGTGAATCTCCAGAGTTTGTTCCCCTTTATTTTTCTTATTGAGCCAATTAGCTATAATAATGTTCATGTCATAAAGTTAACTGCAGTTAAACTGATGCCTATGTACTTAGTTTGGAGACATACAGTGGGTCCAATAAGATACTCACAAAAGATGGTTGTCTTGAAGGAACAAATGTTGAGAATGTTTTTTCCGGAACTGGCAGACTTATGAATAAATTGAGGGAATAGGTAGGCCTAACACATGTAGCTCAACACTGTGAGGATTATTTGCTGATTGACTTGAAACTATCTGCCCCACTCTCTTTTGTCTGGGTTTAGTTTACTCTTGGCAAACATTTCTATTCTTCCTAAGACAACTCCCAAGATGCATACATACTTGTACTCTGAGGAACAAATGTGTAGACATACATGTACTCGAAGCCCCCTCCCCACCCATTTCAGTTTCAGCTATCAGCCAAACCAAATCACTGTGCGTGAATTGAAGCTCATCATTCTAATTATATTTGCATCTCCCTTCCCCTTGCTCTTTCATCTTCCATTATTCAGAACAAGTCTTTTCCCTTTCACAGTGTGTATGGGAAATTATTTAGCTACCATGGAGGTTCTGGTAAACTGTACCCGCTGGACAACTACCACTTGCTAAAAACCTACCACCTTACTCTACACCTAACCCTAACCCTATTTCTGGGGATAGTTTGTCCTGCATTGTTGTAAACAATTGCCATTTTCTGTTCTCTTTCCATAAATTAGATACCAGATTGTGCATTCCATGCCATTCAGCAGCTTACTGACCCGGTCCGCATCCATAACTGCATGTATATGGCTGCCACGGAGATGGAACAAATTCAAGATGCCGATTACTCTACTATCCAAGATCACCTGGACAAGTTTATCATGTATTATGGATCAAAGGACGATTGGTCTCCGAGGAGTCATTATGAGCGCATGCGCAAGAGGTTCCCAGAGGGTGACATCCGGTTATGTCGGCGGGGTTTGCAGCATGCTTTCTGCCTGGAATCCAGTGAATTGATGGCAGATATGGTCTGGAACTGGACAAGCCCATGTATTCAAGAGATTCATTGATGAAATATGTGAAGTAGATATACTTAGATAATTGAAATACCAGTAATGTTTAGATTTGTGATTTATTAGCTACCTCATGTAGTGACACTTTGGTACAATGTAGTTATATAAATCATGTGATTATATACAGTGTAAGCTTTCAAAAGTGAAGCATCAACAAATTACAGTGGTTGATTATAATTGTTAAATTATATCTATCTTTGTATTACATTATTACATATCGTCAAACATCTTCCTCTATTACATATGCAGTGATAGTTAATATTGCACTGGCGTAGATCTGTAAAGAATGCTATTCATCTGGGGGGGGGGGGATATTGCATGTGTCATCCTTCCTGATGAATGGAAAGCGCAAGCAGATTTACACCAGTGTACTATTGATATCTCAATTGTGGAAATTATTGTCAAAGTACTGCCAAAATAGTGAATTTTACCTCAAAATAAACAAAAATATTTCCAGATGGATGTTATTAGAAAAATATTTTAGCAGATATAATTTGAAGTTCATTTTCTATCATTAAAATTGTTCCATACCATAGTGACCACCCATATAATATTGATTTTATTGCATTTTGAACTGATTTTAAGCATGAAAACAGTTTAAGTACTTTATTTAAGGGACACACTGCTTGCAAGAAAGAAGAAAATACATGTAATATTCTTGAAGATCCAAATAAAACAGGGTTCTTAAAAAAAAAAGATGTTTTGTTTATAGCTCTGTGTGCCACAGTTATAATAGTATACAAATAGCAAACTAATCTATTGCAAGTACTTGCCAAATAAAGTATCTGATATGATTTATATAATATTAAAATGCTTCAATTGCCAATCGGAGGGTATTGTGATTGTGATTTGCATGCTATCAGTGGATAAGTGATCTTGATAATTTGTAATTTTGATACTCAAAAAAGCATGCTCAATTTTTTATATCAAGGAACTGAAGCAAAAATAAAATTGTTTAAAAATAGATGTCATTTATTGTACCTAAGCTAGTGATGTAAATGCACACTCAGAATATGAATTATATTTATAAACATTACTATATGCAATGATATTTTGAAATCAAGATAGACAGATGAAAATATATGTGTATGTTTGGGGTTTAACTTTGTGTAAAATATAATTATTCTTTTATTCATAGAATTGAGTGATGTGGTCAGTAATTTTCCAGTCTTCCAGTCAACTGTCAATGATGCACAAATTGCCTCAAGTATCAAAATAGTTCATGTATTTAACATACTTCCTTTATAAGGCAATTAAATTCTACTGAATTTATAAAGAAAAGATAAAAAATAAACACTCTGTTTCATAGAGTAAAACTCTACAGACGGGAGATATTTTTTTTTAAATTTAATATTAGAATTGATGCATACATGTAGGCCTACTTTGTTTTTTTTCTGTTGAATTTTAATACGCAGACATGTATTTGATTTATGAGAAAAAGTAAAATTGAGTTTGACGTTGAATTTAAATTATTTTTAAAAATATGAGTATCATAAATAAATGTATTTGATTATTATCTGCATAATTCAAAGTGAATTTTTGTGTATGTACATGTAGGCATCAATGAATTTTGCAAATATATTCTGAAATTTGATATGCAGACATGTATTTGATTTATGCATATGATAAAGTGAAATTGAGTCCTATATCAAATTAAGTGGCATTTTTTTAAAATCTAAGTAAGCATAAATTATTAATTTATTTGGTTATTGTTTTGATGGCTGCAAATTTCAAAGTGCATTTTTGTGTGTATATGCATCAGTGATAGATATGTGATGCAGAAGTTAAAGTATACTTTCATAAGTTAATACTATAATGCATGCAAAGGAATATTTTTGATAACGATATTTTAAATCAAGTTTTATTTAGTGTGTGACAAACACTTCAATGGCTTAGGAATACTTCACGACATGGAAAAATTGGAGTTCAAATCATTTATTCATATAGAATAATAAAATAAAATGCTGTGATTATCAAATATTGGTCATATTTAAGGCAAGACAATAATTATAGTATCTGTAATAACAGAATTATGGTTGTTTATGTTCAGAAACTCAGTTATTATTCAAATGATTGCTTTGAGATGGAGACCAAGTGGACCTTAGACCAAACGGGAAGTAGTCGAAGTAGATGTAGACCAAATGGCAATTCGCCATTGGTCCCTGGTCCTGATTTTAAACAGTCATATGCAAACCTACATATATTCAGTTCCTTTACTATAACAAGGTACTTGGCCTCAACCCAGGCACCTTGTTCAGAGATGCCAACACTACAGAATACTGTATAAGTGGTTATTTTCGCGAATTTCGCGAGTCGGTCATCGCGAAAATTTCCACTTCAGTACAAGGCTATTTATAGTAATGAAGTCATCACCAAAATCGCGAAATTTTGCTCTCGCGAATTTCCCCAATTAGTCAAAAATCGCGAAAATATCTGTACGCGAAAATATTGGCTTATACAGTAATTAGAAGATTAGAAATTAGAATGCAAATCATGCAAATATTTAAGACAGTTGAAACAAATGTCTTGCTCACAAGAGAAAGAAATGTATTGATTGGGATGCATTCCCAAAATTGAATGATGGAGCAAAATGTTATTATTCTAGCTTTCTCTCTTGAGAAGAAATTTGGTTCAGCTGTTTTAACTATTTGCGTTATTTGCGTTCTAATTTCTAACGTTCTAGTTATTCTGTAGTGTCCGCATCTCTGCTTGTTATCTGTTGTCAGAGGAACGCACTGAGTAGACAACATTATTTCTTTCTGCAGAGCTTTCCAATGCCTCTGTCTGTAGTGTATTGAATGCACTAAGCTTTTTAAACAATTTGTCAGATCTACATGCAATATCTACATGATGTACATGAAAAGATATTTTTCTTCAGAAATGACTATTTTTACTTGTAAATCTTAATATAGTATATGAAATAAAATATAATGAAATGAGAACATTCATTTGCTGTGAGTTTTATTCCATAAAATCAGGCCTTCTTTTTATCATTTACATCATGGTGAATAAATAATTTGTGAAAATATTCGTCCAAACAAAACCACACAAGAAGGTACATGTATAAGCATACAATTACAAACAATTCATTTCAAGATGTTTATATACTGAGTATCAAAAGCTAGATATAATTAATAATTATACTGTTAATTCTGATTATCTCAATTTTCTTATTCCGTATAATAATGCATATTGTACAGCTATGGAAAATAAGTGATACATACTGGATACCTCTAAAATTAGGAAGAAACAAACATAGCAAATGTAAAGCTCATTGAAAAAAAAAAGCAATTCCAAGAGCAAACATAATCACAAATTAATTTTGTATAAAATTTGATTGTAAAATTTAAATGCAATCAATTTCATAATTTCTTTTACGGGGGAGGGGCAGTGCCACATATCTAACCATGGTAATCCTTCTGTATTCAAACATTAAGTGTGTTTTTAAATTTCTGCTGTGTTAACACTTTTTCATGTAGCATTATTTTTTTTTTGGGGGGGGGGGAGGGATTCTCAAAATATAATGAACAAATGTTGTATGGCATTTACTGGAAATTAATAAACTGACATGATACAAGTATTTTCTTTTTTTCCAAATTATTTTGAACCAGCAATTGATTTTAGTTAATTATACCATAAATGTGACAAAATCAACTCTTGCCAGCAAGGAATTGGGCTTTCCATTAGAATTAAATATAAATTCCTTCAACCAAATCATGTGATAAAATTGTGGTCATTATTTTCAGAAAGGTATCTGTAATCAATTTTCTAAGGAAGAGCAATTTTTCCCTAAATCTTGGAGATAGCTCTATTCCTGATTTAGGTAACATTTGCTCTGAAAAGTGGTCGAATAAAATACATTTCTGTGCAGGTAGCTATACATATACATTTTTTTTTACATGAACAAAAAGGAATGAAATGTAAATAACTTTATTTTAAACATAACAAAATAATGGTTAAACACATCATTCAAATAATTGAACACATTAAATCAATTAAGGAAATTCAAGTCATTAAAAGAAGGCATTTTTCAGTAATGAAAACCAAATAAAACACAGGCCTAAAGCATTATGCCGATAACAGGTTGCATGTACCATGTCATGAACATAGGAAAAAAATGCTTTGACAATACACAGAGAAATCTTCTGACCAATAGTATCTATTTAAGCAAACTTTATGACTGTGTACAGAGAAATTTGGAGATATTTCAAGCACATTTTAAGATCATGTAAAGCAATGGAAATTAATACAACAATTTTCTGTTTAATATGACCTTACTCTAAAAAATTATATACATGTACAGGATGAGGAATGGAAAGAAGGAGAAAGAACAAGGAAGTGAGAGGGAGAAAGATAGAGAGAGTGAGAGAGAGAGAAAGGTTGAAATTCCTAGGAGAGTGACCATAACAAAAACATGGTCACTCCAATGTAGGAAGGGAATTAAGTACACGTATAAAAATGATAAAAAGACAAATGACGACGACGGAGCAATGTAACATAGTTTGGACTAAATAGATCGTAAAATGATATTCCATACAATAAAATGGCATTAAAAAGCATTGCAAGTTCTAAAAAAAGAAAGCTTGAGTTGCAATATGATTCAACTGAAAATCATGTACAACATAACAAAAATAAAACACATTGGCTTGTATTACAAAATGCCTAGGAGGCACCTCAAGTCTAGGATTAAACCAAAAGTCCGCTGATGTGAGATTAAACTTCAGTTCAAATTTACGTGTTAAAGATAATCTTGAGTAGTAGTCATGATTAAATAAATCAAAACATTCTTGTTCATACCAGAATCTCAAGCATAGGAAATAAATACTACACACCAAAGGAATTTACAGAAAATTGCGTATTTGCTGAGAAAAAAGCAAAATAAGCATAAATTCTATAGCTGGACGTCCCGTCCAGGCACATGCGTGATTAACACGGCCATGTGGAAAGTCTACGGTATATCATGTGCACGAGATTCGCACCAGATCTGAGTGTGTATGTTGTGCCGTGACTTGTGGCGATATAGCGGTCTACTCCAAGTCTCAATTTGACGGGCTGTTTTAATATTTTCCCAACATTTCTTCCGAAATCATTATTGAAACATGAATATAATCTTGTGTAGCCATCTGTATATGTTAATGGAACAATATGAGGACATATCTTACAGATCTATCTCAAATTTTCTTGGCTGTAAGAACTCTAGCTTTGCTTTAACCCTAAAAAGACTGGGGGGGGGCTCATTCAGCCCCCCCCTCGACATTTTTCGCGATTACTTTGCAACGCGGAAAAAAAATTGGGCGAGACTTCATGACTATTTTCTTTCAAGTCTCGCGCAACTTTTGAGACCAAATTTGCGATGCCCGGGTACGCGGTTCCGAAATTACGTAACATTTTGTAACCGTGCGTCAGACCCAAAGTAGCTCAAATACGTGATTTTGTGTACAAATCCAATACAAATTGTGTTTTCAGCCAAAATTCATAAATGTATCATTATTTTCTCTTTAACTGATTAAAATCAATTAATTTAAGGTTGTTTATGATTAAAATAGTGTCACCAATGATTTCCATCGAAAAAACAATATAAAACAAAAAGTCGAAAAACATAGAAATACATAAGAAATTTTAAAAACAATAGAATACATAAGAAAAAAATCTTGATACAGATTTTTTTTTTAAACCCATTTCACCAGAAGCCTACAAAGAGCCTGTAAACCAAAAATTAGCACTTTTAGAGCTTTATTTAATTAATTAGAGCAAATCTTAGATTTTATGCATAAATTAGCATAATTAATTAGTGAAGAAATTTTTCGGAGAATATGACTCATCGGTTTTGGAGAGGATGCCGTGGGTAACGCGCGTGCCAATTTTCGGCGCGATCGCGCGCTCAACGGCCGAGATCTTAGGGGGGGGCTGAATGAGCCCCCCCCCCAGTCTTTATGTGTGTCAAAATAGCCCAGTCTTTTTAGGGTTAACTCTTAGTAAAATGAAGTTTTATACTCGTGCGTCACTGACTCTCCATAGAGAATTTGTGCTGCTTTCCCAAACCCAAGTTGCCTCCTATATCCAAACTTGAGTTCAAACATGAAATCAAGTTGAATTTTAGACTGCTGTTAAGAATACAAGCCTTTGAGTTGACATGACAATAACATTGTTCACCACAATTAATATGATAAAACATAAATGATCATAAACACAATTTTATTTTGTTTGACAGAATGTTTCCCCATTTCTAAATACCTGGTTTTGTTCTTTTCTTGCTATAAACTTATCAACACTCAATTAAACAAACTAAGAGAACATACATTGAGCCTCATCTTATGAAATGCTCTATCCTCTTCGGAAGACATCTTATGCAGGCACTCTCAAAAATCAACATTCTATGATTTAACAAAATCATCAAGGAAAATACATGATTTTGTATTCATATCCTTTTACATACATGAAGTTACTCAATGGTCTGCATAAAATAACCACTATTTCAATGCAATTAAACAATATAACCATATTCAAAATGTATGGTGTGTAGTTCAGGAACTACATTTCAATAAATTAACAAATTAACAAATTAAATTGCAATAGTCAATCACAGCTCAAAGCAATATTATACTATTTTGCACAACACCTATATCACAGGTACTGTAGTACTGGATAAATTATAATATTTATTCCATCATATTTGCACTTTACTTTCATTCTATTGTAGATAAACACTTCAATTTGTATATTTTCTTGATTATTCTCTCTCCCTATATACAAAAATAGTCATACTCACTACATGTATTGACCTGTCCCCTATCTTCCACACACTCTGCTTGCAAATGCTGGTACTTCATAATTGAAATCAATTTCTGTCTTGAATGCATAATTCATAATTCATCGACTCTAACTGTGCACCAAATATCAGTTAATTGATAGGATATTTCCCATATGCTACACGTATTGGACATTCCAAAACTTGTTTCAAAACAATCTGAAGTTGTCATAATTAATTTGAACAAACTTTAATCAATCGTCGCCAAGTCGTTTATATGTCATGATGAATAGCATTCTGAGTAAAGTCATAATAAGCAAAATAAGTTAGATATTCTATAGAAGTCTCATGTCTGTGTATCTGTATTTGAGATTTTCAGCTAGTTTTCGTTATTTTGTATAAACATTTTGCTTAAAGCTATTCCATAACCTACTACAATGTCATACTGGTTATGAATATTCACCAGATTTCAAGACACATTTCCATCTAAACGATTATTTTACATATTATTTTATTTTAGTCATGTATTATTTCCCTTTAATGAACATTTACATCTAAGTATGTAAATGCTAAACAAACATAAGCAGTTTGATAGGTTTGATTTTCTACTTTCGTTAAGGTTGTTCATACAATATGATATTCATGTTCAATTCCAAGCAAGTGTGTTAAAATACATTTTTTTTTTTTTTTTTAAAGAAATATGATAGACTGCACAACTTGGGGAAGATTGTACAGCACGAAATTATACTCTATATTTTTACTCAAAGTAAGTAATAATAATGAAAAATAGTTTGTATTTGTCTCTTTTAAGAACTTTACAATTTATAATATTAACCTGGTCAAAGCATGTTCATAAGTCTTTTTAACACCTGTCCAATAAAAAGGGTTCATTTTGGTATGATGGCAGCTAATAAGACTCATTCATTCCATTCCTGCTTAATCCTATTTACACCCAAGTGGGGAGAAGCAATGATTAATAGATAAAATGTATTGCTCAAGGGACATAAGTACAATGACAGGGATCAGACCAACAACCTTTGCATTTAAAGTTAAGTAATTCAACCCCTAAACTTCTTCAATGAAAAATAACAACAATCAGAAACTAAAATGCAAGAGACTTGACAGTGCTGCAGGGTTTTGTTTCGTACCGATAATGAAGCAAGATTATGAAAATGGTGAAGAATGTGTTCACACTCGCAGGGTTCATCTGCTAAATTCAAGAAACTTAAAGCTGCTCATGGGTTTTGTTTAATACCAACATAGAGGCAAGATGATGAATACAGTTGAGAATGCACCCCCTGTGCTCATCTGCGGAATAACTTCTTCATTCTCAAAGCTTTCTGCATCATAGGAGCTTTTGCTGCCTTGCCTGTAGATGACATGGTAGGGAAAAAAGAGAGTAAATATAAATGAGTATATAAATCAACTCAAAAGGACTGTCTCTTTAAAATGAGTTTATCGCCCCCCCCCCCCATGATAAGTTGAACCTCATCTACATTTGCACATTGATAAAACAAAAATGGTGCGTAATCTAAATGCATTACCACATTTTCTAAGCATTTGATTGGTCAAAAATCTATGCCTCTAGGAGGCAAAATTAACTTCCACTTGATTTAATTCTTTATTTTTATTGTAATAAAATCTCATACCAGTTCTGGTAACAAGGGTTTCTCAAAGACAGTGCATTAGCACAAAGTCATTTCACGGCAACTTATAACTTTTTTTCCCACAGCCTAATCTAAGATCTCTATTATGCTCAATGTTTTTCAAAATGGGCACTAGCATTTCGTCTAGGTATTGAACCAGGAATCTCCCTATTATGAGTCCACTCATATTCCAGATATCACACCTCTTTAGCATGAAATTGTACGGCATGCCCTTGGTGTCATAATCTGATTATACCTGAAACACTGATAAATTTGATCGATGTAAGCTGTCATCCTATCAAAATGACTTCATGGCACATGTATGACATAGTAATTGATCCATCCATTACAAGAAAAACATGGTTGGAGTATCAACGTTTAAAGATGGATGTATGGAGATGTAGGCCTATTTATTGGATTCTGATTGGATGAGAGCATACATCGATACAAATTTGAAGTATATCAATACATGTTATCGATGTTTCAGGTATCATCATATTATGACAAAAAGGGCATGCCACACAATTGGGTATATATATATATAAATATAATATGAATGGCCTGCCTTACCTCTTCCTCCTCTGCTGCTACCTCCGTTGGCGTTACTCATGCTGATACTACCATAGTTCTGGCTACCTCCACCATCACCACCACCACCCCTACTACTACCCCCACCTCCTCCTTCCTCTGAGTGACTGCTTCTCAAGTGATCCCCACTCTTGATAGTACTGGTGCTGCTGCTTCTGATAGGCCCAGTGTCTCCAGCATGCTTGGAGGGGACGTAGGGTTTGTGAGGATTGCTGGCAGGTTGGGAGGTGATGCGACCGGTTCCATGTCTAGCCTGCTGGCGCTGTACGTTCCTAGGGGGCTTGGCAGGGCCAATGACAAACGCCATCTTAGTCAGTCGACCTATATGCACAGATAAGGATCAAAACACAGTATTGAATCTTGATATATTAAACTTAGGCAAAACGTTCTTGCAGGTTAGAAATTGACTCAGTTATACTGTGATTCACTTCACATATATGCATATGCACGGCACTACACACATATATTCGGCCCAAACATTGCGCTGCCTTTTTTTTTGGGGGGGGGGCGGTTGTATTATGAATTTGAGGGCATTTGAAGAGCAATCTTTTGCAGTAAATTTTATTGCAATATTCTTCCTATACATTGTGTATAAATAATAACTGGACAGTTTTGAAAAGATTATCAAAATTTTGTTGTCTATATTTTGATGTTAATAGATGCTCTGAAGTCGTATCTTTCAAGTGCCATTAAAAAAATAAGTTTCGTTTATGCTTGAGCGAACACGGAACGTTTTTGTCTGGGGTTCAAAAAAAGGCTTGCGCACAAATGGCAGAAAATGGGAAATATGATCATCAGACTTTTTGTTAATGAGCAGACTTTTTATTGCCATTATTTTTTTATTATGCTTTCAAAATTCATTTACAAAGCTATTTATTCGCTTCATTTGTTTTTTTCTTCTTCATTTTAATATCGTCGGCGTCATGCCAGAAGGGCCTTAGCATTTTTAAAGCCCATTGATAATGTACACATACTAAAAATGGTAAGGCCCTTTTTGGCATGAGGCCGACGATATGTTATCTTTTAGCATTAAATATAGACATCGTAACTTGAAAAGAAATTTTGACAGACCGTTTGAAAATTTGAAAGCTCACAATAAATGTATTTAGCTTCCCCACAATAGTAGGCCTACTTTCCCTTTTAAAATGTGGGCTAAGTGGGTCAACCTCACCAGAAACTAATCAAGATTATGATGACAGGTGGTATATACCTGGATCTTTCTTTGCCATGGATCCCTTGATGTTAGCAGTCAGGTTTTTCAATTTCTCCTCTCTCTCATCCATTTTTCTCTGAACAGGAAATCAAAACATAGATTATAAATATGACTACCTACCACTTTTGTAAATATTCCATTATTTTGACAAGTGTCATCTATTTTGTAGAAGCTATAGAAGCTATATAGAAGGAAAGATCATTGATAATCATTATTGAAAATATATTTTCATGTAATAACATTCTTAATTAATTTTTTCACCAATTTCAATATTTATAGTATCTTTCATAGAAAAACACAGTTATTACACTTAGTTACATTGTAAGACAAATTAATAAATTATTCAATAACTGTCATGAACATGTTTTGTTTTGTTTATTTATTTATAATTTGTATCTGTACATTCTTCTTCACATTTAAGGAAATATTTTCTTACCAAGTAGAGCTCCCTCCAAGACTCCATTTCTTCAGGCTTGAATTTCCTGAAATCTTTCTCGGCATGAAGTCTCCATAGATCATTAGTGTCTTCTATCAGATACTACAGATAAGATAAGATAATCATATAAAATATCATTACTGATAAAATGAGATAACATATATTGACTCTATCAACCCCCCTCTTTGAGTACAAACAAAGAAACATATTGGTTCAAATCAAATCTTTAAAAAAAAATAGTGTTAACTTACAGAAACCTGGATTTGAGTGCCTGGGTTAATCCCACTAAGTGAATGTCCATAAGAATAACTATGTTTCATATAAAATGAACATCATTTTTAAAATGTAGAGCAAAAACCAAAGTCAAAATAGGGCTAAAAAACTTGAGACATGATAAAGATTGATCTTCAAACCATTCAGTCCACCCCGCCACCCCCCCCCCAAAAAAAAAAAAAAATAATATAAAAAAAAATTATTAATTAATGTTATTATAGTGCTTTTGAGGCAGTAGCATACATTATAAGAATTCTATAATTTGCAAACACACTTTGTACATGAAAAAAAAAGCTTGTCTTGGCTACTTACTGGGTTATATTCCTCCAGGTGAAGTAGCTGTTTAGGGGTACACTTCTCAAGTACAGGCCTTATGATATCATAGGGTACTCCTATTTCATACAGTGCTACAAACACAGGATAATATATAATAATTTGATATACATGGTTATACATTAGGACATCTCTCCCAAGAGGTCAACTCCCACAGGAACTACATGTACTCCAACCTGACAAGGACTGCTCCAATATTACAAATTCCCCTTAGGGCAAGAAGGGCAAGTCACCTGTAAGATTGCTACCCTGAAGGACAAGTACAATATACATTGTACCCTGGAGGGCAAGTCCCCAAAGGCCAGGTCCCCATACGACGGAAGAGTTGTACTCAGTAGAAGTTGTCCTCTAGAGGACTTATCCTCAAGGGGTGTGGTCCTCTTAGAGACTTGTTAGGTAGGAGTAGTTTCCTGGGGGATTGAACTTAGGGGATGCTGTCCTGCTACAAATATACATGTATGAGCTATGATCTTATTTGCATTTATTTTGCAAAAAGGATATACAATGCAATGGATTGGATAGACAAGTAATTTAATCATTTGTCTCCAACGGTAGAAACCATGTTGGTAGAAACACACACAACTGCTCTGTGATAAATTGAAACCAGACACAGCCTATGATTTTTTTTCATAGCTGTCTGGTTTCAATTTATCACACAGCAGTTGAGTGTGTTTCTACCGTTGGAGACAAATGAATAAATTACTTGTCCATTTAACATCCCAACAGTGTAAATTCTTTTACGTTTAATATTCATGTATATGGGATAGTTTGAACCTTAATCGCTACGGGCACTCCGGTGGTCTAGTGGTTATGATGCTGGTCTAGCAATCCAGATGTTGTGGGTTCGAATCCCGCCCAGGCAGCCTATGATTATTTTCATAGCTGTCTGGTTTCAATTTATCACACAGCAGTTGCGTGTGTTTCTACCAACATGGTTTCTACCATTGGAGACAAATGAATAAATTACTTGTCTATTTAACATCTCAACGGCATAAATTCCTTTACGATTAATGCAATAGATTTAGTAATATTTTCTATTAAAGGTTGTAGAATCATTAAAGCTCATTGTGAAAAAAAGCATAAAAGGAATTATTAACATAGAAATAGAAAGTAAAAACAAAAATTCAAGTCATATTTTGTCCCTTGCTAAGGCTTGTAATAGTAAGCTCTTGTTCAATATATAGGGCAAAAAATAAAATTCTGAACTAATCTATCACAAAGTATCCTCCCATAAATGGTGTGTTTATTTAAATTAAAGTATAAATCATTTTGATTAATCTCAATACTACATAATATACACCTGACCCTGGAAAATAGTTGAGAATTCCTGCAACAATTAATAAAAGCATATTGTAGATGAATAATTGTGGAATATCTATATCAATATCTTTTTGAATATCACTCTGCAGTAGAAGTATGAGAGTACTTCACTATTATCCAAAAACTTATCCCAAGAAATATGTTGATGAATTTGTATACTTGAAAGGGGTTACTTACAATCAATGTTGTCCAACAGTATTCTCATACAAGCCTCAAAGAGAGAAGGAACAGCTGTGAGGTACAAGGATCATGTAAAAAATCAAATATAAAATGATGAAAGGTTTTACAAAACTTTATAGCTTAATACACATCATTTCTTGATGTACATTTTATAAATTGGCATAGAATTTGCATACATAACACATATCTAGGAAATTGGTTAGATATTTATTTATAAAATCAAATAGCTCTTGATATCTATCATATAGTTTAGTCTCATAATGGATATTCTGTTGTTTATAAAGATGTTGAATTTCATTCTTATTCTGTTATCATTATCATTTAATTAAAAGATGTATTCAGACTCCAGAATGAAACATTAAATAGAAAAATCATTCTACATTTATTTTTCTTTCTTTTTCATTGCTACCTTACCATCAGAATGAACTTGAATTAGCCATTTAGCCATTACTGCTGAAGTGTTGATTAAAGGCTTCACTTACTTGACAATGTCTGTCTTGCTCGTCCAGAATAAAGTTTAGTCCTTTGGTGTTTTGATCCAATGTAAGACCCCTCTTCATTCACACCACCAACTATAAATAAAGAGAAAAATATTGAATGCTTCAAATATCAGAGTGACTCAGTGTGTCCGTATTGTCCAGTCCACTCCCATTATAATAAGATAAGTGGGATCAAGCCAATTACCTTATAATAACAACATTTTGTTATACTAAACAAACAGGCACAAAGAAACGTAAAAAGAAACAAAATTTGGACCGGAAACATTGCAAATTGAAAGATGAAATGATTTGAAAATGAATTGCTATGTTATGAGTTATTACAAATGGGGTATCAGTGTAAACAAGAATAATTGCATGTTACAATGGTTTAAAAATCAAGACTAGAAAGAAGGAGAAAGTTATTAAGGCTCAAAGTCAAACTACAGAACTTTTTTGAGGGGTTAATTCTAACTATACCTTTCTTTTTTGGAGAAAGTTCTGGTAACCTGAGTGGTTTGTAGTCGGCAGAGATCTCTGGCAAATTAAAGGTGATTTCCTTATGTATGTCTTCAAGCTAAAAAGTTTTATTTCAGAAGAAGGAGAGAGAGGACAATTTTAACACAACCCACAATATCAATATAAATTTTTATCCGTGATCATAAGTGTAACATGGAACTCAGTATTACATCCAATTAATAATAATCCATTTATTCAATAATGTAGACAGTTCTTTGATAGCTCTAAAATTTCAGGTTTTAATCAAAAATTGAAACTTGCTCAACAAATTAAATCATGATACAATAGGACAAAATGTGATCACATGATGTAGCTTGCTCTTTATTCATTTATATATTTTTCAATTCAGCATAACCTCACCTTTGGGGACAATGATCTAGGAATCTTTAGCCTCTCTCCCTTGCTCTTCCCTCCATCCTTGGACTCAACTTTTTTATTTCCTTTTCCAGAAGAGCTTGGTGATTTTGAAGTTTTTTGAGTAGTGTGCTTTGAAGATGAAGAATCCCCAGCTCTTGATGATGTTGACTTTGAAGGGGACGACGACGATGACGACTTTGAAGATGACGATGACTTCTTGGTGGCATTTGAAGAACTGGTGTTCATACGCTTTACAGGTTTCTTCACTTTGGTTGAAATAGCTGGACCCATGAGGATATCCCCAAAAGACAAACCAGTATTATCAAAGCTCTGGTCGCCTACACTTATCCTTCGCTCTCCAGAGGACAGCTTTCTCTTAGCCTTGGGAGCTGGGGTCTCCTCAGCATTTGAATCGGACTCTGAATGCTTTGTTAGTTTGACACTATTGTTACCAGAAGACGACTTGCTTGTTTTTTCAGAAGAAGGCTTACTTTCTTTTGATGATTTAGAACCCATTCTATCATGTTCTCCTTTAGAAATTTTGTCAGCAGTCTTTGATGATTTTGAGTCTCTGTCTGACGACACAGCAAGGGAGGCACTTCCTAGTTTCTTCTGACTGGAGGATGAGGCAGATGATGATGATGATTGTGTCTTGTTTATTTTGACACTCTTCTGCTGAGATACATCCACGTCATCTACCATATCAAGAAAACTTGTTTTGGGTTCTCTCACAGAACCATTCAGAGCGCTTGATTCTGACTTCTTACTGTTAGTCCTTTCTCGATCATTTTTCTGAACAACTTTCTTTTGAGGGCTCTTACTCACAATTCTGTCACTGCCCTTTTCTATTCCTGAAGATGGTGCTTTCTGATTCAAGTTTCCAGATCTACATGTAGCTTGTTTTGTAGCAAAATTGGTTTTATCCCTTTCTTTCTGTTTTTGCACTGGACTTTTAGTCAAGGGGCTAGGTGAGCTCCCAATTTTGCGAGGACTTGGAAAGAGAGCTTGAGAAAAGCTATCATCCTCTGGAGGTTTCTTTTTCATTACTTTGGAACTTTCTTTAAATTCTGATACCGGCCTTTCCTCTATCCTCCTTTTTTTTATATGAGATGATGAGGAACATAAGTGAGTATCTGAGGCATCTTGGTATCGACTAGGAGATGATTCATGATGTCTCTTGGATGACACCCTCTCTTCCTTGGATAAGGAAACCCTCTCATTCCTTTCTTTGGATCCATGTCGGTTTGAAGGATGTTTTGGAGGTGTAGGAGGTGGGCTTTCATAAGTTGGGCTTGGTTCAGGACTATAATGCCTTTTATCTCTCTCACTCTCTACATCTGATTCGCTGGAATCATCGCTGCTACTATCATCTTCATCACTGGAATCCTCGTCATCTTCCTCCTCCTCTGATGTGGCAGACTGCGGAGAAGGTGAAGGATTACGTTCAGGAGAGGATTGGGGTCTCTCCTCAGCCTCCATCGCCTCTCTCACCTTCAGAGACATCAAAAGAATCAAATCATTTTTATAAGGTTTATTACTATTATATTACATAATAACAGTGAACCAATGCCATAGTCTATTGGAACAACAGGATTTACTTGGTGCAGCTAGCTAGTCTAAGACCAAACTTGAAATCAGTTTTCTGTGCATAGTATTCCTCCTTCAAATACAATACTACATGTATGCTTTGATGATTCTGTCTCATATAGATCTGTTTAAAAATCCATATTTTCAGTAATTCTAACACATGAATGAGAAATTAACAATAATAGCAATTTCCTAAAAATCCAACCCTATTCTGTTTTAATTCATGCATTTCAGTGCAAACTGGTTAAACAATGTTTAAGCTAAATATTGTAATTATGGAATGCCCTTGAAGTCTATGAATTGGAATTTAACTTTATCTCCATACATACACGTGCATGTACATGTAGGCCTGAGAGTAAGGAAATGAATCTTATATGTAAAGGCTGTTCTAGACATTTCTAAAGGTCTTGTGAAATCTGTCAGGATTATAAAGCAGTACGTACTCATTTGATGTTGATTCTAATATTACATCCTAGTGCAATTTTATAAAGCTTGCTCTAAAAAATGTCTTAATGACTTAAAAGTAAAATTCAGAATCAACATCGATTAAGTGAATGATTTATATAAACTGGTAATCTACATGTTTCATTAAACTCACTAATTCTTTCCAACTTTGTACAAGGTGTTTGACAGCGTCTGTTATTTCTCCTCCACGCCTTCTCAGTTTGTTCACAGCTTTTCCCACACCTGTCTCCTACAATGGAGAATAAAATTTCAGGAATCCAACCTATAATCATCTTGTAAGAAAAAACAAGTCAGCAATGGAAAATAACTTAAAAACATTAAACCACAAAGTGATTGTAAAGTCTAATTTGTGCTCAGCAAGGAATCACAAACACTGAAGTTCCAGTAAGCAACAAGTTAATTCAAGCAATTGCCACCCTCTAAGAAAGTACAAAAGTTGATGTTCAAAGCCACCAATTTTAAAGGAAAACAGAATAGAAAACCAGTCTAAATTTTTTTTCTAAAATTTAAAATATGGACATTTAAATAATATAATATATGATCATTCAGCTTTGTGTAATATTCTTTGTAATACTAAGCACCTTGAGCATTTTATCTATTATGGCAAATGGTGCTATAGAAATCCTATATTATTATTATTATTATTATGATCATCCTTAAAAAAATGAAATAAAAAACAAACAAACATTCTGACAAAATTCTGATTACTTTTGGCAAATGAAAATTAAAAATTGAATTGTTAGAATAAAGTTCTGAATGTTACATGTATGTATTATATATATAAGCTTAATGCCCACACATGCTCAGTCAAAAAATATGATAACAATACTACTTAAATTCATTTTGCATGAGCCCGCAAACGTTTGTACATTGTGTTCCACTCATATTATCAGACAAGTGGCAGCGAAAAACAGCAGCATTTTTCCCTTTTAAAATGGCCCATTAAGTTTACTGCCAGGCAGGAATCTCTTGTCTTCCCATCTACAAGAAGGATCCAGTTCAGCTCATGCCAGACATATATTCTCCTTGTAGCATTGAAAGTGGATCAATTGGCCCATCCTTACTAGATATACAGTGCTTTTATCTACTAGGTCCTTAGCATGGAAAAAGTGACGGTTCCAAGGTATATTTTTGCGTGTCTTATGAGCATTCCTCCCTTTCCCCAATGTTTTCTTACTTCATTTTTAAAATGAATAACCATTCTAAGAGAAGACAGGTTCCAGTTCACAGCAAAACTACCAAACTACAACATGATATAATGATATATGATGATGTGATATAATACAACTTATTACCTTATAATCTGAACATCAACTATCTGTAGGAATAAATTGTAATTAAAACCAAAATATCAAAATGTACTTTTTATCAGTTATCTTAACAAAATTCATATTTTGTCTTGACTCATGGCAAAGGAACAGGAGATAAGTATTTACCTGTAGAACTTTCACTGTAATTGGTAGTCTGTCCAACTTCTGGAGAATCCTTAAAATCTGTTATAAAAAATGGAATATTTTATGGGAAAAAATTATTGTCACATGTCCACAGCAATAGATGGACATGCAATAATCACAATATCTTTTTTTGGGGGGGTAATATTTCATTAAATTGATGCAGTACATGTATCTGGGCTGATGCTAAAGTGTAGCGTTGTGGCGCGGCGCGGCGCGTTGAAAAGTTGAAATAATCGACGACAAAAAAATAAGGTGTCTTGAAAGCGTCCTACGAAAAAAGGAAAAGATTCTGGAACGATTTTTGTGAAATTTTTGGAAATTCAAGTTCTTTCCAGACAAAAGAATTTAGGAGCTATTATTATTATTATTATTATTTATTATTTATTATTTATTATTTATTATTTATTATTTATTATTTATTATTTATATTATTATTTATATTATTATTATTATTATTATTATTATTATTATTATTATTATTATTATTATTATTATTATTATTATTATTATTATTATTATTATATATTATTATTATTATTATTATTATTATTATTATTATTATTATTTATATTAATTATATTCTATTACTATTATTATTATTATTATTTATTATTATTATATTATTATCATTATCATTATCATTATCATTATCATTATCATTATCATTATCATTATCATTATCATTATCATTATTATTATTATTATTATTATATTATTATTATTATATTATTATTATTATATTATTGCTTACTATTACAAATATTATTTAACTATAATATAAGCTTCACATTATAGTACGGGGCAATGGCAAATTAATACAGACCCATATCCGACCTAAAGTATGTGTTCACATCTTTCTAAAGATGACATCTACATTTAGCATGTCATTAATTTGCCTATTCATTATTAAAGGCTTGGAAATAAGCCCCACATTCAGTTGGGGTGGATTAAGGGGCGCCAAATTTGAGCTGATGACTTTTTTTGGGGGGGGGCTTAATTGACAGCTCCTGGGGGGGGGGCGCGCCCAAAATTGCAGAGGGGCGCCCAAGTGTATAAAGCTATTTGGCCCCGCGGTCGTCAAGTCCGTGCGTGCACCATGTTTTTACTAGTTTGCCCAATTTAATTAGCGAATTCGGGTTATCGATGTCGTGTCCGATGTGTGATCAGATCCTAGACTAGAGTCTACAAGGTCAAGATGGCGGAGGGTGAAGCCAAGGCCGGCCAAGGGCCTGCCCAACAGCAGGTAACATAAAGATAACAATATTCCACTATGTTACAAAGTATTGATATCTAATTAATGTTCTGTTCTATAATATATACTCTAGTCTTGCACCACGAGTCCCCGTAGTACAGGTACCACTAGACAGTACTATAGACAGCGCTGGCGCCGAAGGCGACAGCGCTGTAGAAGGGATTTGTTCATTTACGTTGAATATTGATGGGTGACCTTTTTGAAGGGTCGACCCGGAAGTAGAAAAAATCTCTGTGCTTTTGAACAGCAGCGCATACGGCCCGCTAGAGCCGCCTGCTCTAGCCGCCTAGCTAGCTTGATAGCAGTCGGCGCTCGCGACCGGGGGTCTATATCGCCATGTACCGTACCTGCGATATGAACACAAGTTACGTGTTTGGAACTGATTTTTGCCTTCAAATATCAATCACTCATTGTTATGACAACATAAATATGTGGAAGAACTTATCTGCTCTTGTATTCTTGGAAGTTACATAAATTCAATGTGAGTATCATTTTTTTAAAAATATATTACTTGTGAGAGATTCGGGGTATATCAGCCCCACAACTAATCATCCGTCAGTTCCCGTCGCTTCGCGACGGGGACTGGTCAGTTTACACTAGTCCTAGCCCCGCGCCTCCTGCTGTCCGATCCGGGGAAACAGCAAAGGCGGCGCTGCCCGCTCGGCAGGCAGCCCTGGCACGGGGAGATCTAACGTTTAAGTTTAACGTTAGTCAGATAGGGGGCCGGGAGTGGAAGAAGAAGAAAGAACAAGAAGAAGAAGAGAGGGGATAGGCATGGGATAACCAAATTAAGATGAATGAAGAATACCAAACTAAAGGTAGACTTTCATATGAA